>OY288108.1:134643920-135243920 GCA_958431115.1 Syrphus vitripennis | reverse complement strand
ATACTAAAAAAAACCTTCATTAAGTTGTGCACCCCAAAGCTTCGGACGTCCTGGTCTACGCCATCTCTCCAGCGCCAACGCAAGCATGATCTACCAGGCTGCCATCTACCATATAATGTACCACAAAGGACTTTCCGAGCCGGTTTGTCTGCGCTTATGCGAGCAAGGTGCCCAGCCCACCGGTATTTCTCCTTCTATATTGTTATCGGCTGCTACTATTTACCCAAGGTATTCAAAAGGATTGCACCTCTTCAAATTCATTATTTGACCAACTATTCTTAGTCATGTTAGGTCTGGTTAATATCTCCAACTTGTTTTTCTTATACGAATCCATAACTTCCCTAAATTCGCAAGTAAAAGCTTTTCGAACATTGTTGAAAATAAGTAATTGATGAATTATTAAGGTACACCCTGTGTATACATATCCTAGCAGAGTGATAGTTATCACTCCATATAAAGACATATACGGTCAAATGCCTAAGCATAAATTTCATGCTCTCCGCAGTCTCCATCACCTCTGTCAATTAACTTTTGAGGCGTTTAAGGGTAAATTTTAAATTTTGATAAAACCATCTACCTTCTGAGGCAGCACAGGAAAAGTTTCAAATAACAAATCTGATGTCCTTGATGTTTTTGTTGAAAAGGATAATGTGAACACACAGGGTACCTACATGCATGCAGGAATTATATAGCAAATGTGAACCCTGACTGAATATTTAATATGCTTCTCTCAAATGGATAATATATAGTCCCAGCCAAGCTGAAAATATACACACACGTTGGATATGGTTTGGTCATTCATTCGCATAACTCTTTCCAATCTAAAAACCCCTTTTCAATGCTAGTACCTACATATATATAGTAAAATCCTTATAAATGCACGCAAGATATCTCTTAAATTGTAAAACTTTCTCATCCTCATGCATTTTCGTCGATATATCTACAGACGTGACATGAAAACATATGTCACTCAATGCGAGTTAAATTGGTTTATCCTTTCAGCACAATAGAACATAGAAAGGCAATGTTATGTATACACTTATTATATACATATATGTATGTATATATAGGTTTTGGTTATATATGGCCGGAAGGATGTTTGTTTCTTGCCCAGACATGAGCGGAATTATGGCATATGTTAAGATGTGATCCTTTTGTAATCACAGCATTTGAAATCATTTGCTATGCCACTGTGTAAGTTAGTGCGGCTTGTTATGATGTCCTGTGGAGAAAAATAATATAATATAATATATACTAACTTCTACATTATTTTTTTTAGATACTTTTTTTTTACTGAAATATATGTCAGTAACAAACATGATAGTGGAATATGTATACAGAAATCTTGATTTATATTAAAATTTAGTCCAATAATCAGAAAAAAAACTATGACGGGTGTGACTAGGACTTGAACCCATTAATTCGGAAATTTATAGTATGATATATTATACAGAGTGATTTGCATAAGGTGAGGCAAGATACTAGAGTGTGTGGTTAAGGCAGAGGAATCCATTTTCCCCCGTTTAAGTGGGTGAAGTAATTTTCTAAACAAAATTAATTAAAATGGAAAAATAAATTCGACAATGTCATGATACAGCTTCTTTCAAGGCTAAAACTCCATCCTTGAATTTATTTCTTAAATTAAGTTACTTCAATGGATAGCTTATGAAAAAACGAATTAAAAATATAAATTTTTTAGGTTGGATTTAGTTAATTTTTGTACTTGAATATTTTTATAGAATTTTTTAAATCATCAGTTTCGACAGAAACTTTGCCCAAAAAAAAAACAATTAGGTATAGGAAATTTTTCAAAAAGATCATAATAGAGGACTTTTAAATTTTTGAAATTTCTTATTTTGTTAAACATTCTTATAAAAATTTTCTAAATTAAATTCATTTAAAAAATTTATTTTTTATTTTTTTTTTATAAAATTTTTCTGAACCATCTAATTTTCTGCAGAATGTTTTTTTGAGTTGAATTCTCATGACTTAGTTTTCGATTTGCAGAGAACATTATAGAATATAATTTATAATTGCAGCCCTGAATATATAATTTATTGAACAACAGGACGTAGTCAGACAGTCTTTTATTGGTTGTTGAAGCGAGTCGATATATGTAAGTCTGCACAACCATTAGATTCATAAATTGGGCCGTCTTAGCTTTCAGTTGATTGAAATAGATTTACGGGAAAGACGTATTTACTTATTAAGTCCAAAATACAATTATTATAAAGACACATTTTCTAACCGAAGCAATCTGAAAAAGCTGGTTTTTTTAAAATAAAGCTTACGATTTCTTATTGCTGCGATGAGAAAGGCAAACTTAAGGTCACCTTAAAGGTCACATTAAAATATACTAAAAATAATAATAATATATGCATTAAAAACTTTTTTTTTAAATGTCCCCATCTCAAAACAGTTTTTTGAAAAAATATTTTTGAAAAAATAATTTTAATTATTAACAAAGCTATGTTAAAAAAAAATACATACGTTAGTTGGCATGCTCAATTTTGAAATCAAATTTCTTTTTTGACTTTTTTAGCCAATTCAAAAAATGAGTTCCTTAACTTTTCATATTATTTCTGATGATCTTTGTTCATGTAATATTTTGTTTTGGGTTATTCTAAAGAACATCAAAAGATGTAATGTTATTTTTTATAGCAAATTTTTTGTGTAACAAGAAATAACATTTTGGTAAAAATGAAAAAATATAAATTAGATTAAAAAATCAGATGATAAAAAAAACTTATCATTCAACCGGAATAGGGGCTCAGAAACTTAGAAATTATTAACTTTTACTTATATTTTTACTTAAATTATGTATAAGAAAAAGTGAATGAAATTAAATTTTTTCTCTTTATACTCAATATCTCAATATTATACTGGATTATATATTGTTGTAGTCCATGTCATAGTGTTTAGTGCTCAGGAATTACTTGCCGGTGGTCTGGGTTCGATTCCCAGCTTTGCCCAGCTTAAAAACAAAAATTTTTTTCAATGACTGATGCATCTTTCCAAAAATAGACAATTTCTCCAGGAATATCACTTCTTATCAAAAATAGAGATTTGGAAAAAATTATGAAATTAAACCTATAAAAGAAAAGACATAAGTACTTCACAAAGTCATTTGAGTATTGATTGCTACGATGTTATAAAATTTTTAATAAAATTCATTATTCTATCAATTCTCTGAAAAATTCACTGCAGAATTCACTTTTGGATTTATCTTGAAAAAACTTACCAGCTGCAGACTTAAACCTTCTTTAGTATAGATAATAATTCTATTTTTTTTTTTAATATCTTTAACGATTCAAAACCATTTTTTTGTTTCTTTTAAATAAAATTTATTACAAAAAAAAACAGAACAGATGCCGATGCCGTACATTTAGCAATTTGCAGTCAAAACAATTTCACAAACTCTTTCATCAATTTAAAAAAGGAAATAGCTTCACCCCACACTTGGAGAAAAACGAGAAAGAAAATATCTAGAACAGCACAGTCAAACATTTTATTACATTTTAGATTGGGTTAATTTGTAGATGGGTTATATGCTTTATTGACAAAAGCAAAATAATAATGTTTGCTGAAAAATCAAAAAAGCTTTTTACGGAAACATAAATCATTCATAAATTATTTATGTAATTTCCTAATGTTTAATTTTTAAAATTGCAACTCAATGTAAAAGAAAAGTTTTTTTTTTTTTTTGAATTTTCAAATAAAAGGTACGAACTTATTTGTTCATCTTTATAAAAGCTTCATAAGTAAATAATATTAATCAAAATGGAAACTTCTTATACATACATGTATGTACCTAACTTGTTACCATGATTCATATAATTTTATTTTATATAAAAACGATTTATTCATATTCATTGAAAACACTGATATAAAAATACATATGCAATGTATACTTATACTTAACTCCCAATATGGCCTAAAAGCATTAACGACTTAACAATAGAAACGAACTCCAGCAAACAGAAACCATTTTTGACAAATTAATTTAATTCCATTGCTTTTTCGTGTTCCCTTTTTGGTTTTGGGTTTCACTGCTTTGTATGTCAAGAGAATAATTGAAAGGAAAATAAATACAAAAATAAAAAAAAAACCGTTATAGAATCAGAATTTCAAATTAATAATAGATTTGTGTTGCGTATACCTACTCTGCCGTATCCTTTGTGATATATTTTTTGTATTTGTATCTTTTGTGTTGCTGCTTGCCTTGATCGATGTGGGTTACAATTCAATAAAAGCTTTATCATTAATAGAAAAAATGTATGACCTACCAAGCAATAAAATCTTCTTTATTTTTTTTGTTTGGTGTAGATATGGACGGATGTATATTGTTTTTAGGTCGAACAAATAATTTATAGAATTAATATTGCTTAAAATAAATGAAACGAAAATCAATATACATAAAAATATATTAAGTATAATATTGAGATGCCATAAACAAGGTACAGCGAACAAGTTAATGCCACTACTTTCTTATCAGCAAAAAAATATAATGATACCGTAGGAAAAAGACGTATAGAGGTAAAGTTTTCTTCTTAAGATAGCAATTACTTTACTAAGGATTTTCTCAATCAATATTTATGAGGATTATATTTTTATTGTAATCGGGTTAAAAAAATAGGGTTTCTAATTCCTTGTATGTAAAATTTGACGCATCTGCAAAAATATTTGGCATAACATACTTTTAGACTTTTAGCCGTCATGTCAGTTTAGATCATTCACATTATTTCCTTCCACCTTATCTCTTATTTCCAAAACATTTTGGAATTTTAGGTTCAACTGAATTTCCAATTACAGAATTATAAAAAAGAAATAATGTCGATCGCTTCAGTTTGGTACTCTTCTCTTGGTACGGATGGCGCGGAGTGCCGCACCCTGCTCCCGCCGTGCTGGCCGAACCACGAAATATTGATTAGTTGATAGAATGGTCTTGATGAACAAGTTCACAATTTAAAATTATAATTCTTTGAAGACAACTTTGATGAACTCTTTCCATTTCAATCGGGTTGGGTTCGGGTCAGTACTTCAACATTTATTAAGGATTAATCAACATTATGTACCTAAAGTTTGGTGGTGGCGTCGAATGCGAGAAGAACACTTGGTCAAACAAAGGTAGCGGAGCACGAATTTGAAGTGGTGCAATCCTTTAAATACCTTGGGTCAATAGTAGAAGCCGATAACAATATAGAAGAAGAAATGCGCGGGCAGCTGCTCAATTCCAACACAGCCTACTATAGTCTGTCAAAGCTCTTCAAACCCAGAAATCTCTCCATAGCTTCAAAACTGCTGCTGAACATGGTCCTGCCAGTACTCACGTATGGATCCGATACTTGGGTGCTTAGCAAAAGACAATCCAACCTCCTAGTCTTAAGGAGAATTGTTGGCCCCATATGTGAGGAAGGACGATTGCGGAGATGGTACAATCATGAATTGTACGCAATCTACCTTGAAGCAGGCATAGTGACAAAAATTAAGCTCTGTAGACTACGGTGGGCTGGGCACATAGCTCGCATAAGCGAAGAGAAACGTTTTAGCTATGAAGTGATTTGCCTTTAGGATACCTCTAATCCTGTTAATCTTATTTATCAAAAAATACACTGAGTGACCTAAAAATCGTATGAAGTAAAGTTTAAGTAAAGTTTTTTTGTTTAATAAAAAAAAAAAAAAAATAATAATTTTTCAGTTTTTTTTAATTTATTTTTTTAAAGGAACTCCAAAAATTTGAAATTTGGTCAAAAATTTTGAAATTTATTGAATTTTAAATAGTTTGAATTTTTATTGAATTTTAATTTTTTTATTTTGATTTTTTTGGTAATTTTTTTTTTGAAATTTTTGGTTTTTATTTTTCAAGTTTTGATTTGATAAATTTATACGGAAAGAATAGTCCAAGTGCCGTAAACAGTACTTAAACATTTTGAAAAAAAAATTAATTTTGAACAAAATATGTCCTTTTTATGTCCGGTTTAAAGGAGTCAGGGCTATAAGTATACATATTTTGCCTTAATCAGTAGTAATATTTTTGTTTGCTTATCGTTAATCTTATATAATCCCTACATTTCCAATAACTAAATTCTTAAATTATTTAAATTTTCAACTTTTAAAGTTCGTATGATTTTCGACCTATATTCCATATACCGATAGCTTTTTGCGTATACCCAACATTCATGTCGATATCAAATATTAAACACCAAGCTATCATTATTTATTTCAAAACCATTGAATTGAAAACAATAAATTTCAAATTGGCTTGACCCGAGTACATACTAACAGGATCTTAGACCACATTAAGACACATACGGTTTTGTGGCTTAAACTCATATAAGTCTTACAAGTCCATTTATGCATATCTAAGCATGTGTGACTACGAACGTGTTCACCTACTTGTATTACAACTATTATAATTATTCGTCATTCAAATAATGTTTACACAAATTATTGTTTACCACCTGCCTATATTCGAGAATTATTGATGACACATCAATAATTCAAATGAACCTCCCTCAACTGCCAGCAAAACCCATGTACCTTACCTACTGCATGCGGTTTAGGTTATATGACAAAATAAAATCACCCAATTTCCAAAGTAGTCACTACTCGTACACCATCACCAACATTATTATATAAACCATGATTTATAATTTATGCCAAAAGTGATGCGACTCACTTCTCTAAGGATTCCAAACTATCTATTATTCAGTTTGGTTCGAAAACTATGTCATCCTGAGAACTCAATGTCCATGCCAATTTGAAAAGAAAACAAAAAAAATAAAAAAAAGGAAAATAACATTTTCGAATGAGGTTAAAATAATCATTATCACTGTGTGATGGGAACCGTAAATTGGTTCGGTTGCAGGTTTGTCTCTAATTTCACGACTTTTTCAACCACAATATCTCGGAAACACTTCTATTACTGTACGAACTTTACTCTAGCAAATCACTCAGTTGCATCGTTAAAATCATTTATAATTAAAACATCCTGTGAATTGTACGAGTTTGAAGTCAGAAACATGTTGTTCGGTCATATATAGTGGATAGGGATACCTGAATAGAGAGGGACTAACTATCTGAGGGATTTCTCTTAGTTTGCACAGCATTTTCATTTATTCATTTAGAGTTAAAATCGGGAGGTCTATCAGTTTATTTTTATTTTTTTATTTTCAAAATTCGGACAGGTAGAAAAGTTGGAAAAAACCAGATTTTAAATGAAAGTAACCTGCAGCAAAACGATGAAGTCAAACTAAATAAAATACACGACTGCATCGCACCCATTTGCTCTTATTCAAAATTCATTATTTCAATTAGGTACTAAAATAAATTGAACAGAAAGTTTGGGCTCAAATCTGAAGATGACATCTGATGTATGGTTAAAATGCGAATTTTTGAAAATAGAATTCAAAAAACTTTAGAGCAATTTTTTTTAAACATGATTTTTTTTTCTCAAAATTATTTTAGAAAGTAAAAATTGGTACACAAATTGTTGGTTAAAAACATTAAGCTTTCAAGAAATAATTAATTTTTCCAAAAATTTAAAAATATCTTTTTGAATATTTTGCTTGCCAATATTATTGAGTTTATTTAACAATACTTTTAAGAAAATTTTGATTACGATTCGTCAAACATTTTATGAGTAGCCAAAAATCTCGTTCCATGGTACCGTCAATATTTTTATTAAATAATTACTAACAAAACACCATCATAAAAATCGTTAGAGCCGTCTTCGAGATGAATATGTTTTGTCTTAATGATGACAGGTGACGTTATTTTTGAATCCAAAAAAATATTTTTTTAAAAGACAACATGTCTGGTTAATATCTCGAGTTCGATTTTTTTTTAACGAACCCAAAACTTGACCTTTAGTATGTAGGTAGGTACGTATAATAGTCGCAAGTAAAAATTATTTCTTTGAATTATTGATACTGATAGCTCATGTATTAATGAGTTCTGTGAACTTTTGTGAGTTAATTAATTTTGGTGCCTAAAGAAGGTAAAATTCAATTTTCAATTTTATAAGCGAAAATCAGAAAATGTTTTGCACCGCCATTTTTGATTTTATAAAAAAAAAACGTTACATGAATTACTTAATAAAGGTCCTTTATAAATTTAATAATATTACACATCAAAATTTTCAAAAATAAAATATTTTTTAAGCTTTTGAAAAAATATCAAAATTCGTTTTTGAAAAAAAATCATCTTCTTTGTTTTTGAATTTTTTTATTTTTATTTACTTTTTACTTGCATTTTGTATTAAAGTACGTATCATGACAAATGCTTAAAACTGTCAACTCTGCTATTTTTTTTTCTAAAATCCTAAAAAAATAATTTTTTTTGCTTAAACGACTGTAACGATTTTTGAATATTTTTTTTTTTAAATTCGTACTTTTATGAAACATCCGATGGCATCTTCAATTCAATGCTCATCCAGTCTTTATGCCCAGTTACACTTGTTAAGAAGGACAGATTTTTTTTTTCATATTTTTAAGTGATTTTTGAGAAAAATGGTTAATTTGAGATAAAAGAAAAAGAATTTTTAAAGATTTATACAAAATTGAGGATTATTTTTGAATTGAATTTGATCTCGAATAAAAAAAAAACATTTTGATTTGTATTTTGAATTTAGTAAATTGAATTTTTATGCGATTCCCTTAAAAGGAAATTCTAATTTTTCTTCTAGTTTCGAAAACGATTCTAAGGATCTTTGTTAAATATCACTCACTATGAAAAGATTTCAATAAAATTGCTGCTCAAATTCAAAAATAATAATTTAGTTTTTATTTTTTTATTTATTCCATTTCCGCTGCATAGTAAATTTAATTAACTGCATATTCTTTAGCATGACGAAGCTATTTTTAAAGTCAATTTATATTGATTTTTGGAAGTTCATTTCTGGTTTCTCTAAAATTCTTATCATATATTTTCAATATTTCTAAAATCTACAAGAAAATTAAATATTTATGAGAACTGAAAATAAATTCAAGTTAAAATATAACTAAAACTTAAAAAAGCAGCAATATTACACGTTGAGACTTCTTTGAACGATTTAAATAAATATTAATTAAATTTTAACCAAAAAATTCAATTTCATTGGATTTCACTTCTCGGAAAAAAATACTTTTAAAGATTTTCAGTGGATAACCATTATTGGAATTTTAATTCTATATACATATAAACCCCTTCGTTTTACGTTTTGCATCTATATTTATAAATTATGAATGATCCCTCTTCGCAGAATTTCCTAAGCTTAATTAATTTGTGTTTATAAAAGCTTATTATCTTATTTTTATATTTTAACATTATACCTACTTGATACCTCATAATGCGAACTTATTAAAATTTATTCTATAAATCAAACACAACAAAAAAAAATCGTAGAACATGGATCTCCCTGATGGTGTTCTCTTTTGTTAATCTTTATACTTATAAAGATACATAAAGTGTAAAAGTGTATCGTCTCTATAAGAATATGACTGAATGCAAAATCTTTAGCACAATTTCTTTAACAATCAACAATTTGTTGAAGATTAAAATACACCGCACTTCAGGAAGAAGTTTCCTTTATAGCTAATAAAACTTTATAATAGAGATGCAATATCAGATAAGCTTAAGAACAACTTACCCATATTAAAGAAAGTTTATTGATAATGTACAAGAAGGTTGCGGGTTACATCGATTTAGGTTTTAAGATATAAACTACTTAAATTTTGCATTTTTACATTTAAACTAAAAATGTAAAACAAACATTTTCGACAAGTGGCAATTTTATAAAAAAAAAAAAAAATTACTGTAGTACCTAAAATAAAGTGCTGTACATTTTTTTAAAGCCAAATGTCAGTTTTATCAGCCATAATTTTACTAAACTTTAGTTTCAAACTGAAATTGATTTTTTTTCAAAATTATGTTATAATTTTTTTATTGCTTGTTTTAATTTTGTTTACTATGGCAGGAGGTCTATGGAGGCAGGAGGAATTTTGAGAAAAAAATACTAAAAATGGGAAAAATTAAAAACAACGGCAACACTTACAATAAAGTTTTACCTACACTGGTTTCGAAAGCCAGAAATATTCTCTATAATATTTGATTTAAATTATATTATTGTTGTCAATATTAAAAAAAAAATTCGCATGCAAACTCAAAATTTTGATTGACAAAAACAAATAAAAAAGTGAAGAGATTTTTTTTTCAAAATTGGGAAAAAAATTATCTTTTTGTGTTCAATGCTAATATGAACTTTTTTCGAGCACAAAAAAAGGGAGACGGACAAAATACCGAAAATCCAAATCCCGAAAACTCCCTATAACAATTGACAATAACAACTTAAGATCATTTTCAAAGAGATATCAACAGTAATATTGTTGTTTGGTGCATTACTTCTCAACTTTACAATTTTTCCGAAATCGAAATCCCGAAAAACTATATAAAATGAAAAGTTTGCGCAAATTTTTCATTTCATATAAAAATTTTCGGGATTTCGATTTGGTGATTTTGGGTTTTCCGGTTTTTGGGATTTTAGTTTTTTGGGATTTGGATTTTTGGGATTTTGACCCCAACCCACAAATCTGTTAAATTATTGAAATAGAAGTTTTTGTAATTTTCAATTTATTCAAAAACCAGAAAACTTTTTTGATTCAGAATGAATAAGAGCAATACTTACCTTTTAATAAAAATTTAGTAAATAATCTTAAAGTTTTGAAAAAATTACAATTTAAACTGTTTTTTCATAATTTTGAGTTTAGAAACTTTAAAAAAATGAATATATATGTATATGTATAATACATTCTTTCAATTTTAAGCATTTTTTTTAATTGCCACTCCCAGCAAAAGAAGAGATTAAAACATTCATTTAAATGTCACACGGATGAACTTACTTGACTGTTAAAAAACCGCATAGCTTCGAATTTTTCAATCGATTTGAACTTCACTTTAATTTCGAGTATCGAAAAAGTAATATTGAAAAAGATGTTTTTTGACATCGAAAAATCGCTCTGAAATAATCAGATAATTTAATTCTTAATAATCCTAGAAATAATTTATATCTGTCTATTGAACAAAATACATATTTGGGGTTGGTCGTGGCGCGATGGTTTGCGTGGTCGCCTGTCAACCTCATGGTCACAGGTTCGATCCCTGCCGTAGTTCTATGTCATGTTTTTGTTCCATTATCATTGATTTATTGTTGGGCCGCTGGTTTGCTCATTACATGTTCTTCAGGCATAACACTAACAACATGTGATTGAGTAAATACTAGTATGCCCAACAAATATGACATTGAACAAAATAATGCGAATTATAAAGGGACATAGATATAAGACACGGCATTTCTCCGCTTTAGCCCAGCCGCCAACCCTGGAGATAAAATATGAGACAACCACCACCTTCAGTCTCAGTACCTCGTGCCACGCACCTTTCCCTTCCCATCCTATCATATCCTTCACGCCCGCGCTGGGTTGAACATATACATATAGGGAACACCAAAAATTCCCCTTGAGGGCACGCAAATTATTAAAAAAAAAAAATTATTTATTTTTGGTCTACCTGGAGACAAAGAACTAACTGAATGCTTAGCTGGTTTTTGAAAAATGGACTCTTAGTCGCCTAAACTCTTGCTAAAAACATATTCTGCGTTCATCAAATCAACCAATTTGTCATTGTTTGACTATGAAACAACCGTTTTTATTTAATACATGCATTTAACTTACACATTTGGAGGTATGTACGTACATGCGTATTTTCATTTCATGTGGATTTTTCTACCAGAAGAATAATTAGGTACTCTTATAAACTTTCGTCAACCTAAAAAAAGTTTTAAATCTTTATTTGCTTAAGAACTGTTATCATTTTGCAACCAAAAAAACATCGAAATTGACCACTGTGGGCTGCCATACACCCAACTAGAAATATGTATTTATATTTTTGTTTATTGCAGATGCACTTTAGAACTTTTTTCAGCTTCAAAGAAAAATGAACATAGCGAAAAAAATATTCATGTGGAGATAATAATGTAGATACATTATAGGTAGTTGGTATGTGAATGTTGCGCAACATGTTTCTTCGATACGATTCTGTTTGAATTTGTAGTCCAAAACACGATCCACAATTCATCAGGAATCCAAAGGATTTTCTCCTTCGTGATAGCATTTTATCAAACATTTTCCTCTAACGGTATGACAAGACTAACTACTTGTCAGTCTTATTCGAGTGTTCAATTCGATTAGTTCTTTGTCCCGGAAGGATTAAATTTGAACTTTGTTAGGCCAATTTTATGAAACCCGCAAAGAGATTTTCGTCGTCGTGTTTCTCCATCACTATAATATAGCACAATGAGTTATCTTAACGGTTTTTTAGCTCTTCCATCATAAGTATCGTTATCTTTTTCGTCTTTGGATTCGGTTTATTGTCGCTTTTCGATTATTTGTCATCATTTCCTTTAGAGGGATTCTCACAAAATCCACAAAAAACATAATTCCAAGAATCGAGTCAGAAGGATAATGATGTGGGAATGTTTTGTATGAATGGGCAAAGATTTTGAAAACTTTTTTGCTTTTCGGTTCATCTTTTGCTCATCCCCTATAAGAGGTTTGCGAATTGTTTGTTTCTATAATGGAGACCTAATAAAAGAAAGTGGAAAAGTGAAAAACAAGTGAGAAGAAGTGTTCTTGTGTTTGATTGTTGCCATGTCTCAAATGGAATATCAAGAAATTCTTTTGAAAAATAAATTTTGAAGTGTAAAGGGAATACGAAAAAAAATACCCCCCCTAACGAAAGGGGTTAAAAAGCTAAAGGAAATTTTGTTTGAGTGTGCTCTTCGATATGTTAGTGCTGTCATTATGATAATTGTGTGATGAGTGGATTGAAAGTGCAATCGAGTAGATACACTTTTCATGATCTCAACTCAAGTGAATGTCGTCGCATGGTGTTGTGATTTTTTTTTTAAATTAATGATTTAATTACCTACCAATTAAATTTCTAAAATAAAAAAAAAATTTTATTAATTTGCTTGGTGAGTGTTAACAAATTGTATCGAAAGTGGTTTGTGTGGTAATTGTTCGTTTTGTCTGTTTTCAACAACAATAAAAAGAGGAAAGTTTTTTTTTTTTGTTTTGTTGGATTGGATCGTCCTGTGTGTTAAAAGTTTTGATGGTGAAATCAACACAGCGTTTTTAATTGTTTCACGCTTGTGGTTGCAGATAAATTGGATGGTTTTGAAATTGCATATACTGACAATGGAATGCATGAGGTAATTTCTCAAAACCTCTATTGGAATTTATGTTTGTTTTGTATTAAACTATATGCATGTGTGATTTTGGCTGAAAGGTGAAAGGTAGAAATTTGAATGAAAAATAAATTGATACATTGTTTGTATCTACTTTACCTGTATATTGAAATATATATGGTAAAATATAAATAATTTATTATTGGTAAATGTTTTTGGGAAAAATAAACCGAAAATAAAATTTAAGTGATGTTCCATTATTTTGGAAAATTTAAAAAATTGATTTTCAAATAAAAATATTGCGCATACGCTACCGGGTAATAATTCGCTTTTTTGTTTGTTGGATTATTAAGGGCTCGTTTATTGGAAGTTAATTCAACATTTTCTTACTAGACCATTTTATAATCATTTAGTGATTTTGTCTATAAAAATAGTTTAAATAGAATTTGAAGGATTATCCACAATATTGGAAATGCTAAATAGTCTTAATGGCAAAAATCACGCTAGTGATATATGTAGTTTCGATTTATTTAGTAACATTTGAATATTGCAAGTATTACATTCGTAAGAAATTCAAGCTAGAGATTTTAATCAAACTTGATACTATGTAAGTACTTCGATTTGGAAGACCAAAATAGTTTTTTCTTCGCCTTAGATAAATTTTTATGCAAAGTGGATAGGGCTTGCTGAACAGAAACAAGTTAGAAACGATCAGAGAAGTTGAGTTAATAAACTCTTGACTCAAAAGAAAAAGTGGCTTAAGTCGATTTTAGTAATTTTTCAGGACAAGTATTTTAAACTAAAAAAATATTCTAAGAAAACCGTTTCGAATAGAAAGCTGAAATTTCATGCAAACATAAATTAAAAATCATTCTTTAAAAATCATATAGTTACTGCCATGGTCACTGACTTAATTTTTTTACTTGAGACTAAGACAAGTTTTGGATCGTTAAACCTAATCTTATATTATAACGATGATGGAGAATGCGAAAAAAGTGTCTCTCACAATTATTATTATATTATTATTTCTATTATGAAAATCAATGAAGCGGATTTTTCAAACTTTGGAAAATTTCTTTCAGGTGATTCGCAAGCAGAAAAATTTGAATTTTCTTTGTAGCTCCAAAAATAACGGTATCTGCCAAATAAATGTGAATTACTTTTCTAAAAAGATACTGCTACGATTTTGATGATTTCTTACAAAAAATCTAATTTTTTGATTTTTTCATAAACGGTTCAATGGCCAATCAAAGTTTACAAAAAAAAAATATATTCATTTTTTTTTTTAATTCAATAGGTACCCTTTTTTAAAATGGGTAAAGGTAGGTATTCAAAAAAATTTTTTTTTTTTCAAACCTCAAATTCTGGAATTTACATTTTCATATAAGCAGTGGTGCATTACCGTTACCTTAGAAACATAATTTCGTTTTAGTATAATGACGTACGGTCCATGCGAAATATTTTATTTTAAAACTTAAAAGCCTTTTAAATATTGGCGCAACCAAACATTAGTTCATTAAAAACCTTATCTTGAAAAGAATTATGCACCTAGCCCCGCACGATGAGACGGTTAAATTTGATTGAAATTGAAAATACATGTTATATCTTGTATATTTGGAAGTTCTTTATCCCTTCGCTCAGTATACATATTCCAAAAAAAGCAATCAGCTGTCATGTCATTTTTTGAGAAAAAAATTCGGGTTTTGTTTTTGAAATTTTCGATCGATTTTACGTAAAAGAGGCACCTTTTCCCGATATTAATAGCAAAAATATTCTAAACGAAAATAAATAAGATTATATAAATATTCGAACAAAATTAAAAAAAAAAATTAATAAATAGTGGAAAACAATTAGATTCATTTTTATTTAACAAGTTAAAATAGAAAAGTTAAAAAAAGTATGGTGAAATAGCTCCTGAATATGATAAGCTATGAGTTAAAATAAGTTTCCTTTATTCCTTATTTTAAAACAAAGAAAATTTTCAAATATTATTTTAAAGTGTTTTCAAAGATAGTTCATTTAAAAATTTAAGAAAGAAACATAGAATTGTTTTGCTTAAAATGCAAAAACTGCCGCCTACATAAAAAAAAAAATAATTTCATCTAAATCAGTTTAAATTATCGAGTTAATGACAAAATTATTTTAATTTTCAAAAAAAAATTGTGAAAAATTGCGACTTTATTTTTATGGCGCATGCATATTTTCAAAATTTAAAGTTAATTAATAGTATTCATATATTCAAATTCTATATACCGTAGAAACCTCACTTGGACATTTTAGTTGACAGTTTTTTTGTTAAATTCAGAACACCTTACACAGATTTTAAGAATTTTTTTTTCTGTTTTAGCTGATTGAAGGTTTTCCTTTCTTGCTTTTTATCCTTTTTGTTTATGGTTATCTATTTAACGATACAACAAAATGAAAGTTAAAACAACATTGTGGAAATATTTCGAACCAAAACATATGCACAAGTCATTAACAATACCTACATATATTTTTACGTTACTTTATATTCTAAAAACAAAAAGAAATAAAAAATCTTAAACCGAGAAAAAAAAGGAAAGAAGGAAACAATTTAATGTGCTTGCCCTGTACGTATGTATTCAAGAATATCCGGTTATAAAAACTAAAACATTTTCCACACAAAAAAAAAATCCTTTACGTGGTACACAACAATGGGTAAGCCTTAAAGTGTGAGAATAAATGATTCTTTTTGGATATGTTTTCTGGTTGAAGAAACCATTATATAGATAGGTACCCAACTAACCTATCTACCCTCGTTAATTATCCAAACTTTTATTTTTATTTTTTTTAAGACATACTTAATTAATTTTTTGAAGATGAAAACCAAACAATTAATTATTATAAGAACATAAGTATTTTTTTAATTGAGTGCAGGTATTTATAAGAAACAATTTAAATAGTTGCAAGAAATTGGAGGAAGGGGTGCAAATAAAAAAAAAAACAAATTGTGCAAGGGTTTTACGATTGATTTTCTTTCTGTGGCACCTAAGAATGGGATTTTTCTGAGATAATGGGACCACTTTTGGTCACTCTTTAATATTTTTAGTATAACTGGAAAAATAGGCGAAATTGGAAAATTAACATTAAGACACTTTCTTAAAGAGAACTATGGATTTTTCAACTTTTGATATGGAATACTAAAATCATAAAGAACATCTCTCGTAAAAAAAATGATCGTAATTTATCGAATTGCGAGAAAATAGAAAATTTATGTCATCTATGACATGTGAAGTTTATATTTAATGAGTTTTTGAAATTGTTTTCTTATCTTCAAGAATATTGAATTGCTTACAAAAGCCTATAGAAAATTTTTGGTCATTTTCTATATGAACAAAAAATGGAATAAAACTCTAACTCCAAAGTTTGAAAACAATGGCTCCAATAGCTCAGTTTGAAGAAAATGGCTCCAGTAGGTTAGGTTCTAGACTATAATAGTATACTAATAATAGATATACAGAGTGAATTATGGGACCGTAAGAAAATCTAAAACCTCTTATTTTATTTCATTGAAAAATATAATATGCGTATTTCTTTCCAAAAAATAATATGTTCAATTTAGTAAAAAATTTCAAAATGTATGACTTTTCGATTTTTTGTATTTTTTAAATCATCTAAGAAATCTAATTGTCTACAAAGGGCTTATAGTTTTCGAGTTATATGAAAAATATTGAAAAGTCAACATTGTCTCAGTAACGCAATTTTCTAGAATTTGAAGCTTTTGGAACAAAAGTGATAAAGATGATATCGAAGATGTTCCCTCTTCACACAGCTGATTATTTAAATATTTAATTTTACCACATTAAGGAATGTTGTGAAAAAAATTTGAGTCTTTTTTTCTTCATCTGTGCTCTGTTTTTCTTTATATAACACCAAATGAAAAGGGCCTAAATCAATTTGGAAATATTTCTTATAGCAATCTTTATGATTCATGAGCTTTATAAATTTCAGTCAAGATTTTTTTACAAATTAGCCCAAAATTACGGAATTTCAAATTATATAAAATCAATTAAAATTAAAATTATTGGATCGATAAGCCAATCTTATAATTTGGAAAACGTTAACTCCAGAGATATTTTTTGTTGGTTTTTGAATTTATTTCAATTTATTTTAAATTTTCAGACTTAAAGCCATCCAAATTTTTTTTCCATCACATCTGACTTTGTATTTTTGATACAAATATGAAAAATAATTTAATTTGAGAAAATAAGTTCCAGTTTAACCATTTTCTTCAAATTCTAAAAATAAAACAAAATTTCCCAATAAAAATTAACTTCATTTAGTTTATATATTTAACAACCCGAAAAGAGAGACTTCCTCTGATGTAAGATCTTCTCCTTTCAACAATAATGTTATGGAATTTAAAGCCTAAATTATCAGCCATAAATACCATTTCCGTGACTTAAAGCATTTACCAACTTAAGCATTATTCTAAAATCTCTTTCCAAATCCTCCTCATTTACTACTCAAACACTTAAAGTTTTGATTGCCCCTCCTAAACCACCTAAACCACACAAAAGCTTAAGTATAGCTCGTCAAATTTATAATTACCATTTTGAACAAAAATAATAATTCTTTCTTTATCGTCAATATAACCAAACCACCACACCACACTTTTGCAGCCCTTGTTTATTTGTCGCTAAGAATAAAATTTAAGTCTCCAGCCTAAAATATCCCATAAATTACAAACAACTGAACCCTTTTTGTATCCATCATGTTGTTGTTGTTGTTGCTGTAGGTACTGGTTGTATAAGTATTGTGGTATATTTTTTTTTTGGTTGTTGCTTGTGTCAACTTTTAAACCCTTTTCTAACAATAAAATATCAATACAGAAAATCTGTGGCAGTCATAAATCAATCGTACGAATACCGATTTGAGATTTGATTTTTAGAATTCGCCCTCGAAAAAGGACCAAGAGCAATTTATATCTGTAAAAGCAGCTTGGAGCACACAGTACAATACCGATTGGTTGGTACCTATGCCAACATTATTAATGGCTCTGGTTAGTTTGCAAAAGGCCTGATGTAACAGAGTAAAAAAAATGAAACTTTTTTTTTTAATATTTTAAATCAAACAGTATTCGGTCGATGGGTCAATGATTAATGAAATACGTTTTGTGTGAAATGTGGCATTGGAATTCATTGAATTCCAATCGAAATAAAAAAAAAAGAGAAAATAAAATAAATATTGTTTTGTATATTTTAGATGAAAAAGTAAAAAAAAAATTAAAATAACTTTAATTATTATTTTTAACGCTGTTTTAGACAATGGGTAGATTGAAAAGATTTTTGTGCAGTCATGTGTTAATTTAGATTTGTATTTAATTTGAAATGTCAGTTTCGATACAATTTTTAATTAAAGTTTATCAAATTTGATGGCAATTATAATTTTTGTGAAATTTTTTGTAGCGTTATTTCCTAAAAGTAATTATTTTTGCCGGTTTATGGAAATGAAAAATTCTTGGAGAGAAAACCAAACAAAAAATTTTAATTTTGAAGTTTAAAAAATAATTATTACAATTCCGGCTCTCTAAGAAATGGGGATAGTAAAGTTATTAACTTCCAATAGGGAGTTATTGTAATTGGTCCGATTCGTCAAATTGAAATTTTTGACATTTCTCGACGTTTCAAGGTACCTAGAGCCTATATCAATCATTTTTAGAGAGATGTCTGTGTGTGCGTGTGTACGTCCGTACGTCCGTACGTTCTGGTACCATTTTTCGTCGTCGATATCTCAATAACGAATAGAGATTTCGACTTGAAATAAATTTTGTTTTACAGATAATAACCTGAACGCCTGAAAGGGCGTTTATTAATATTCAATCAGTTGTTTTCTTACTATAGCAGTTTAAAAAAGAAGTGAACATTTTGGTTGGGCTCAAATATCTCACGATCAAATAATACTTTTGACTTGAAATAAATTTTATTCGACACATTATGACGTCATACAAATTTGATATGAATTTGGAAAAAAATCAATATACCGCTATTTTTTAAAATCAAAAAAAAATTAAAAAAAAAAATTTATAACTCGAATGCCCTTAGATGGAAAAACGATATTAACTTTAAAATAATTTTATTTTACGAAAAATGTTGTTTTTGACTACTGGTGAAAATTTCAAAAAAATTCAATGGACAGTTTTTTTTTACAAAAAATTAAAAACTACAAAAAATTCTACCAAAAATTGGTATAAATTGTCTTTCGACTCAAATTTCTCAAAAACGGGTAACGATATTGACTTCTTGTTTGTTTTATTTTCTACATAACATTATTGTTAGCAACTGATAAAATGTTGACAAATATTGAATCGGCAGTTTTTTAACAAAAAATCAAAAACTGTTAAAAATTCTAAAGAAAAGTAGTTACAATAATTGTATTTCAGCTCGAATATCCTGAGAACGAGCAACGATATTGACTTTGCCATTAGGTATTTAATCTCTATAATATATGTGCATTTCGTAAATCTCTTTAAATAATTAAAATGCTTTTCATTCTTAAAATAATGATTGTTTGAATTTAACAGCTAAAGTTTGTTTCGCAGAAAATTTGGTTATTTGAAAAAAAAACTAAATATAAAGTTTTCAAGATCACAAATGGGAAGTTATCAGTGTGGGTTGCACCCAGCCTCTTTTTTTTATTTCTTATTTTGGCCAATACATAGTGCAGTTGCTTAAACTGCTCTACCTGCCGCTCTAAAAGAATTTTAACTCTTTCCTAAAGTGAGATATGAAAGGCCTATCCTTTCCAGGTCGGCTCGTCAGCCCCTTTATTCCCCTCAATACCATTAGTGAGCCGGAACCAATATTGCGGTGACCTTAGGGCCAAAATTCAATTTTGCACTCTCGTCCCCAGCACTGCAAGACCAACTTAGACTGACTGGGATTTCCTTTATAAGTTTCTCTACACGATGTCATCCTCTCAGTCATTCTTAAATTTCAGTTTTGGTAGTAAACTTCATCAATTCAGCTTCAACATTACTTCGCTTCAGGTTTATCTGTTTATTTATCTGCCAGATCTGTTTTATCGTCATTAAGTGATTTATGAGCATGAGTTAACATCTAGCGATGAGTATGGGTATACCAAAGCTTATCAAACTTTTTACAAGTGGATGTAAAACTTCTGTGGCACGATATGTTGGTTGTGTGACATGTCGCACCGTCATCGTCTCGACAACCGGGGTCCGATCCTGGGCTCTTTCAACAAGTCTCTCCACCTATCCCAATCTCGAGCCGACGGCATTCTGTGGCTTGGGAAGGCTTCGGGCCTCCTGGTTTAAATTTCTAGCCAGCGCAAGCATGGTCTACCACGCGGTCGTCCCATAGAATGTACCACAAAGGACTTTCCGAGCCGGTTCCTCTTCGCTCATGCGAGCTACGTGCCCTGCCCACTGGAGTCTACCGAACTAAATTTTTTCAATATATCTGCTTCAAGACAGATTGCCTACAATTCATGATTGTACCGTCGCGTCGCCGGAATCGTCCTTCCTCAACAAAGGCCATCAATTCTCCTTAATAGTTTTCTCTGGAAATTGCTAAGCACCCAAGTCTCGAATCCATACGTGAGTACTGGCAGGACCATGGTCCATCTACCTTACAGCAGCAGTTTTGAAGTTATAGTGAGATTTCTAGATTTCAAGAGCTTTGACAGACTATAGTAGGCTCATTTGGATTTTAGAAGCCGCCGGCGTATTTCTTCTTCTCCTTCCACATCATGGAGAAAATTACTAACCCTGGCTCTAAGTGGTCACCATCGACTGTGAGGTTCTTTCCAGACATTTATTTTTTTCTGTTAAATTAAGAAACCTGATATTACAACGCATCAGCTACTCTTAATGAATTAAACTTTCAAATTACCTCACCGTTTGCAGGTTATGCTAAAAAATCTATTAAGGCACTTAATTTAGGCAGAAATACATATATTTGTTAAGATCCTGTCTCAAAGGTCCAATTAACTATGAATTTTCTTAGTCATCTAATATCGCACCTCCTAAATACAATTATTACCCTCTGGGGGATCTAGGTTTTACAATTTTTTTTCCTTTCAAATAAAAAACCATAAAATCACAAAGACATTTTGTTTTTTTTATTTTTTAAATACCTACATCAACATTTTTTGCCTTAATATAATTAAAATAAATCGTTTTGACTCACGAGCGCGAATTTTTGCCCTCATAAACGATTTAAAAAAAAAAGTAAAACGTTTCCACGTAATTTTTCCAATTAATTAATAAACAAAAAAAAATACTCACAATGTCTATTTCATAAGGAAATTGTGAACCCTTTTATAATATTTGTTCATCATTTTGCTTCTTTTTTTTATAAAATGGGTCTATAGAATAATAAAAATTAATCGTGCTTGAATAAAAAGTTTTTTTTTTTTTTGAGAAAAAGTAAAAAAAAAAATAACATAATTGAAAGAAGTTAAATCTTCTAACAAGGACCAAAAAAACCCATCATCCATTAACAAGAAAAAAGCAAGAGAGGGGGGAGGGGGCTATATAGAAAATGAAACTTTCAATATAATATACAGAACCCTTATTGAAATGAAGAACCGTTTCGCCATTTTTGCAGATGCAAACATTTCATCTCTTTGGTTTGCTTTTTTTTTTCATTTTTTGTTTCTCTCAATTTGATTGATTTAGTTGATGTTGTGGATGAGGTTCCTTTTTTTTTTAATACCATCATCATAAATTTATTTAAAAGTCCTTTTATGGTTCTATCTGAGAGATGTACCTACACAGAAAAAAAATCGCTTTGTTAACTAGCAACCTACTTAAATTTTCTCTTTTTCATCGAAATTCTAATGAAGTTAGATTTTTTTTTCCCACATCCTTCTTCAAGTCGAGCAAAGCTTTAGTTGGTGGGTGGGTGGTGGTAGTGGTATGTATGTTTCTAGGTATGAATTATATTTTGTCCTCACTCACTATATCTATTATGCTAGGTTTTGTGTATTTAAGGATGGACGAAAAGCAAAGTGTGGAAATATATATTTTTGAATTATGAAAAATGGAGTAGGAGCATGGAAGGGTTTCAAGTCTGAAGGATGTTAAACTGGAAGGAAGGAAGACTTTCTACTTATTTTTGTATAAATTAATTATAAATTTAGACAAAATGCTTTAATTGTGATAAAAGTTTTTTTTTTATGGAAAGGAAACATTTACCAAAGCAAAATTGTCTGATAGTCCCGAAAATACTTGCTCTTTAAAAAAAACTTTTAAGTGACCAAAATTCAATTTTTTAAAAATAATCCTCAAACAAATTTTTGTTATTTTGCTACATATTTGTATTTAAATAAAATCAAAAAGAAATTGCATTCACGGCCTTGTTATCATGACATTTTTACATTTTTTTAAATTAATTTACGAAAACTTCTTGAGTTTTAAATCAATATCAAGTTTAATTTTTAAACCAGAAGTAATGATTTTAAAACCTAGATAAACATGCACACTCTGTTTAACTGTGTTCTCATTCTTTGATTTGTTTTATTTTTTTGTTTGCGCTTTTATTTTTTTTTTTTTTGCCCAAGGATGTAAAGCGTTATTATTTTTTAATGAGTTTTTAAAACTAGAATGCCGCCAGCCAGTATACAACACTCCTATACCTACATATAAAACAAAAATAAAATAATGTACTCTGTTTGATGTTCATTTAATACTTTACACACTCATAAGAGCAAATGAAAAAGTTTTAACTTTTTTCCCCCTATCTCAAGTTTTGTTGTAGAAATGAAAAAAAAAAAAAAATGTACTTTAAAAATGAGTATTTCGAATTCATGTTACGCCTAAGGACTTTTTGTGCGTTTGCATTGTAAGTTATTTATTTTTTTTTTTTTTGTTTTCATTTTATGTTTAACTATTGAGGAATGTGTATGTGTACAGTCGTGAATATAGGGCACAAATTCATTCATCAAACTTAAATTTATATCGTTGTGATTTTTTTTTTTTTTTTTTTTTTGAATAATAATGATCGAATTAAGACCATGAATGATAAATCCAAATGGGACGTCATAACCACATTCGTACTTCACTTCAAGTAGAGCAAGTTGAAACGAATTTATTTTTATACTTGGACAAGAACGGGGCTTTGACTGTAGTAGAAAAATTTAATTTGAAATTATTATTGAAATTTATTTTCTAAACAAAAAAATTTCGTTAATGTTTTCCAATACGATTTTAATTCTGAAATCAATCAACCAAGTAGAAGACTAAACATTATTTAATTAGTTATAAACCCTTATAATTTTATTGAAATCGGTGAAGCCGTTAGAGAGAAAATTAAATAATTTATACAAGTTTTTAAAATGTGTATTAATTAAATTGAAATGAAAAGCAAACAGATTTTTTGTCATTTTGTTTTTATATTCAAAATTGTTAAAAATTTTTAATCTAATTTCAATTTTATAACAAAAAAAATTCGTTAAAAAAAATCAAAATAAATTCATTAATAAGTCCTGTCATTTCGATTATAGCTGGCCACAAGGCTAACTTCACGGCATCCGAGATGAGGCCAAAACGAGTCTGTAATTTTTGAACAATTTGTGTGTTTCAGTTTTATCCAATCTCTTAAATAAAAGGCTTGTTATCACTTTTCTCAACAAAAAAAAGAAAAGATTCAATTGGAGAAATTCTGAACTAGTTCCAGGACGAGACCTAGACGAGACCGATACGAGGTCTAAATGAGGCCGAAACAAGACTGTAATTTTGATTATACCAAGATGATAGACTTTCAAGTGAACTTGAATTGAACGTTACCTGTCATATAGCCGTTGAGATAAAACGTATTCATCTCAAAAACGGGTCTAAAGATTTTGATTTTTTTTCAGTGAGGTTTCTTAAAATTATAAGGATAATAAATATTTTTTTTCAAAGAACCATTTGCAGGCAGATTGCGAAGCATATTTTAATGAAATTATAGGTTCTATAAAATCTTTTTAATAATCCTATAGTAAAATTTTCAAAAACTATTGCGTTTATAAAAAAATTAAAATTTATTTTTTGAAGTATCATTTATTGAGTACCAGTTTTTTTTTCTAAAAATCCTTCAAAATATTTTACATACCTACCTACAAAAAATTATTTTTTGACATAACAAGTTTTGATTTTTTTTTACTTTATACTCAAATTTTGTTTTGGCTTATTTCAAAAATTCAAGTATAATGCATTTTATACATTTTAAATATTTCGTACAATACACGAGCAAAGATGAGTGTAGTTTTATTTTTCAAACCACCACATTATGGTCTAAGTGCAAACAAACAAAAAACAAAATGAATCCCAGTGTTGCCATTTTCTTCCGTCCAAATATTCTTAAGCTCTATCTGCAGCCATATAATGTGGGACTGAGCGCAAAAGTGGTACTCTCCCCCGTTGATACGTACTACGAATTATTGTAGACTATCGAAATAAGGTATAGAGAAAAATGGAGGTGGAACAAGTTAGCGTACTTACAGGCGCTTATAAAAATTTAGTGACAGTGAAATGCATTGGATAATAAAAATAAGCAATGGAGTGCGAAGTTCACATGACTTCTAAGACTGAACGTGGGTTCAAGTCCTACCAGTGTAGAAAGTTTTTTCAAATAAAATTGGATTAAAGCTCAGCGCCACCAACGATGATTGTCTGCCAAGCATGAAATAGCTATAACTCCAGCCAAATAAAATACAAATGAATTAGTAAAATCAATTAGTTTTAGTTGTTCACAAATTCAATGAAATTGACAAAATAAGAAATGGCCAAGTCTAATAAACTGACATTCTATGTATAAATAGTACAATAAAAACAAAAAACAATAATAATAAAAGTAGTATGTGTATCCCAAATTTTTAGCATTTTTTCCAGTTGCAATAATCGAGTTTAATATTTTTTTAATTTAAATTATTATTAATGCCTTATTTTACTGTAGTATTATTTTTCATGTAAAATTAGATATGCCATAATAAAAATTGCTTTCAAACATAAAGTGCATACTTCTAACCTACTGTTTAGCAACACCTCGTTTTAACCAAACAATATTTTAACTTTAATTTCAATCGGATGTTCATAATGTGTGGTAAGAGGTGTGTTTTTTGAATGCCCATCAGCAAGAGTACCTATACAATATCAAACCGAAATAGTTTCTCTTTTTTTCAATATCATACAACCCGAACACTGTGACCCACTTCAAAAAATTTTGAATGATTTCATTTTACATTATCGATGACCTATAGAATTTTGTTTTGTCCTCTATTAACAATCTATTCCATCCACCTGTACTCGTACCTGCAACATTCTAAAAACCCACCCTCAATACCACCACAAAGCTATTATAGACTTAAATACCATTTTAATTAAAATTTCAATACCCAAAGTTAAAATGTGAACATAATACCCTACTCGTACTCTTTTGGCATGAAAAGAACCAAAAATACCTATTCTCTGTTATTGTTATTATGGTATACGAGTATATCAGCATCAGCACCATCATCAGCGGTATATATTTTCGAAAACAGACAAACCCAATAAATAATTATATTCCATCAACATACCCAAACTGGCAGAATTCATTAAGTTGAAAATATAATTTACCTTCAGCAGTTTGATGTCCACTTTTCAAAATACCTAACTACCTGTACATAATTAATTCAAAGGGTTTGTGTTGGGGTTTTTTGTTGCTTTGATTGTTTGAAAAATAATGGCATCGAATTTTGGAGTGCCATTTATTGTAACAAAATTTGAGCTTAAAATTTTTTGAATAACCATAAACATATTTTATTTTGAAATAATGAAACCAAAAATTGAAAACTAAAATAAGGTGTGGCAGTAACTGCATTTTTTGGATAAGATGAGACGATTATTACATTTAGATGGAAAGGTTGGGTGGCTCACTTTTTTAACTGGCGCTGTCAAGTGAGTTCAGGAGTTGTGGTTTCAACAAGATGGAGCAACATGTCACACAGCTCGTGCCACAATTGATTTATTTGTAACCCCATAGTTTTTCGTTTCGGATTTCTGAATTGTAATCAAAGATCATGCGATTTAACGCCGCTAGGCTGTTTTCTGTTAAGATATTTGAAGTCCCTCTTCTACGCCGATAAACCCGAAACACTCGACCATTTGGAGGATAACATTCTTATTGCTGATATACGGCCACAAATGTCGGAAAAAGTGATCCAAAATAAGTTCTCCAGATGAAATAATTAAGTTTGTTAGACGGTAGCCCTATTTTTTACGTTACTTGGGTTCTAAACCATAGAAGGTACTGTTTAAAGGAAAATATTCTTTTTAAAAAAGTACGTATACGACGTATACTTCTGGGGCCTATAACACAATACATAAAGTGCTTCTTGAACAAGTAAAATTCAACAACTTTTTAAAATTTGTGTAACACGGAATAACAAGAGCTATAACAATTGTTTTGGCTTCTTTCGACAAGTGGAAAATTTTACAATTTTTGTAACTAGAAACAACAAGTCTGTAGCAACAAGGAAAAACAACATAAGTCACTTTTTGTAGTTTTTCAGGAAAGCAGTTTGAATTTTTGTGTTGTTTTTCCTCATGCAGTCTTATGCAGTTTTGTAAATGTTCTGATCTTAAGTCGACTTATGTCGTTTCTCCGCATTGCGAATTCCGCAAAAAAATAAATTATTTTTATTCGGAATAACTACACAAGTGACGACACAAGTCGACTTATTTTTTTAAAAGTAAATGCTATAGTTTTGTAAAAAGAGGATATGTCTACTTGTGTTGTTCCTGCTTGTGCAAACTGAGCATAGAAAATGACTTATGTTGTTTTTTTTTCTAGGCTATAATTCAGAAACCATAAGAGATACAAATACGAAAAAAATATTGGAGGTAGAATCACCCGTTGCGCATCCGATGTTATCAATAACTCAATTTCGACATTAGTCGACTTATGCTGTTATTCCTTGTTGCCACAGAAGTGTTAAGAACACAAACTTGTCGAAAGCCTATCAACAACGAATTTGTTTGGTTATGTTTTTGGATAAAATATTTTTGCATTCTGTACTTACCAAAGCGTATTTTTTACAATTTTGCCAGAAAACATTTCTAATGTTAGTCCAATTTTATCCTGGAGGAACTCGAAACAACGAAAATATCTTCTGCCATTTATCAATTTTTTTTAGTCAATGAATCAGAGAAAACCAAACAAAATGTGTTTGTTTTCTCTGATTTTGGACAAAATGCTTATTTTTTTCTTCGGAAATCTTGCGACTTATTTTGGTAGCTCAACTTGTTAAACTGATTCAACAAGTGAAATTAAATTCAAGGTTTTGAATGAAACAACAACAACTTGTGTGTTACCACCAAGTTCAATGGCTGGAGTTATAGCTATTTCACGGGGACCAACCCGATCATCAGACTCCTTTCAGTGGTGCTAAGTCGCTTACGTTCAATTAATTTTGAAAATTGCCCGACAGGCAGCAAGCTGCACGTATAACAAGCAATACAAAAAACCCCTTCAAATTAAATTTTTATTTTTTGACAATTGTTGAGGTTTTTATTGTTTTTCACAAATATATGTTCACTAGTTAGCTTGTTGTTCTGTGTTATAGGCCCCTGGTGTTGCTGAGCTTTAATAAAATTTTATTTGAAAACTTTCTGCGTTGGTAGGACTCGAACCCACGTATATCAGATTTGCTCAGTCTTAGAAGTCATGTGCACTACGCACTCCATCGCTTATGACCACTGACGTCACATTTGGAATCACTGATTTTTTATAAGCGCCTTTAAGTTTGCTATCTTGTTCCGCCTCCATTTTCTCCATACCTTATTTTTTTTTAATTTGTTTCTATCAGTTCATAAACTTTTTTTTGACTTTTTCTTTATGTTACACTTTGGGTGACCTTTATATCATCAAACAAACAAAAAATAAAAATAGCTGAAATGTTTGTGTTAAAATTCCAAAAGCATGTTTATTTTCCAAAGGTATATCAATTGTTTTTTTTTTCGAAGTACCCACAGTTCCCATTTGCATACAAGTTCAAAAAGTGTGAAGGCTGTTTATCATTTATTCTATTAACATACACATACGAGTGTGTGAATAGTTTTGCTTATTCCATTAAAATTCTGCTCAAAAAAAAAATTTGCGGGACAGTCCTGTATTTTAGAATTTCATGTAACACAAAAGTATCAAAACTATATCGAGCAGAAAATGTAACAATTTTGTTTTCCACTTTTATTACTTTGTGAAAGCCATGCTACAGAAGAACTACATTTAGCTGAGGGCCTCAACAGTATCACACTTTATGCAAAAACTATAGCCCAACTCGAATGTTGTTCTATAGGACATGCAACTTGGCTGAGTAACACAGAAAAAAAAAATAAGCGAAGTTGAAACCCTCGGGATGTATGTTTTTTGTGTTAAGTTTGTTATTCAGAGGCGTTGAAAATATTTTGTACTATATTTGATGGCAAAAAATGTTGACTTTTTAGACGAACAAAAAAAAAATACATATTGCTAAAAAGTACATGCTCATGCATACGAGTGCGATGACAGCGAACTTTCTGCATGTATCATGAACGAGAGTCCCTTTTTGCGTTTGTTTCTTATGTTTTCACAAAGATGGTGTTCAAAAAAAAAACAGTCGTGTCATCCTCTACAATTCTATATAGCCGCCTTCTTTATGTTACCAAAATGTGATATGGTGCGAATTAGATGTTTAAGCGATGTGCAGGTCTAAACAAAATAAAAAGGTTGGTTTGTTGTCTGAATCATTTTAAAGCTTTTTGTCCTTATAGCCTCCACGTCCCCACCCCTCTGCTCCCCCATCAGGCAGCTAGTTCGAGAGAGAGAAAAAAAAGGAAAGGGAAATTAATGTCACTTGGCATTTGTTGATCTGATCCCAATGTGAATGTGTACTCTGTGCTGTTCTTAGCCCATTTGACTCTAACGGTATATGGTGATTCCCTTATAAACAACATACACATCAGAGTGCTCTCTCTCTATTCGTCGTCACTCGTCGTCGTCGTTGACTCACTAAACATTTGGAAATGCTCGCAGGCAAATGGGACAGAATGACAGCCAGTAGAAAAGTTGAGGACGCTTGAAAGATAGCGAGGATGACGACAACGCTGTGATGTTATGGGGTATGATGGTCGTGGTTGTGTGACTTATATATAAGGACCAGGACCAAGGCAGAGCAGTTTCTATTGTCTGAGAACAGATGCTTATTTAGATGAATTTGAATGACAAGTCCTTTGAGCTAAAAGGGTGTTTGGTGTTTCATGGGTTCGGGTTTGGGTTCGGGTTTTGGGTTCGGGTTTTAGGGGTCTATATAGGAGTGATCAATTACCAAATGGGAAATGAGTTGTAAGACATACACACAAACACAATAAGCCAACCCAGTGGAATGACTGAAGTGATTGTTGCTTTAAATCACTTTAATGTCCACAAAAATATTTAAAGTGTTATTATATTCTGTGCCAGAAGCCTAGTGAGTGTTTTTTAATGGCTCCAAAAGGAATGAAAATTAAATGTAAGTATAAGTGTGAAGAAGATTCAGTTACAGATGGTTTTTGAATGTTTCTTTGGAGTTGGAGAATTTGAAAATTATTATGTTTACTTTGAGAATTAAGTAACAGCAAAAGTTGTTATTTAGATTTGCGACCTAGAGGTTAAATGTTTAACTAACAAATAAAACAACTTTGCTATGCACAGCACATGAAACTGGATGGAAAAGCGGAAGTAATTGTTTTGATATCTTTAGATTAAGAAATGCTTTTTTTTTTAGATTGATAAATGTTTATGAATGTTAAATGTGACACTTTAGATCTATTTATTAGTTTTGAAAGCAATTTTTTGTGTTTTCTATGAACGTGAAAACTCCATTAAAAGAAGATAAAGTTCTAAGACAGCACTGAAATATTTAACAGAGAATTCTATTTTGAAATAAATCTGTTGCCTACAATTTGAAGTAAGTATTTAAAGAATGGGAGTAAAATTTTTGGGAAACATAGACTCAAGCCTTTTTGAAATAGACAAGGGGTTAACTTCACAACGAATCAAAGTGGAAATTTTCCATTTTTCTTCTCTTTTTTCTCAAGGAAATAATAAAAATGTATACCATCACCACGATTTTGAATACCAAAGCAAAGCTGTACCTAAATTTTTGCTAATATGTATTTCCAAAACAACTTAACTTTTTTACTTGAACATGATAGGGCTTTGAAGTCCTTATTTTTGTACGAGCAAAGTTTTTTTTTTTAATATTTTAAAATACAGGTGTCTGATTACGTAACAAAATTTCAATACAAATATAACGTTATTCAATAAATTCTGAACCTTTCTTTCGACTTCGATGCAATTTTAAGACGTGTCATAAGAGATCTAGGAAACTGAAAAAAACTTGTCTATGCCCACAATGTATTAAAACTAAGCTTATGTTTAAATTGCCACGCATGCATAATAAATTGCACGTGCCGTAACTTTTCGGGGCTGGTGGAAGCGTGATCATAGCCCCTTCACCGTGCGGCGGCCCCTAGAAACAAGCCTTTTAAAAAGGTTTGGCTAATATGATCAGGCTGGTTCCACAGGTTAGCAACAGGCTAATTCCCTGTTCCGTAAAATTAAGAAAATTACGAGACTGACAACAAGCCTCGGACTAATACTCACCTATGGATCCGAGACTTGGGTGCTTAGCAAAAGTCAATTTGACCTCTAGAACGCGGCTAGAGAAAAGTCTTAAGGAAAATATTTGGCCCCATGTGTGAGGAAGGACGATTCCGCAGACGGTACAGTCATGAATTGTAGCGATCTGTTCGGTAGACTCCGGTGGCCGGGGGTCCTAGCTCGCCACATGAGCGAAGAGGAACCGGCTCGGAAAGTCCTTTGTTTTATAATCTATGTATGATAGACGATAGCGTGGTAGACCGTGCTTGCGCTGGTGAGATGCCGTAGACCAGGACACCCGAAGTCTGGGGTGCCCAACTGGATGGCGTCGGCCCGAGTACGGGACTTGTTGAAAGAGATCAGGACCGGACCCCCGTTGTCGAGCCGATGATGATGATAATGCATAATGAATTGAATTTATAAAAAATTCAAATTCGTTTCCGGTTCTAAGATCACTCCTGCTGATTATATAAAGATAAAACATTTCAAAACAAATTGGATTCTCACATCAAAGTCAAATCTCTCCTCATTTCTAAATCTTCTTTGTATAATTTCTTCCCTTTTCCATTTCTTTTTTTTTCTTGTCAATCCAATTAAACAAATACTAATAATCATTTTGTTTAAACGCCTCCATCATATTTCACATCTCCCCCTAATTTATAGCTTCATTTTTATTGTTCCCAAAATATCCATATATTTGCTTAATGCTGACATTACAAAGTCATAATTGAGAATTTGTCAAGGTTTTCTATCCAAATGAACAAGTTTATTCACCAAAAAAGAAAAAAACAAAAAAAAAACTCAAAGCACCAAGCAGAAACATGACGCTGACACGACAGGAAATTTCCGACCATAAAATGTTCACTTCATGGCACATCCTTCTTCCTGGCGATACCATTTAGTCAGCTCAACCACACAGCTCGTGCACTTGATCTATGAGTATGTGTTATATATTTATATATCCAATGTGCTGTCTCATCTGCCGTAGTAATTTATTTTCTCCATAAAAAGCACACATCCGCATCTCATAATAATGTCGAAGGGCATCTAACTATAATTCTTGATCATAGAAGTTGGTTTGTGTATCCATTTGTCAATCTATCCTGGGAAATAAATGAAAATAAACTGATTAACCACAACAATGACATCCTCCCCAGCCCTTACACCCCACCCCCCTCCCCCCCCAAAAAAAAGCTATTATCATGGTTGTCAACAATGAAAGTTCCTGAATTATGATTGACAAAACAAAACAACACAAAAATATTTTACTGAGTAAATAATAAGTCCCATTGGAAAATCATTAAAACGAAGATGAAAAACCTTCAATGATTAGAGGAGCTTCAGAAAAGCCAATTGATGGCTGTCACTTCATCCGGATTGGCGTGCGATTGAACCACAATCCTGTACAAGAAATGAGAAAAAATCCCATTAAGTCCTTCAAATCATTTCCCACACCCTCTTTTTCTCATCATCATCATCCAGCCTCCCCATCATCCAACCATCCCTGAACTCTTATACTATAGTCCTTCTAGTCATTGCCATCACTCATACATGCATCAATGATGGCGATGACGAGACTAGAAGAGAGACGAAGCGATCAGAGGATTCATGGGTTTCCCTTCTACTTTTCCTACTACTACTTTGATTTTTGTCATTTCGCCTTGATGTTATAGGATTCAATGGAAATGGATAGGAACTCTAACAGTAACACATTGGCAACATGGAAATCATCACTGTCATTTGAAGGAAATTTTGTCGCTGCTGTTGTATGACATTATCCCTTTTTTCTGGAATTTCTTTTTTTTGATTTACCTCATTATAATTTATAGATGAGGAGAAAATCGATATTTTGGAATGTGTGACACTCGTGACATCGATTTGTTTTTGAGCCGATTCACAAACATACTGTGTGTTCGATTCTTAACAGATTTGTTTTCGAGATGGAATTTTTTTTCGTATTTGTCTTTTATTTATGCGTAGATATAACTGTTTTTTTTTACGCAAGGGTATTTTTTTTTTTTGCAGTGTGATGGGTATACCTTTGTTTTTATGGACGGCCATCAATGTTGCCACGTGAAGCTTTATTATATTGAAATCTAGGCCATTGGACATAATAATTTATAAAGGTTACATTTGAATTGGAAGTACCTGGAATATAAATTGATTCTGTTGGAGCAAATTATAAATTAAGGAAAGTAAAAAATAATGTTGACTGAAGGAAATTGCTTGTATTTATGTATGTACATAAAGTCCATTGAGAATTACAAGGTTCTACCTAGCTCGTAAAATGTTAAAATCGAGAGAAAAAAAAACAGAACCGATCATATTATGATTGGCTGATGCACTGATGATGGAAGGCGACTCAATTTCGACTTGTTGTGCCGTAAAATATTTTTTTTTTTTTTACAGATTTTTTTTAAATGCGGATTTTTTTTTTGAATGTTTGAATTGCTTTTGAAAATTTGTTCTCGATTTTTTTTTATAATAAAATTTTTTTGAGGGTCAAATTTTTTTGCTTAAACTTTTTTCCATTTGTATTTATTTTTTGAACAATTTTTAAACCTCCATTGATTATTTTTTTTTTTGGTTTTTCCCTGACAATTTTTTTTTGACTACCTATTGTATATTTGACAATTTTTTCTGGCCAAATGTATTTTCAACTTTTTTGATAAATTATTTTTGGTAATTTTCCAAGAATTTATATTTTGATCAATTTGTATCCTCGTGGTTAAAACAATTCGAATAGTTCCCTGACAAAATATTTTTTTACATTTTATTTGACAATTTTTTTTTGGAATTCATTTTCAAAATTTTTAAAACTTTTTCTTGAGTATTTTTTACTCTCGCGATGCAAAAAACTTCGGCTAGTTTCCTTGACATTTGTTTTTTGATTTTGTTGACATTTTTTCTAAGCCAATTTATGTTTTGAGAAAATTTTATTTCTGTCGGCAATTTTTTGACAAAGTTATTATGAAATTTTGCGTATTTTGAAAGATAATTTTTGTGAGTACGGTACTTGCAACAGTAGAATTAAGAAACACAGAATTTTAAGAAACAACATTTTGAGCAAAAAAGAAATTTTTGCTCATGAAAATTTTGACCCCAACACTTTTGTAAACGAATTATTAAAATTTAATAATCCTACATTTTTTAAGACTACTCTATAAAACTACCTTTTTGTTAGTCGTTTGAAATCTGACAAATTTTGATAAAACAGCCTGAAGCTATAGTAACTGGCTCAAGAACATGTCACATTATTAAAAACAATGTCAACAATTTTACCAAGGGCTCAAACATGCCCCCTGAATGGGTGTTATATACTTTTTCAGGCTTATAATTTTTAATAATATAATAAACAAACGAACAATTATAATGTCTCTTTACCTATTCAATAACAAAACATAATTAAAAATGATAAATTTTCAAAAAAGCTCGAAAAATTTTTGATCGCTTGTAACTTTATAAATTCACATGATTTTAACAGACAGTATACCGTTGAAAAGGAAAAAGTGTTATCTTTTCGAAAATATTTAATTAAAAAGATCACTTAAGAGTTATAAGCCAGTGTTTGAAAAATAGACCGAAAAAACCCTTTTTTTGAGCATATCTCGAAAACGGTTCTTTGAAAAAAAAAATTAATATCATAACGTTTTCAGCGACAGAAAATTAGTATAAAAAAGTGTTTTTTTTTTTAGGTAGCATCGGTGACCCAAAATTTTGTAAAATATGTTTATACATTTCATTTCTATGAATTTATAGGATGAGTTCATTTGGCATTTATTTCTCGATTTCTAAAATAAATCCCAAAACAAGTGTGTTGATAACAGCAGAAGAAGAATTTATTGAAATGAAATATATGAGACTCTCTATAACCCATACATCCGACATTTTAACTCGTTAACAAGAATTGTAGCTTGTAGGTTAGTTGCAAACCAACTATGTACTACTTGTATAACTTTCTGTTATATTTGTTTATATATTTTCAACATCTACAAAGAAAAAAAAATAACTCATCAATTTGTTCCTTTTTGTTCTCAATCCTCAAGGAGAAAATAAACTTTCTTTTCGTTAACCCCACTTTCCTATAGGAAGCAATATTATTATGACATATAGGGTAGGTAGGTGGCAGAGAAGTATATATATTATTTCTCTTTTGATATAATTTTCCATTGTGACTTGAGTGGGTGTGTTTTTCATCCATAAACAGATGTATGATGGTTGTACTGTTTTGGCATACACTAAATTCTTGTAGTTTCTATATTAAAGTTGGAAAACACTCTATCTACATACATACTCGTACATGTTGTGTGTATTGTTTTATAAGGGTGAAACATATAAAACATAATTTGCAGTCAATAAATGAAAGTGATTTTATTTCATGTCATATTTACTGGTTGGCCCTTAAGGGAGTTCCCATTCCCAACATCATAACATTAGAAGTGAGGGTGGTACAAGAGAACATAATAATATTTTTGACATAAATGTCCTATGGTGCAAAACATTATTTGTTGGTTTTTTTTGTTATGCGAGAAGGACCATTTTGCGCCTTATGTGAAAAGGAATCTGTCAAGTATTATTATTGAATGCTTTTTAAGTAGCTATAAATCATGGAGCATTTCACGCCACAGCAATATGTTGAGGTAAATCAATTTCAAAAGAAAAACAACATTGGTCGCAGATCTTACATCTTTTTTGTTTGTGTATTTTTTTTTTTTTGATTAGAATTGATATGTTTTGTTTTTGAAAAATCGAAGTTCTTAAAGTTGGTGGTTTAGAGTTGTTTATTTTGATAAATTCTGATGGAAAAAAGTTTAACTTAATGGAAAAATTTAATAATTTAGTTAAGAGTTTTTCAGGAATTGCTGTATTTTTAAAGGCCAAATAAAAGTTGGTCCAGTCAGATAAATCATTCTATTTAAAAATTTGATTTTAAAGTTTTAAAGGATTTGTTGATTTTTTTTTAAATTTAAAAAAATGTGTTTTTTTATGTAAATTAACTCTAAGCGAATAATGAAAATCTAATAGGAAATATTTTAGAAAAATCTTACTCTTGTATTATTTTTATTTCGATTATAATTTTATTGATAAATATTTTGAAATTTACTATTAAAAAAAAACTAAGTAAATTACATATGAGGCTATGAGTGCAACAGTGGCGTAACCCCTAAAATTCACTTTAGAGTGACGAGAGATTTAAGAAACAGGTTTTTTTTAAACATTTTTTTGTATTTTCCCGTTGACATTTTTGATTAATCTAAAAACTTTGAAGAGTTTGAAGAGTTTGTAAGGCAAGCTTTTTTTTAATTTAACTTCATTTTGGAAAAAAAAGTGGGTTACGCCATTATTGTATTCATGGTTTTCTGTAAAAATTAAGAAAAAAGAAAGGTTACGACAAATTTATTATATTATTTTTTTATTTCCTTCATAGTTGATATTTTAACAATAAAAATAATTATACATATATTTTTAATGATTTTACTCCTCGTTTTTTAAACGTCCAATATTTCGATTGGAACACTTTTTGACGTTAATAAAAAAAAGTGATGGATTGGTAGTATAAATTAAAGCAGTTTAATTAAGTCTTTCTTTTTTATCATTTTTTATTTTAGGTTGTTCAAACTGGTTGAGTTTTTTTGATATTTAATATAACATTTACCTCTTTGAGTAAAACATCAATTTCATTCGAGTATTTATGAAAAATTGCAATTGTTTTACTTTTTTTCGAAGTGTAACCACATTTTAAGCCTTTCAACCTTGAAATTTGAAATGGACATTTTCCTATTTGTGATATTTTCTTCGAGAGATTTTGTTGAAAAAAATCAGTTAAAGTCATTTTCACAGTTTCAAATGGGTTTCTCTTTATGATTGGGGAAATGACATTAACCCAATCATCTGGGACTTTATAAAATTTTGTATTAATTTCTATTACACCAAAATCTTGGTCACATGGCAAATGGAAATGGCCACTAACTAAAAGTTTATGGTCGATTTCTTCAACCATAAAATCGGGATGACACAACAGTGAAAGTTTTATATTTTTATTTTGGCCCCACATTCGACAGAATACATCCAATTTATTGAAGCCCCCTTGACGCTGTAAGCTAATCCCAAACACATGTGAACTTTTTCACTGCCCATATTATGTATACCAAAGCAATTGGTCACAATCTACAACGAAGCAAACAGTTTCTAAGAGAAGTATGAAGATTACGCCACTATTGCACTCAAACTATGATCAAATTATAAAATGCAATGACACCTTTCTGAGTGCCATCTAGTTTTGAGTGTAAATAGCTGCCCAAAACTATTTTTGAATTGAAATAGATAGATATTAAGAGACCCATTTTATGAAAAACTCATTTTTTTAAAAAAGTGGGTTACGTCACTGATAGCCTCATATATACTAAGAACTTTAAATACATTGCAACAACTTATTAATTGAATATCGTATGTGCATACGCTTCTAACCACAAGAACTGTAAATAGTGAAAATACAATCTTCTGTAGATATAATAAAAATATCAATTGCACCTGGCTATAAACGAATTTATTTCCTTTCATTTATTTCATTTTAAAGGTAAGGTCCTTTCTATTTGATTTTATGACCACTTTTTGTCACTACAAAAGTTTTACAAAGTTAAAGAAATAGCTACCTGTTCATTTTATTTTATTTTAGGTTTGCCATAGTCATCCAAAGTCAATTGCAACACAAACTCAATTTATCCAAATAAAATTCTATTTGAAGAAACATTAAGATACACCTTTGTGCATGTCCCACAAAATCAAACTGAACTTGATTTTCATCCATTTCAACTTTATACAAGTATTTTCAAAAACTACATTCTCGTTCACTTGAATCCAATCCAAAGTTATGTGTGTGTCTCAAGTATGATGTTGTATATAGTATATAATGTGGCATGTGGATGGATATCCACCTTAGCACTCTCTGGTATATAATACAATAAAGAGAAAATTCGTTTTGGATTGTATGTTTTCAGAATTTCAAATTTCGTTTTATTTTTATTTTAGAATAATACTCGTAACATAAAAGAACTTTTTTTCCGGCTTCCCATTGTTATGCGGATTCTGAGAAAAAGTCAAATCTTTAGGGACTATTACACATACATACATATAAGTATATTGCATAATAAGAAATGATAGCATGATAACATATATGAACCTCATGTACGTACATTTTACAAAAATACAATATTTTTATTTCTGGATGTTTCTTTTTTGTTTGTTAATTTTTGTTGTTGCTAGTGAAAGAAGAGTTTCTCAAGAGTTTCTTTTGTAAAATCGAGAACGGTATATGTATAAAAATAAAATGTTTTAAGTTCACCTTTTTCGACTTCAAAAACCTACTTGTGATTGTGCCAAAAAGTTGTATAGTATGCAAAGATTTATTTTTTCACTTGAATGAACTTGAAAAAAAATTACAATCTCTAAAGGATTTGACTATGTTGTTGCATATGAACCTAGTAAATGTTCAAAAGAATTATTGTTTTTATTTTGAATATTTTTTTTTTTAATTTGTGTGTTCTTACAATTATTCATAGAACTAGAAATAAACTCCAAAAAATCTAACCTCCAAATTTCAAGACTCTATTTTTAACCAAGTCCACGCCATGGTTAGCCAAAAAAAATAAAGAGCACGAATCCCAAAGGAGGCAAAGATCATTTTGGCCCCATCTTCATTATTGTTCAACAGTGATGAAATTTATTTCAAGTAAAAGTCTATGGCTTGTATGGCACCTAGGTTCAAATCGATGGAGAAATTTGTATTTTGGTACATTTTATAAAAAAAAAACTGCTTAGAATAATAAAAAATAGCGTTAACAGTGAAAAAAAAATATTTTAAAACTTTTTGAAAGCATTAGGTTGTTTCAATTCTTGGTTTTTTCTCTGACTAAGTGAAAAAAAAACTAAGTAAAAAGAAAGCGAAGAAAATTTGATACTATTTAGAGTTTGGACTTTTCGACAAAGTCGACCTCAATCGGAAGGTTTTCAAAATAATCAGATGGCTGAGTTAGCGCCGCCGCGCCGTGCCGTCAAATCTTGGTTCTCTTAGCACCCCAATAGAATGGGGTCAATTCCGTTTTTTATGAATAGATGTTATGTACACGTTTCTTACAGTTCCTGTGTGGCTGTTGAAAAAAACACATATTAAAAAAAAATTGAGACCGCACTCATTTTTCCATCCAATCGGGTTAAATTACATTAAAGCTTAGCTCTGACTTAATTTTTTTTTATAAAGGGATACCAACTTCTGTCCATTACTTCTATAGGTACTTTATTCTTGTCAAAATTATGAGGATTGTGGAATGCGCAATGTTTGATTCGCAAGGATTCTTTTTTCACGGAAGAGAGTGGGCCTAGATAAGTCACGACAGCACATCACTGCACTGTGCATCCGATATGGCAGATTCCATAATTGACATGAATATGTAATGATGCTCAGCCAGCCATGTCAGCCAGCCATGTCAGCCAGCCTGAGCTATTTTAAAATAATTTACGAAAGCAGAAGCTAGAAGAAAAGGATATGAGGTTGCAGGTTATACAAAGTCACACTCTTTTTTTTCGTACACTCACCTACTTGTATCGTATCAAAAGGACGACAAAATAATTTTCATTTCACTAAGGATAAAGGAATGAGTTGGAATATTTCAAATCAATTTAATTCATTTGAAAAAAAAACAAACAAAACAAAAAATGTTCCCAGTGTCATTGTTTCAAATAAAATTGCTTCTCTTTTATATTATAGGTGTAGCTCTTTCCATGACCAAGAGTATTTGAAAAAGTTTTCAAAGTAAATAAAAGGCTTGTATCTTAATATAATATCCCCATATTATTGAAAAAGTTTTATTCATATACATGTTTCATTAATTTGAAGTTGAACTTTATATTTGAATAAACTTTTCAATTGTCAACTTATTGAGATTATTAAACCTTCATAAATAAGTATTTCAAATACTTTCGAAACAATACTTTTGGTTAGAGTTTCATTTTCATTATTATTAAAAACTTACATAATATTAAAAAATATGAGGAATGAGATATCCTTGTCTTCTAATATAAAAATGCTGTCTTTAATAAAAATCTGAAGGACAACATCTTAAGAAAATCAATATATCCATAAAATGTGTATGTCTATCTATTAAGGGTTCTATAAATGAAATTGAATATGATTCCATGAACGAAGAAATTTTATTTCAATAATTTCGATACCCCGAGCGTCGGAAAAACGCGACGAGAATTTTCATCAAAACCGGAAACTTTAACAATTTTTTTTTAGCATTTGATATTCTTTTATTATATTTAAAAGATTCTAAGACAACTAACATTGACTAATAATTTTTTGGTCTTTGAAAATCAAAGCAAATAATGGGTTTTTGGTATTCAGTTCGGAAATTTTTACAATATTTTTTTTTAATATTCTGCGTTATTGTCTTCAAAAATTTTATGATAATTAAAAACGCAATTCAGATAATGAATTGGAAAAAAAGATATCGATTTTTTCAAAAACTATCGATTTTGAAGGTTTCGATAACAGTGAGATTTTAAAAGAATCGAACAAATTTTTTTAATTTTTCATTCGTTTTAAAATTTTAGTAAGTATAAAGGAGTGACTTTGGGGTTAAAATTCAATACTGTAAGTGCATCTTTACACTAAAACTAAGATGAATCGAATGAAGAGAGTTACCGTGTATTTTGGTTTCAGTCTGCGCTTCTCTTTTATATATTTCACACACTTCAATAATTGCTAGCAGTCTTGTTTTGCAAAACACTTAACAAAACTAAAAAACTCAAATCCATTTTGAAAACTTTTTTAAAATAAAAACTTTATATGCAAAAACATTTAACATCGCAATCAGATAAATAAAAACTGTTTTGAAATTTTAATTAAACGACGGCCGAATATTTAAAAAAAAAATGTTTCTGTCATCGATTATGCTCCCTAGTTAGCATGATTTTATTTTTATTTATTTATCCATAAAACTTTAAATTTATAAAACTGGAGTTACATTTTTTTTATCTCAATTGTATATGCCTGGAAAATGGCGGCCACCAAAAATTAATGGTAGAACTGAAGCATATAACAGAGCAATTGGACCCATCACTGCTGGTTTATAATTTTATATCAATGGATATAATACCTATCTATATTTTATTTTATATTTTTTTTTTTTTTTGTTGAGAATTTGCTTTCAAAAGAACCAACATTTATGCATACATATATCTCCACGATTCACGCTGGCTTTTAACTGGTTGACTCAGCCTCTAGAAGTTGATGTTTTGAATTTTATGTATGTGTTGATATTTTTAAGTTTAAATCTCGAACAAAAAAATATTTTTTAAATGCGTTTGTTGTTTTTTTTTTTTTACTTTATTTATTAAATAAGTGCCTCCACCAAACATTGAGCACACCAGCACTTTATCCGCACTGAGGTCGAGCATGCACTCATGAATTAATTTCTTTTTTGTTTTAATTCTTGTTTTTTAGTATTTTTAATTTTTATTTAATTCAGTTGAAAAAAAAATATCATGCACATACATAAAAATTATATAAATTGAATTGTATTGACCCGTTAATTGAATGTTGGTTTAAAATTATGAAAATACAATAAAAAATAACCAATTGTTTCTTTAATTTTTTTTTTTATTTTAAAGTAAGCGAATTTAATGTACGATTATATTAAATTTTAATGAGCTATGGTAGGATGATCTTTAAATGATTTTGTATTTCTTTCCGTTAAACAAAATTTAGTTTCCATTGAAGGATTACCAACTTAATGCGCCATAGTTAAATAACGGAGATGTATTTATGTGTCATGCATTATTTGTTTAATGTTACAATAACACAGAAAATAAATAAACATATAAATAAGTAGAAAAGATTTAAGATTTCTCTTTTTTTATATTTAGCGCGAACTAAAGGGGATTTTATATACCCTTTACATATCAGAGACATAGTGCGAGCTTTATTTTCACAATGAGAGGAAAAGACAGAGCGTGGAAGGGTATTCCACATTCACGTAGTACGGCTAGAGATCGAATCCCTGTACTTGACAGTATAACCGAAATTGGAGAGTAAACTGATGAACATTCCTAAAAGCGTGAGTATTACGGTTGAATCGTTTAAGGGGAGAAATGCAACCGGCTATTTCGTTAGAGCACTTACCGTAAAAGTAAAGATAAAAGAGTGAGAGACAGGAAACGTTACGCCGGTGTTCGAGTGTCCACGTAAAAGTATCGTTGATGTTCCTGTCTCCGATCATTTTGAAGGCTCGTCTTTGTATACTGTCCAAGAGGTTCAACTAAGTTGCTAGAACACCAGCCCAGAGATAGGAGTTATACTCAAGTTTTAGACGTATATAACTTTTAGAGATAATAGCCAGATCAGAAGGGGAAAGAATTTCTTGCATCTCCAAAGTAAACCTACGTTAAGTATGGTGGTCATTCCACAAAAGATGGATTGTAATACACATACCTAGAATCGCAATCTGATTAGTTTCTTTGATGCAAGTGTCACTCATAGATGATGGCAGGGGGTACGTCTCGTTTTAACGACAGAAGGCAGCATTTCTTTTGTACAATGCTGTCTAAGTCAGAATTTAATGTACTTATCATATTTAGTCGTTTCAGTTCCACGTCCGAAGATCAGGGATGTGAATCTAAAATAGAATATGAAAAGCTTAGGGTGCTATCGTCAGCGAAAAAATTTATTGGATTAGTAGTTACAGACAGGAGATTATTAATGAAAATGAGCAAAGGGTAGGAGACCAAACAGAACCCTGTGGCACACTAGCGCTTATGTTGTGGGTTTCAGACTTGGATCCGTCTTATACTACTTGTATATATCGATTCGAAAGAAAGTTACTAATCCAACGAAGCAGGCTTTCATCGATACCAAAAGCACGCATTTTCGATAAAAGAGCAGGATGCCAAATTTTATCGAAGGCTTTAGAAATATCATCAAATATCTGAAATGTATCACAACCCCTACATAATATGAATGTTATCAATATTTTTACAGGCATGATTTTTATATTTTATTTCAATATATGAATATATTTGCAAAAAGAAATTAGTAATAAAAATACATAAATCATATCCTTAAAATTTTGTTTGTCTAATATGATTGAACATGTCGTTTAATTTCCGCCATCAAAAATTCCTTCTTTTGTAAGATCACCCCTACCTATCTTTTCAACAAAAAAAAAAATTAATTTTGCTTCGTTGTCAAATATTGTTTTGATCAACAGATGTGCCTTTTCATGTGATTTAATTTGTCTGAGGAACATCCGGTGGAAAATGTTTCCATTTTTTAACTGACTGGCTAAAAATCATGTATAAAACAAAAAAGCGGATAACCCACAGACATGGCACTTTCAGCTGTAAATTTAGATTATGGAATATAAAAATCAATTTTAAATCAAGGCCAACAATCTCCTTAATGGATCAAAGCTACTGAATGTACCTTTTGTTCACCTAACTGTTATCCGTCTTAAGGTGAAAATTCCTGCAACATCTCTATTCCAAGCCTCCTAATCTTTAATTCATATCATAACCTAAATTTTCCCATTACTTCCTTTTCGATTTGTTTGTATATAAACCTTCACACATTTTTTGGATAAATGGAATGTAATATATCAATACCAATAATTGTGATGTAGGTCTGAGCTTGCACTTGCCACTCATAATTATATATTTCTAACGAATAAAATATATTATACGAAACATTCTCTAAACTCTTCCCAACATAATTTACGTACTTCCAAGAACTTAAACCACCTCCCATATCGAACATTAGCAATAAATCTTCAAATGTCTATATATATATCCATTTCTTTTCGAATTGCCATACAATTCTGAGTAGCAGAATAGAGAAGTGTTTTTTTTTCTGCAATGCGGAAATTACTTCTTAAGCATGATCTTCACGTCCTACACATTTGGGTGGTAATAAAAATACAAAAGCAAGAAGAAAGGTCCTTTCAATATATATATATATACAAAACAAATACTTTACTTACATCACACCCTTCAGAAAGCATCAAAATCATAAATCATGCTACCCCTGCAGTTTCTCCATCAGTTCTTTGTTTCCTTTTTCACATAAAACCTACATCAGCAACAACAACTCTGATTTGCAACTGGCAAAGAGTTATTAAAAGGCAATGGTCATCCTATTATACACTGGATCCTAAAATGCCATCATACATTCTCCTATTAACTGCCCAATTTAACCTAATAGAACTACCTCCTATTATATGGACTAGAACTAGAGAGAAAAACGCTCCCAGCGGTGCTATTCGTTCCAAGTGATTTATGGCTATTAAGAGAGGCAAAAGAGAACGACTGCTTTTTTTCCTAGAAACTTTGCCAAAAGAACACACATTTCTCCATAACAAAATTTTCATACTTGTGGATCTCATTTAAACAGTTTATTCTTTTCTTTCTCACTTTGCAGGCTCAACACAAAAAAATATCCTCTGAAGATGACGATGCGATGGTGCTCTGCATAATGTGACCCCCAACCTGGTTGTGATCCTATAAATCGATGGCATCTAACGACTTCTTCCAACTACAACTACCCCAAAAATATTATTATCCTATTTGATAAAATACAGAAACCGTAAGTCGAGTCACAGACGTTAAATCATAATAAAAGCAAAAAACTAATGCCCCAAGACTAGCAGAGCTCATATCAAAAACACATAAACGAAAATGCCATTATGACCAAGCGATAACACGAACAAGAGATAGAAATAAAAATAGAGTCCTTGGCACTTAACCTCTCATCGATTAAAATAATTCGACAAAAAAAAAAGAGTTTTAAAAAAAGTGAACACGTAGCTGCGATTTTTTCGTTCCAAAAAGCCATATCACTTTGAGCAGGTGTGTGATATTCCACTTGCCCCCGGCCAAAGTGACACAAGCTTAAAACAAAAAAAAAAATAATCAAAAAGAAAAAAACAATGCGGATTCAGTTCCTAAGATAACCCAACTCTGTCTATTCTAACAAATGAGCAGGATTACTAAAAAATCGTGACACATGGCTATGTACTATTACGCTAGTAAAATATCAGCAATCGCCTGCGGAACACGATGTAAGCAGACGGTGCTACAAAAATCCAGAGGGCAACGCGACCGTGACAAATTTGATGCATTTGGATATATTCACGATAACGAGAATGCTATAGATATGGATTTTGGATGTCAAGAGGTGAGTTATCTTTGATAATAACTTATCATTCTTTGCTTTCAATGATTTGTACGGTAGCGATGATACCAATTCCTATATCTCTTACTCTTTCACTCATTCTTCTCTCAACGTGAGAAAAATTCTACTTTTGAATTGATTTATACCGAGCAGGAGTGTAGGTTGTTTCTATATTTGGATTTTTTTTTTGATATAGAAATAACCTTAAGCCGGCGATAAAACTTCTTCAGCCTTCCATAAAAGGTCGTTGATGTTATTTAAGAAATATTATTTTTATTGCAGATGAAATAGGATTGGGAGGCGTATGATAAAAGCTTTTCAATTTATTTGACAATTCAATCTTATTGTTTTTTTTTTGTTTGTTCTCTTGATTCTGTTGTATAGATTGCAAATGATAGTAATAATTTTTCCGAAAGTGGATAATGTCACAACCAATAGAAAATTCTGACTGAAAGAGTGAAGAGCTTTTATTGATTATAGAGTTGAACGGGTCTATTATCAGCCATTAGATTTCTTGAGATCCAAGCAATAAATAATGTTTTATTACTATAAGCAGTTCTTGAGGGAATCTTCCACCTCTGACAATAACTGAGACCAGGGCTTAAGTTCAGTCAAAATTTATGTTAATAACCCTCCATTTTTAAAGGTCTGGTGCCAAAAAAACCGTAATTATTTTAAGATGGTGGCAACCTTTTTATGATTTTTGTAAAGTGAGAAATGTAACATTTCAATATTAAATAATATTTTTAATTTCATAAAAAAAAGTGATTATCATATTTTGATACAATTTTGACAACCAATACATCTAATTTAAAAAAAAAAGTTTTTAAATTTTGTATGTATTTCAAAAACGGCTTCATCGATATTTTTAAAACCTGATACCAAATGCTTGTTTTTGAAAACATTCTTAAGATGTTTTCGGCACAAATTGTACCTGTCTTGAGAAAGGCTCTTAATTTGTACACAAAAAAATTTGTGTGCTCGAAAGTATTATAACAGCCTCTAGTTTAACACTTAAAAATATTATAAATTGAAGCATCATAATCTATTAAGAGAACGTCGAACAGGGTTTCTACGAGACCGTGAACAGTCTTAATCACAGCTCGAGATGAGATTGTAATTTATTGACGAGACTTACCGAGAGTCTCTATTATGTTTGCAACAATTGAAATCATTCAAGATTTTTTGTATATAAAACTGTTTTGTACCAAAGCCGTTTTTGAAGTGTTTAATTTTCAAAAAATAATTTTTTTTTTTTTTGGAAAATTTAAGTATTGAATACTTCTCACAAATTGTAAACGCTTTCGGATAAAAATTTTGATTTAAATCAAATGGTTCTATGGGAGGTAAGGGTCCCCCCACATTTTGGATTTTTTTTTTCATTTTAAGTCGGACTCTTTTTTTTTAATCCATAAGACTGTTTTCGAGAAAAATCTGATTTTCTAAAAAAAAAGACAGCAAAAGAAGGAACCGTTAGTTTTGGGCTTAAAAAAAAAACCAAACATTTTTGGAGATATCGCTCAAAAAACAATAAACACCAAGTTCAAAGAATATCCATCCACCTGTTTAGAGCTACGGACGGAAAGATAGACAGACACAATTTGCGAGATCGACTTTTTTCGACTACCTAGAAACCTCAAGTTTGATCAAAGTTCAAATTGTTTCTCGAACCAGCAACCAGCTCTATGGTCGCAAGTAAAAAGGTGCGCACTTTATTTTACATTTTCAAAACAGTCCTATTACAGTACTGTATTTCGATTATATAATTTGAACTGCAGAACAGAACGAACCCTGAAAAGAAAAAGAAAATATTGCATTATTTTGAATACATGATAATAACCATAGTGTCTGATTGGATAACAAAATTTGAGCCTGAAGCTTAGTTGTTAATTGACACTTTTAAGTTCATTTTAACTAAAATTTAAAAAAGTAAATGAAAAATTGACTTTAATTTTAGTTTATCTTTTTGCGAGTCTAGTTTCAAAATCCATAAAAATTCAATTGGCATACAAAATCATTGAGAAAAACGTTTAAAAAAAATTCAATTTCCGATGTTTTATAAACTAGTTTTGGAAATTTGATCCAAATCATTGAAAATGGGTGGGTCTTAAAGATAATATTTTTTAAATTCTAATTAAATTAAAATAAATTTTAGTTTGTTCCATCTTTTTTTTCACATTTTATCCATGGTTACGCGTTGCACCAATATTTAACACGCTTCTAAATTTTCAAATGTGGTATTTTATATGGAACACACGTCAATTTGTCTTGAAAGCCTGTCAAATTTTTAAAAGTGTTCGGTGCTTTTTTGCTTTTCTATTTTTTTTTAGATTTAAATATTAAATATTTAATAAGTCAAAAATCAGTGGCTAAAAAAAGAGCTTTTTTTGAAAACATGTATTGTATAACAAGCTCTAAAGTATTCGAAATTAAAAACCATCAATATTCGATCTTTATCATTGGATTTCCATGCGGGAAGATTGAATTCGTTTAAAATCTCATTTAGTTTTTATAATGCTCAAGAGTCAAATTTATGATAACAAATCAAATTCAAATTAAAAAATTTTATAAAGGTCAATATGAAATTCTTTCACCTAAAAATAAACACCTTTAAGGTAACGCACTCAATGATTTCCCATCAAATATTTAAAAAAAGGTATTTTTGAACTTTTTTTTGAATTTAAGAAGTGCTGTTAAGTTACATTCCTTTGTAACCTTCCCAAAGCTACCTTATTCTTTTCTCAGACATCAAATGGCGATGAAAATAATACAGCTTTTCTACTTATAGAAATTTTTCTATTTTCTTTTTTTTTAACTTTTTTTGCTGTTTAAGATTTTTTTTTTCACTTTCTAAGAACATTGATTTCGTCTCATGGAAGCCACACCCTTACGATGTTGAAAATGTCAATCTTAATTTAATGGCCATTATACTTCACAGCATGTGGTATAGAATGTTTGGAATTTTTTTTTTTTTTTTTTGTAAGATTGGGGAAAATGTCATACAGGCATTGATTTTCTATTTAATGTGGCTTTTTGCCATTTCTAAATAAGCTACATATCTACGTATGAAAACAGCTATGGTTATAGTTTAGGGTCATTAAAAAAAAAGCATTCTAAGATTTTTTTTTAAAAAATCCTTAATCTTAAATTTAATTAAAAGCCAATTAATTAATATATAAGCGTGATAGAAAAAAAAAATAATATAAACATAATTATTTTGATTGCTGGGTTAACTACAAGTTATATCGATATAAGGGTTAGGTAGTATAGGGTGTTTTTTTTTCAGAAGAAGAGAACTTTGAAATTGACTTCATTCAAAAGATTATCTTTTGGTATTATAATTAAAATATGATTTCTGGCATATCGCTAGCTCGAACGTAATTCGATTTCGATCACTCTATTCAACATTTCTAGACGTATTTCAGCAACAACGCGGCGATTGTTGTTCTTAAAGTGATCAAAATAGTCTATCGGCGTTAAATCGCATGATCTTGGAGGGTCAGAAACATGAAACTTTGTGGTTACCAAAATTCAATGGAGGAGGGAAGAATGCAGTTATCATGGCTCTTAAGCGATTACCAATTACTGTAACGTTCTGGCCAGCATGCACCAGCTCAAAGAACCAACCAAATAGTCAGTTTTTCAGGATGTAACGGTGTCTAAACACATAAGGATTATCTTCATTCTAAATACGTAAATTTTATTTTGTTTATTGACGTAGCCATTCAACCAAAAAGTGAGCTGATTGTAAAATGGACGAAATGTGCGATACATATTTCGAACAGTACTATGATTTTCAGAATGAAGCAAATCACTTAACAGCTGTTAAAGTGGCAGCCATTTAAAAAAGTGTTACCAACTTAAAGTTCTATACTTCTGAAAAAAAAAGAACACTCTGTGTATAAAAATAAATGTAATTCTCAGAAATCTCAGTATTCTCAAGAAAATATTAACTGGCCAGATAACAATCCAATTTCCTTAAAGTTATTTAAAGCCGTTTAGTTAGTTTTTTTCGTTTCGTTCGTTTTTCAAAATACAGTTTCTTAGTTTATTGATATTTCATAGAAATGGCCAATTGTATGTTTCGACCCTATCTGAAACATTGTTAATTGAAATTATTTGACAAAAGATTGAAATCTTTGAGTTTACGTCAGAAGAATACACAAATAGTTCATGAAACACATAATTCTCAAAATTAAGGAAATTATCAACGCAAACAACAACCTCTACATAGGAAGGACATAACCCGTAATCTATTTAACAAAATTTAATTACTTCAAATTTAATTGAAATTATCGCAAAATGATTTATTATTATTATTTCGTGGAAATGGGTTTCTTATAATAATACCTACGTAATTTAAATTCAATAATTATGAATAATTGCCATACAGCACCTATCGGTCGGTACCTGTCTACTTTCTACAATATTGCTTCTCTGTCAGTAGCCAGTTGAAACTTCCGCACTTATTAAGTTAATTTCTCATTTGAATAATTATGTTTACGTTTAATAAAAAAAAAATCATTACATTGTTTCATCAGTAAACTTTATTGCAACTTGACGAAATTTTAATTAAGTTCGTGGTTATTCATAAGCAAAAAAAAAGATATTATAAAATAACACATTTTTCAAGTTATTATTGGATGCATCAGCTTTTTTTTTATAAAATAATTACACGCGATGAGCGTGTCTTTCAATCAGCCAGTATCAGAAATTTTATAATTAACATTTTTTATTCTTTATCTTGATTTTTAATTTTTATTAAAAATTCCAATCAAATTTTTGGCTTGATATGTATATTGCATGTATTTATGAAATGTTGTTTTTTTTATTTTAAAATATTCATAACACTTGACTGTTGGCATTGTTTGATTAATCTACAAAAAACATATTCCTAGAAATTGTAATTAATAAAATTAAAAAGTTAAGTTACCTTGACTAGATTTTTACTGTAGGTACCTACATAATATTAGGGTGGTGCATGGAAAAAAATATTTTTTCCACCTCTCAAAACATTCAAATTCATCCCCAGAAAATGTATTTTTGTTTTTTTAGTTTTAAGGGGTCTATGCTACCCGCTCAGATATTTACTTCTGAAACGAGCTCGGTCTTGTCAAAATTAAGTCGGTCTTGCGATAAAGCCCAATATTTTTTAGGGCGTTGTGATTCAAACACAACTTTACTAAAAAAAACGGATATAAGGAGTGTTTTATTCAGAGGCAAATAACTTTGAGTTGGCAACACTTTTTTAACTGGAGGTCATGTAAAGTGATTTGACTGACGCCTGAACAACTTGTCGTAGATTCGACGAATAGATCCAAAACAAGATTACCGTTGATCCCGATATTCATAAGAGATTTTCTTTAGCGATGAAGCTAAACTGGCCTTTCAATAAATTAAACTGCCGTTGAGACACCGTTACATCCAGAAAAACTTCTGAATGTTTATTGAGCTTTATGGGCTGGTCAAAGCGTTATTCAAAACGTTACTGTCAATGGTGACCGCTATAGAGCCATGATTACTGACTTGTTCGTTCCTCAGAAGCTGTGGATTCAACAAGATGGCGTAAAATGTCACACAGCTCGTGCGACACTCGATTTATTGAAGGAAACGTTTGGTAAACGCATAGTTTCACGTCTCGGAACCGTGAACTGGACCTTCAGACTAAATTACATCCGTACCAAGTGTCGCTGATATGACAGCCAGTTGTGCTAATTCCTCTTCGATTGTTCTTCGCCAAGTGCTTCTTCTATCAAACGGTCTTCTGCTGAATGAAGCCTTTGATTTCCTGTTAATGGAGACAATACTTCCAAGATATTGAGCAGATGAGGAAGTTCCAAAAGAGTTTTGATTTTGCAGATTATTCGGGTCTTTCAAATATTTACAACTGAAAACAAGTAAGGTTAATCAAATGATTTTGGGAGAGATAGAAAACAAATTTTCAATAAGGGAAGCATTTTTGTACACTCTTTTTGTCCTATGAGAATTCTACTCACCAAAGCCTTTGGAAAAATAAAAGTGGTAGCGTGGATTTATTTTTGTATAGTATTAGAATTTAGATTAGATATGGATGACACATTTTTTCCATGCGTGTTGAAATAGTTAAAGCACACAAAAGCTATTGTATAGCGTACCTAACCTCTCCGGCAAAGTTTTTTGTTATTTTAACACCATAAGTGGTAGATTAAAAAAAAAAAACCCATCCCAATGCCCAACCCACATGAGTGAATAGTTAGAGTGTGTAATTTAAAATAATAAATCATTTCCGTTTGGGGAAATAATGGCGACAGGTTAGGTCTCATTAATTCATTATGGTGTTATAAAGCTTCAGCGGTATAAACAGTGGATTAATGTGAACATTTTTTGGGGTTGGATTAGGGTTTAATGGTTTATTATAGGACAATTGTTGTTGTTTTTTTTTATTTTAGTGGTTGTATAAATGGTTGCATATATTACGTATATTTTATGCCAATTTTATAGTCATAGTTGAATAATTAATTAAATAGTGGTTTGTTTGAAAGGACGAACAAAAAAAAATATGCAAAATGTTTTGTGATTATGTGATTTTCGATTGGTTATGGTATAATGAGAAACCTTAATCGAATTTGTGTGTTTGTTTGTTAATGGTAGAAAGGATTAAATGCAAAATGAGTCAAAATACTTAATTGTGCAAGAATTAAATTAGTGTTGTCAATTGTGTCAAACTTTAAAAACAATTGAAAATTATTGGCACATTTCAATGCAATCAAAATGAAAAATGAGAGGTTGTCAGATAAAAACTTTTGAAAACATTTCTTAAATGTTAATATAATGTTATTTAAACAGCAATCAAATGGATTGATCCAAATGGATTGATATTTTAATAACACTCAAGTTTAGAGTCTAATTAAGTTCCCCGTTTTCACAATATTATGACAAACATAGAAATTTTGATAAAAATATTTAAAAGAAAATTAAAAAATATGGACTTGCAAACATTAAATTGAAAGATTGAAAAAAATTGATATATTATTTTCAAACTCACAGATAAATGGGCGCACAGAGGGTTTTGGGAGCCACTTTTACGCGTACGAGTCCAAAACCAGTTCCCTTAATTCACAAGTCAGAAAAACGCTTTAAAAAAATTGTTTAAATAATTTACCGTCACACAAAAAGAGTCGGAAAAAAGTATTGATAAACCCAAATCAATGGTGCTAAATACTGGAATAAAAAATTTGAAAAAATGTCTACTGAGGCTGTAGCAACATACATATATCATTTAGACCATCTTGTTTTAAAAAGTGCTCACTTGAGTTCGCGGCTAAATCTTTTCCTCCACTCACTCTCCTCGTACACAGGACCAAATATTCTTCAAAGAATTTTTCTTTCGAAAGAGCCCAGTATCAGCTCTCCCTTTCTGCTTATCGTCCAGGACTAAGCGCCGTATAGCAGCACTGACAGTATAAGGGTTTTGTAGAGCATGCACTTAGTCTTACGTGAGAGGAGTTTTGAACCCGTTTGTTTTGCCAAATCCAAGTAGCAGCGGTTTCCTAGGATAATTCTTCGCCGGATTTGCACTAAGGTGACATTCGTGGAGTTAATATTTACTCCAAGGTAGATTAACTCCTTAACTACCTTGAAATTGCTGCTATCAATAGTGACGTTTTGCGTAGCCGGTGGACAGATGCTTTTTTTGTTTGTTGATAGCAGGTACTTGGTCTTATCCTCGTTAACTTCAAGACCAACGAGTCTCGCCTGTTCTTCAATCGCCGTAAAAGACTCTATAACGGCTCGTTTGGAGCGGCCGATGATTTCGATGTCGTCGGCATATCCCAGTAGTTGGACGGATAGGTTGATGATAGTGCCTTTAGTATTGATAGCTGATCTCCGCACTATCTGCTCCAGAACGAGGTTGAAGAAATCACACGATAGCACATCTCCTTGACGAAACCCTGTGCATGTTTGGAAAAGTTCCGAAGAGCTATTTCCTATTTACAGATTGCACCGTTTGTTTTCGAAAAATGCTAGTCCTTACAAAAACCGATCGAAAAAATTGCAAAAGACAATTTTTTCAAAACAAAATTTAGTAGAAACAAAAAAAAATTTCAGAACAATAAATCGAAAAATAAAAAAAAATTAAAAAAAAAAATGTCAAACAAAATTTTTCGGCCTACCGAGCCATCAGGCTATCAGGCCACGAAACCATCAGTCACCAGTTATCAATGTTGTGCCTTACTATAATAATATTCCAGCCTTACAGAAGCGATTAGTAACAGAGTAGTTATGAATGTGTTTACATTTTTACATTAATTTCAAAGGCAACAAGTACAAAATTAAAAAAAAAAACACGTATACGCCCTAGTGCACTAACGTTGTGTTCGGTTTCCGAGACAAAAAAAGGAATCTAATACCTAATTTTTGTCTAAAGTTTTTATACAAAGCCAATGGATCACACCTAATGCCTAAATAAAAACATTGAAATGTTTGGTTGAAATCTAAATTTTCGCTTCACATATTCTTATCACCTTTAATTGTCTCATTTACTCTTTTTTGAACCACCCCAAGAATAGAAGTTGTCTTCCATGAAATATTTTCATCATTTAGTTGAAAATATATTCAGTTTTAAATAACAAAAATTGTATTCTAATAAAATTACCAAAAAACTTTATAGTTTCAAATTTTCTGTCAACATTTATTTTTTAGTTTTTATTCCAAAAATATTATATACTTAACACATTTATCCTATGACAACAAAACAACATTGAATACAAGTTTTGATAAATTGTTCTGATTTAAATGAAAATCATAAAATGTTCTGTTTTTGTTTTTTTATTCAAAAATAATAATAATTTTTGAAACAACTTCTCTGCACTATAATACGCCTTCAACCGTCCCGACGATCGACGACGATGACGGTGAAGCGACGCACGGACGAAGCCACTCAAAAATAAATAAAATCAAATATACTTTCTTGTTTCATTCAGCAAGCATCATAAAACACTATAACAAACGAAAAAAAAATGAAGAAGAAATAAAATTTATGGAATTAAATTTGAAAACTTTCTAAAAATCTAAATATCCTGCATAATGCAGAATTCCACTTGAGTTCACATCACAAAACCCACTCTCACATATATCGCTATTCGCAATGCTTCCTGATGCAGTTTTCTCAATTTCATGTCGGAATTCTACAGAGAAACATTTTTTTTTTTTTTTTCGTTTTTTTTTTTCAAAAACGACAGGCTGACGAAGACTGATGGTTCGTCATGAGTGTTGCAATGGGAATCTTATAGCTTGAGAGAATTTTAGAGTAGATATGTATAAAAAAAAGATGCAGTGTGCATTTCGTATTTGCATCTTGAAAGGCTCATTTCAGGACAATTTCCCACTCCTCCCCTTTCTGAAGTCTTTGTATGTACAATTTGAAGTACTTTCCATTAAAATATTAAGAAAGCACAAATGAGGACAATCTCTGCAACTTAAATTGGTAGTGCAGTCTGTGATGTTATGTCCTTATTTGGTATCTAATTTTTTTTTTTTCAAATTGTCTATAAAATAAATTCAAAATACGGCACATTGGTCTTTAGCCGAGATTTCTAGCAACATCCCATAGATGAGGGAGGAACTTCAATTTTATTTAAAACCAATTTCGAATACACTTTAGCTTTGATCAACTGGCTTCCTTAAGGTATACCTGGCCTTCGGAAGGGTATTGTGGTATAAGGAAACGTTAGATATGTTTTTTTTTTTTTATAAAAGTTGAAATACTTTTTCCATTTCATCGTGTCTTTTGATATTTTTTTTATTTTGGTTAGTTTTTATTTTTACGATTGTTTGCATTCAAAGGACGAAAAAGTCAATTGCAATTTCTTTCTGTGCCATGGCATCATTTTGCCACCAATCTTTGGTTTATTTTGTGGATTTTATCCTTTATATGTATGTCTTTGAGTTGCTTTTAAAGGGCAACTGACGACAACACAGGATAGCTGTCGTGAAGGAAAAAAAAAGAAGAAGAAGAAGAAGAATACGAGAAAATTTATCCATGTTCTTATTTGCATTTATTTATCCTCTTCCTGCCGCTTGTTTGCTTCAGCTACCAGATAAATATTTGCAAGAGTTGAAATGCAAACAAACGGAAATGGGATTGAAGAAAACTATGGACGGCATCAGCATTTTTCTCATAAAAATTTCACTTTCACAAACGACAATATTATTTTTTTTTTTTTGCTGTTGTGTGTCCGATGTCGAGGTTTGGTTAATGGTTGCACACTGTGGGGAAAGTCCTTTGGGGGATTTTATTTTTTTTTTAAGCAGCCCAATCAGACACAAAGCAGTGGTAGATTTTCATCTTAATTTTTAGCTTTTAAAAATATAAGAAAAAACAAAAAAAAATATCAGGTGGAATTATGGTGATTTATAGCATACCCTATACAGATGTGTAGTTATATAGAATGTGGTGGCAGGATTTACACCCCCTGTCCTCTTTGTATTTCAAATTGAAAAAATTAAGCATCTGTTAATTAAATTTGAGTTTTTCGGACATCCTTCGGGCACTTACTCAACAAATCCATTTTTTAAATAATGTTGAAGGCACTTACTCAACAAATCCATTTTTTAAATAATGTTGAAGGGATATAGACAAGAATGCTGTTTGTACTGGTTTTGGGGATTGAACCCAAATATCCACTATCCAAATTACAATTCAATGAAACCTTTCCACAAATATCGCCTGAGAAAATGTAAACTGTTTTATGTGGATTTTTAAATATTTTTAAATTCTTATGAAAAAATCGTACAAAAAATATTTCAAAGTTTTCAAAATTTCAAATTATCAATTTTAAACTCAGATTTAACAAAGCTTTTGAAATCCCATAGATATTATCAATATTAATCTTTTTCATAATTTTTTTAAAAAATCTCTACATCATTACCTAATTTGATTTTAAAAATTTTGTAAAATCTGGAATTTTGAAAACCCAGTTTTGCAAAGCGAGTATGTATTGAAATTTTTCAAAATTTGTAGAAATGAGTCTAATATCTGTTCACTGGATTTTGAAAATTTTGGTAAATACTCTAAAATTGTACAAAATTTAAACGAATTTTTGTATCACCATACAACTGTCAATGTTCGGTTCATTTCTAAATATTTTCTCGAAAAATGTCAATACATAACTACTTTTGAAGTAAAATAAACTTATTTCGTTGATAACAGAGTTGCGCATGCTTAGTAAAACTATATTGACAAAATTTTGGTTCGTCAGTTTTTTCCTATGATTTGGGCTGTAATTCCAACTGTGGCCATTTTTTCCGCCATTTTAATTTTGTGCTTTCTATTCTTAAAAAAAATATATATAAAAAAAATGGAAATAAAAATTTTAAAAAAAAATACTTGAAATTTTCCCATTTTAATGGTGCGATTAAATTAAATGAAGATTAAATGAACAGAGACGTCAAAACTGGTGATAAAAAATAAGTTTTTGAATTTAAAAGCCCATTTGGAAAAAAAAATATATCAAATTTGGTAAATTCAATAAATTAAGTTTTGTTGGCAAAGCTGCTTTCGACTTAGTATTTCGATTAATACTTAAAAAACAAAATCATACCAAAGTCTTATCATTCAAAAAGTAGTTTTGCAATATTAATTTTACTACAACTTACTACCGCAATGTTCCCTTTTTTTCATATAGTTTGAAAACCTCAAAGTTCATCTGTTCTATTGATAATGGGGCATACAAAATAGTGTTTGACCGCAAAAACTTGGAAAATGCTAAATTTTACTCGTTAACAGTTCCTATAGCGTTAACTACTCTACCAAGGATTTGGATTTATCCCATGTTGTTTTGTTTTTGTAGCTCAAAGCTCAGCCAAAATATATTGTACTCGTATTCGTATCTATAGGTAAATCCTACTGGGTGCAAGTTGCACGAGTGCAAAATGAGAATTTTGCGGATTATCTTGGAATTTCTCAACCATCGAAATATACAGATATGTAAATATACATACATATATATATATAAAGAAGCCTGTAGGAAAAATGAATCCCACATGGAACAGTACCTACAATATGGAATTTTCATGTGAAAGCCAGGATACAAAGCCATCTTTGTGCGAAGCGTATGCATGGGGATAATTATTTGATAACATCATCTCCTAACGCTCCCTATATACTACACTCATGATAGAACCATTTTATGATAGCATAAGTGATTAGCATACAAATGATGTTCAAGCTGTTTAAACATTTTCGGTAGACTTATGCATCATGTGGTTAAATGGATATCCATATCCATATAGCCTTGTGAACGAAATAATCGAGATAAGAGACAATTTTGAGGTGTACATATTTTCAACTTGCTTCAACCAGCTTCAAGCCAAAAAAAGCTTTAAGACCAACAACAAAAAAATAAAAAGCAATTTTCATAATATTAAATATATGACAACAAAACTAGAGATAGAAGTTTTTTTTATAATAGTAGGTTAGGAACGTTATGCTTCTTTTGCTCTCTCACAACATAACATTAAGGAATTTCCAAAACGATACGAGTGTTACAATAAGATTGTCAGATAAAAAAATGTGATGGAATCTTTTTGGGTCTGTGTAGCGTGTAGCAGCAACAAAAAAATTTTATTCTCTTTATTTTTGTTATTTTTGTTATTTTTTTTTTTATTATGAACAAGTTATTTCTACTGTAAAAGAGTTATTTCATATGATTAAAGGAATGTCAACAAAAGTTATTTCCACAAGAGGAATAAGGTTCAAAGTTAAAAATATTCTCGTGCCACAAAGTGCCATGCCGTAGGCTGCCATAAACATTATTGTGATTGCACATTTTAGTACCAGGAATACAAAATGTGGTATATACATATGTAGTAGGAATGACATAAAAGATTTTCCTCTTAACCGACTTAAATTATTGAGGATATAAAATGTATTATGTAATTTTGCGTATTTTGTAATTTGTAGCATCCACTTAAAATTATTTTAAAATTTTCTTTTGAAAAGAGAAGGTTTTAAGAAGGAGCGGAAAATATTTTGATGAAAGGATTATTAATAATTTAGAAGGATTTTTTTTTGTATGTTAGGGTGTTCCGAATAAAAAAAGAAAATTTCATGTATTTTGTAGATCAAAAAAAAACTATTCAAAGTCAAAATAATACAAAAGTTATTGTTTCCCCAGATTCTATTAAAAATTTGTTGTTTCGGAAAACATTTGTTATTTACGTTACAGCCATGAACATGGTGATTTTTTAAGTCAAAACCTACTTTGAGTATCTAAACAATGAAAAGAGATAGTAACATTGGGAAAAAATATTCAAAGAGTGTCCTTCACTTTCCACATGTGGACCGTAAAAGGCGTCTACTACTCCTACGCGCCATCGTGAACGGTTCTTGATGAAGACGTATTTCAGCTCTGTTCAACTCTTTCCCAATTGTGCTGATTTCTCTTCGAACATTTTTTACCAAGTGCTTCAAAGTCGAATGGGAGAAGAACAGTTGGTCAAACAAAGGTAGCGGAGCACGAATTTGAAGTGGTGCAATCCTTTAAATACCTTGGGTCAATAGTAGCAGCCGATAAGAATATAGAAGAAGAAATACGCGGGCGGCTGCTCAATTCGAAAAGAGCCTACTATAGTCTGTCAAATCTCTTCAAATCCAGAAATCTCACCATAACTTCAAAACTGCTGCTGTAGATGGCCCATGGTCATGCCAGTATTCACGTATGGATCCAAGACTTGGGTGCTTAGCGCAAGGCACTCCGACCTCTTAGCCGTGTTTGAGAAAAAAGTCTTAAAGAGAATAGGTAGCCAGATCATCTAGCTTGCAGCATGAGCGAAGAGGAACCGGCTCGGAAAGTCCTTTGTGGTACATTCTATGTATGGTAGACGTCAGCCTGGTAAACGATGCTTGCGCTGGAGAGATGGCGTAGACCAAAACACCCTAAGTCTTGGGGTGCGCAACTGGATGGCGTCAGCTCTAGACCGATGATGACGATGATGATGATGATGATTCTTCAAAGTCTACCTGCCAGCGTGAAAAGTTCCATTAAATCACTTGATTTATAAGAACTCGTTGCCCTTTTTAGGCGTATGGCCAGATGATTTTGTTTCTGACCTGTTGAAGTATGAAGTTCATCATTGAAGATAGATATGGTTGGGTCTTGTGACGCTTCAACATTCAAGGACTCAAAATTTTAGCAGAACAGTCATAGTTTGATCTTCAAGCTAATAGCATAGTTTATCCTTACTTTGCTTTCCCGTTTCGAATGTTAATACCTAGATCGATTCCGACATCTGTAGAGACAGTACTCCCAAAATTTTCTTCTACCTCAACTTGCTATCCAGAAATATATGTAAAGGGTGTCTTTTTCAGAAGTATAGAACTTTAAAATTGCAAATTTGTGATTTGTGTTTAGTTTGGTTTGGCATTTCAACGTGAATAGACTGACGCCTAAGCAACGCTTAAAAATTTATCCCAATTTTCATAAGAGAATTTTGCTAAGCGATGAGGCTCACCAAAAGTTGAATGGCTATGTCAATAAGCAAACTTTCGGTACTTTGAGTGAAGATAATCTTCTAGTTTAAGTCGAGCCACCATTACATCCATAAAAACTGACTACTTGGTTTGCCTTATGGTGGAATCATTGGTCCGCACTTCTTTAAAAACAATGTTGCCAAGAACGTTACAATCAATGGTGGTAGCTATAGAGCCATGATTACTGACTTTTTCGTTCCTCAATTGAATAATGATGAGCAGGAGCTGTGATTTCAACAAGACAGTGCAACATGTCACACAGCTCGTCCCACAATTGATTTATTGAGAGAAACGTTTAGTAACTGCATAGTAAGATCGTTCGATTTTCTGTGGGGATATGTTAAGTCGCTAGTCTACGTCGCGAAGGACAACATTGGCCGCGTTATTGCTGATAAATGGCCAGGAATGTTGGAAAAGCCTTCGAAAATAATTGCAGGTTCACATTTTATTACGTCCAAGCCAGCCGTGGCGTCATGTGACACAAATCATAAATAAACTATAATACCAAAAGATTATTATCTTTCGAATACAATTTCATGTCAATAAAATTCATTTTTGTTTTATTCCATTTCAAAGTTATATAAGTTTGAAAAAACAATCTTTGGGTACAGAAGTATCATTTGTTTTATTTTTTCTGAAGGCACAGATATATGTGCTAACTTATTTATTTCATACTTTTATGCAATGAAGCTACATCTATACCTACGAAAAACAAAAACAAAAATATTTTTTCACAAACAAAAATTATAATGCTTCCCAACAACACTCTTAACCTTTGTAAGTACAACACCAATTAGTTTTTACTCATCACATGTTATCATACAGATCACCATTATTATTTTTTTTAATACGGCTTTTTGAACAAACACAATAGATTTTTTTTAATTTCATTTCATCAACAACGAACATAACCACCCTCTCCCACCTCAATATGTCATTAACATTTGAAAAAAAAATGCTTTAGCACGCTTTTGTTTTTCCATGCAGAAAATACCTGACATTTACACCACAATTACAAGGATTATTCGCTCTAAGCATAAAACCAAAGCCACAACCTACCAACCGAAAACTATTGACCTACTTCATAAATTCTACCTACTTCACCCTATACAAATTTCTCCATATACAAAAATATATATTATATAATATAATAGCACCATTCACAAAAAAAAAAAATCTTAAAAATGTTTTTTATGTAGATGATTTTTTTTTTTATAAAAATCTCGTTTACAAAATTCACACAAGTTTTTTTTTGGTATAAAAAAAAAACAACAACAAAATAAACCTTCACCTGCCAAAGATCAAAAGGATTTCTTCTTCACTATTCGTATTCCTAACCTATACACCCGCTTAAGAGAGCAACGCCTCTGCCTCTTCCATATACCGGCGCGGCGCGGCGGCGGCGGGCGGCGGCGGATGGCTAACCTAACCACACTGCAGTAAATTATTCTTAAAGCACTATCTCTAAGCCACAGCACTCCTGCTCCTGCCAGAAGTTCATTATACAAAAAGGCCATGTAAAAAACATATACATATATTTGCCTCTATGCGAGTATGTAAATAGAAAATAGATATAAATTCAAGATTCTATGTCAAGAGTAGGAGAAAATCGAAAAGAAAAAAAAAAATTATAAACGACCTCGATTATTCCAAGGAGCACATACATACTTTTTTTTTTTGCTCCTACCGACAGAAACTTTTTTGTCGTAGACACCACCCAGGACCACCACACAATTGGCTTTCATTGAATTGGTTAGGCGCACATACCAAAAAAAAAAAAAACACAAACAAAAAATCACAGTCCACAGTGAAAACGTTTTGAAGCACGTGAAAATTAAAAAAAAGATTTTATGACAAAAGCCATCTCGCCAAAAACGTCCCAAAGGATGATGGAAACAATAAGAATGGGAGTAACAACCTACCAAAAAAAAAAAAAAACATAATACCTCTGTGTGGTGGGTGGGTTAATAGCCGAAGCACCTGCAGGAGCGTGGTAAAGAAAATCGATTGCTCATTTAAATTCCGTTGATGTCAAAAAATCGTTTTCCGCCACTTGCTGCTCCCAGATCAACCAACAACGTGAGAAACAACAAATTTTCAGGATGCTCTCATCTCGAAACTTGGAATGGATGGATGGATAATATTTGATGAAGAACACAGAGGGTGTTCTTAACAATATAGCTACATAGTGAATAAAGGTTGCGTATTTATTTTCAAAGAGTCGTGACATATTTTTAAATATCACATATAGACTTTTAACCGTTTTTTTTTTTTTTTTGGTTAACCTTAATTCAAAACAAAGCCAAAAATACTCAAAGGTGGAATATTGTTGCTTTGTACATAAGAAGTTAAATTCCTCAAGTGATTTATTTTTTTTTAAACAAAGTAGTGTTCCCCAGGAACCTCTATATCAATATACATAAAGCCTCGAAACAGTAACAGAAACAAGAAAAAAACAAACCAAAGATGATGACGAAACCTCAAAAAATACAGCTATACACTGTTATTTGAATCCCAGGTACTGGGGATAAGAATTTTTTTTTCGCTTGAAATCAAACTTTTATTCTAATGGGAATCAAATCCAATTTTACGATGTGAAATTATTTCCCTTTGGAAATTCTTTGCAAATTATTTATTCAGTATATTTTATTTGTATAAGGAAATTCTCATCAAGAATTTTTGAGAACGTCTTACAATTGGACATTAAATTTAAATTTACAATTTCATCTTACATATACTTATATTATTTTAGGTGGCTGGGGGTATCTCTTGGTGGTTGCACGTAACGTGATTAAAGAAAATTTTGACGAGACGTGTTTCTTTATACCATTTCACTATGAGCGAGAGGGTATAAGAGTAGCAGGGCTTATTTTTAAAGCAAAAAGGAAACATTACTTTGTTTTAATATTAATAATGTTAAGTCCTTTACTTGACCACAAAGTTGATGATACAATGTTTTGAGCACGTAGTTCTGGGGTGAACTATTTATTTTCAAAAGCTATTAATCATTTTAAGAGGGTAAGTGATGTTTTGCAAGAGAGATATTATTTTGAAAAAGGACATCTTTATACACTAAATCCCAAAGAGAAAGCAAAAAAGAAAGTATATGAGAGCAGACGGTTTGGCTGCTTCATTTACTAAGATTTTACTTCTTCATTTTGAAATGAAGAAATATGAAATAAATTTATTTGTGTAAATAGGCATTATAATTTTGTTGAGGTTATATTTTAATATTAGGCATTCAGTTTTAAGTATCTAGGACAATACTATGAATTTGTTGACAAAATAAAATTATGTGTGTCCATGTCCATATTTTATATGGTTCATTTTCATAAAACTAAATATACATTTTTGAAAAAAATATTTTAGAAGTTTTTGATTTTAAATACAAGTGCAAGTAAAAAACAAGTTAGTATAACTTCATTTTCCTGCAATATTTCAACTATGCATTCCCTTGGTAACGGTAAATAAGCTACTCAAAAAAACTTTTTTTTTAAAGTCATGACAACGCTTATTGTATATGGAATCATCTCATATTTATTATTCATTCTCTTAGTGACTACCCCATTCTCAGGTCTACACCTCCACTTGAGGTTGGTGAAAGCTTCCGTACGTCTCATCAGAGGTCGCGTCGTTCGTTCCTCTCCATAGTAGTACAATGCAACGCTGACTAATGTTGAGTTCAAAAAAATATATTGAAGAACTAAAACTTCTTAATGGCGGGCGGCATTAAGGCTTTGTAGAAATCGAGTGGTGATCTGAGAGTTTGTCTCACTGAACAGTATGGCACATAAAGTTTGACATCAAGCTCTTTCATCGAAAACTCGTGGATTTTGTGTCAACGAATCTCTTTTTCGTTATAGTAGAAATAACCTTTTGGACTGCTCAATACAAGTATTGGATGGTTTCAAGTCTGAAATCTATAAAATAAATATTGGTGTGCCTCAGGGTTCTGTTTTGTCTCCCACTCTCTTCTTTATTTTCATCAATAATCTTTTATCTGAAACTTCTAATCCATTAGACTGATGTTACGTCAGCACAGTTCGCAAAGCTTTTCATATTTTATTTATTTTTAAGGCATCGAATATTATTTACCTTCTATCACTTAGTGAGACAAAATGGATATGAAAATAAAAAAAAAAGTACACGCCTTAGTGCCAAGTTTTGACCACCCATTGTTTTCGAATACTTCATGAATTCCATAGTAAATGGAAACTTTTACGAATCCCTCCAAAAACTATCACAAAACGAGTGAAGAATGATTTTTTGTTTGATATTTCTACTACGATGGATTCTGTGATAGATTTTTCCGGGAATCCGATTACGATGGAATGCGTGATAAAGGCTGACTATTTGGAAACATTGTGCGAAAAAAAGAATACGGAACCAGAAAAATTGATTTTTCATAGATCTCCATTTTATAGGCCTCAATTTAAAAGTACGTCATCGGTGACCACTCTTTGTTTTTCAGATAAAAAAAAAGGTTTTTCTTTAATTTTTTTAAGATAACCATGGTGAAATTTGAAAACAAAAAATAGAACACTATATTAGTAAAATTTCTCGGCATAGTCAAAAAAGTTCAAGGATGACCGATAATTAATAAATGGATTTTTTTTTTTAATATTTAAAATCAAAAAAATGCCCAAAACATGTAGTTTAAATTGTCACAGGCCAGCTATATTCTTATCACAGCTTATGATATTTGGTTTCTACAAAATAGAGTTTATAAAAAATAAAATGTAAATTTATTGAAAGAATTTAAAATTATTAAAATTAAAATAATTTTCTCTTTGAGAAAACCATTATTCTTCAAAAACAAAAAAAAATGAATCTTAAAGTATGATGAAATCCAAAACACCAGCTGAATAAAATCTACTTCATGTTCAAATGTTTAAAATGTTCACAATTAAACCACCCCCAATAAAGGCACGGCGATAAAATGGCTCATTTAGGTGACACAAAAATTCAAATTGCATGAAGCTTTTACCTTTTTTTTTTGTTGAGTCAATAAAAGCATTTTATGCACCTTTTAACTATTTCAAATAGAACTTGAAATTTGAAAGGAAATCCTCTTTAGCCTGTGCATTATTGAATGTGCAAAAATTTTATTTAAACTCCTCCTGGAGAACAATTGACTGTACCTAGAGAAATTTCATCTCTCCTGTTATAAAATCACTTAAATGCACTTTATTGAAGTTGAAATATCAGCAGCAAAGGATACAACTTATACTATCGCTCCAATGAATTTCTTATTCAACATAAAAGCGATCCGACGAGAGAGAAGAGAAGAGAAGTCCCTGGCAAAAATTTATATTTCAAATCACTCAGTCTTGATTGAAATTTTATGAGTTGTATATTATATACTTCTTATATTTTTCAATATAATTTTGTTATTCAGTAAAATAAGGGGAAACATATAAAACAAATGTTATTTTTTCTTTCTCAAGATTTTACCAAAAATGAAATAAAAGAAGATTCGATAGATAAACTTATGAACTGTGTGATGCTTATTAATGAAATTGTTGTCTAGTCTCTCTAGAGAATGCAAAATTAAAGTTTTCAAACAGAGCTTCAAAGTTATATAAGTATATAACATAGAAGAGAAGGAAAACTAACACAAAATGCTGTCGAAACTTTGTTTATATTCATTGCACTTGGAAATAAATTTACTTTGAAGTGTTTCAAAACAGAGAAAGAGAGAAAGAGAGAGAAAGCAGGTTTGTAATAGTTGCTCACAATGTATGGGAAGCTAAAGCTTTTTGAAGAATTTCCCAAGTCTAATAACAGCATTAAAATGGTTTGGAATATTTTCAAAAGTTTTCCCAAATCTTCTTTCTCCCGTTACCAAGCCAACAACAGTAAGAAGTGCACCCTTGATAGTCTTAAAGGAATTTTCCTTGATATAAGATAACTGCCAGGCTACTTCCGAAAGGAGTTTATTGTATATTCTATAGAAGGAAGTAGAGAAGTTCCACATATACCTACACACCACCAGCTGATGCTGTCATCTTGTCAAAATTGTTAAAGTCGACGACTGGAGGGTAGGCTCATTTTATAGTCTGACTATAAGTACCTACCTATACCGTACCGACATCATACATAGGTAGAAGCAAAGATGAAATTTATTAAACGCATTAGAATGAGTACTAATGGGAATAGGGACTATATCGTTTGTTGAGGGGTTAAACACACTCTTTTTTGAGTATTTATGTTAAGGTATAGTAATAGTTAGGAAAGTTTTATCAAAACCATATATTTTGTGGTAAAATAATTTAAAAGATGCAATAAAGTTAAGGCTTTTAGCACAAAGTCATGCAGAAGTAATTTAATTCTTGTATGTATGTGCTATACAAAGTTAATGAAATACCAAGAAAACATTATAACTAGTTAAGTTTGTTCTGAGAAAGATAACATGCGATGCATCGAACTTTGTTCGTTAAGATTTTCATCAAATATGTAGAAGGTATCTACATACATTTTAGAACATTAAAATTCTATTTTGTTGAATTGTTGGCTTAGTAAACATTTTTTAATAAAAGCACAATTTGGAAGGGAGCTTATAACTTCTTTTTGTCTTAGCTGAATAAATGGATTTTTGGAGAAATGAAGTAAGAAAAAACTTCCAACTTAAAAAACAGAAGTTTTCATCTTTTCATTATTTAATTTCTGCATAAATAATTGAGCGTAACGTTAGGTTTAATGGCCGCTAGAAATGGGGTAGGTAATGGCCTCGCTGCACTAACACCAGCAGTGCCCTGATTTGTCAATAGTCCGTCCGTGTCTTTACTAGTCCGTTTCATTTTTACCCAAGACTTTGGTCTTGTTTTTGTTCGCAGGGCGAGCTGATGCCGTGAGCTATGTAAGCAGGCCGCAAGTTAAAATGTCCACATTTTGAATTATTTATACAAAAAGAAGTCTAATAACTAGCTATGTACGAGTATATATGTAACTTTTAAACTGATAGCCTTGAGATTTACTACGGCTGACAAAAACCAATTCGTAGGAATGGTCTTTTTATGACACTTGGCATTAATTAGGGATAACTACGAGACGAGACCAAGTTTAAAATTTTTTGAAATCTCGTCTCGTTCTTCTCCTAATAGAAACATTTCAGTCTCGTTTTGGTCTCGTATGACCCAGCTCTCGTCTCGATTTCGTAATTTTTTTGTGAGAAATTAAAAAACACAACTTCGAAAGATTTTCTTTTTTGGAAACACCTTCAAGACTCTCGATGGGTATCAATGTAAACAGTTTGATTTTTGATCAAAACTAATTTGCCTGGCACCAGGGTTACCACCTTGGGACATTTTAGATTCCACTGGAACACGTGTTATCAAAAATAACTGATTTTGGAAAAAAATTAGCAATCTAGCTACTTTTAGGACGGTTTTTGATTTCAAATAAATATAGCTAGACAGTTAACTTTAAACAGTAAATTTTTTCTAAAATCTTGAATTTAATTTTTGCCCGCGGCCTTATTATTCATTTTAAAAATATTAAATATAAATTTTGATTTCATTTTGGAGAAGAAATAAAGAGCTGATCAAAATAGCAACTGCCTTCGATATTTTACTCAGCCGCATGAACCGTTTTTAATTTTTTTTTAAATTAAAATTCTCTTACATATGTACGTAGATAGTACCCAAAAGACGGTTACATAGAATATATATTATTTTTGGAGATAAAACAGTGGGAAATGTGCGTTTCAAATTTTTCTACTTATTATATGTTAATATTTTCTGTTACATAGGCTGATTTATTTTCGTATTTTTTTTATAATTTTGTTAAAGCCATATATTTTTATAAAATATGTGTTTTATTTTTAATAAGAAATTATTTAAGTTATTAAATTTCAATACCAGTATCCATTTGGTGGATTAGTCAAAAAAAAATATTTAAGTTCATAGATCAAAAAAAAACCAACACAAATTCGTAACTTTTTTATCGTTGTTTTAGCAAGGACTTCTCAAGCTCTTTGGTTCTACTGGGATTACTCAAAAATCGCTGTTTCTAAAAAAAAAAATGCTTATAATCCTTTAAAATTTAAAAATCACTGAAAAATTAGAATTTTTTTATTTTGGTCCTTTAATTTTTTTTTTCCAGAAGTGTATATTGATGGAAAAATTTATCTTCAACAAACAAACTATAGAATCTATAAATCGTATAATATATATGATATTTTAAAACCCTAACGACGCAACGACAAAACAACAACACGTGACGCTTTGACAAATTACGATTGATGATAAAGTAAGAACTGTTCTAGGAAGAGACAATATTCTTTTCTATAGTGTTCGATCATCAGAAGCATCCAAAATCACATGGGAAATTAAACACTCTTGGCACAAAATATATGAAAATTGATTTCATTTTTAAAATACGAGCTATCCCACACCCAAACATATTAAGTTCAAAAAAAAAACTCTCTTAAGCTGTCATTTGTTTCTCCCCTACTTTGATCTGCTCATGAAATATTTTTAATGAACCAGAAATCATTCCATACAAGAAACCAAAATTAAAAAAAAAATAAACTCTCAACTTTTCTTTTGAGTTTCCATGGAGTTAAAAAGGGATAAGTCAGGTACAGATGCTTAACGTTCAGGTTCGCGGATTTGAATAAAATAACTTTGAAGAATTTAGCTATACATTTTCTTCTTGCACTTTGTAGGATTATGGTCCTTAAAAAAAGATTTATGGCCAATAAAAACAATCTCCTTACTTTGACATAGGTACCGCAGAGTTGATATTTTAATGTTCTTCGAATTATCATAATCGATTTTTCACATTTTTTTTTTTTACAGTGTTTTTTTTCCCATTGATGAAGAGAAAACTTTTAAGAAATTCTTTCAATATGTCGTTTCGTTGGGATCTGTTCTTTAAAAATAATATTATCATCATTAATCAAATCACTACCTACCTATTATTGAAGAGTAAATTTTTAACATTAACTATTTTTTTTTTAAATGTATTTTTTTCTTTAAGTGAGATTATCCACCTAGGTAATAATTACTCATGAAACATTAAAAAGAACTGTCCAAAAAAGTCACTCCATTAATTTTTTTCAATATTCTATGAATTTTCTTAAATACTTAAGAGGCTTAGATCATACAACTCATAAATGATGATGAATGGTGACAGAGATCATTTTGTGAAGAAAAATTGTTTTTATTTTAGTCTGAAAATAAAAGCGTTAACAGAAGCAACAGCATTTTCATTTTTTTTTTTTGCCAAATTGCAAAAATTGAATAAAATACTGTGCAGGGTGTTTTAGAATAAGGTTACGAAGGAATCAACAAAAACCAAATCCATATTTCCATCATAGTCGAATTTATTTTTACTTTGACTTAGGAAACATTTTAAGAGAGGCTAAGTTAAAATACTATCTTTCGGCTTTTGAAGATTGTGATAATGTTAAAAATAATTTACAAAAAAAAAAATTAAATATATTTTCCAAATGCTTTTTCCAGCATATCAAGTTTTTAAGCTCTTTTCTGGAAAAAATGTTTTTTCGTTATATTTGAAATCATGTAACAGCGTCAAGGAATTTTTGAACAACATTTTTGTAAGCTGGTCTATCAGGTCAGGTTATTGAGATCTACACATTGGAAAGTTTAACATAAAATCCTTTTTTGCTATTTTTGTTTACAAAAAATAAAAAAATGAATTATTTTAAAAATTAATAATTTTCTTCCTTATAACCATTTTGAAAACTTTTAAATATCTTTTTTACTTTGGGACAAATCTTTTGTTGAATGTCATGTGTTTTTTTGTCATTATACACAACATTAGAGTTCTATTCAATAATATGAAAATAAAATAAAGATTAATTAAATTTAATTAAATTTAAGGAATAATTAAAAATGTTGCTAGAAAAATTACCCGGCTTTATAGAAAAATTCAAAAACAGAATAAAAGTTTTTTTTCTAATTTCCTAACTTTCCAAAAATCTGACGTAATGGAATAATTCTGAGTTCGCATTTGAATTCAGCGCACCAAAAACCGATCATATTTTGGTTTCTGTGTAGTACAGTGGTGGTCCAGTATAACGAATGCCGATATAACGAATGATCGATATAACGAACACTTTTTTCAAGTTCATTAGGTTTCGATATAACGAACAAACAACGAATTTCAATATTGGAAGATACATACACAATTTCACAATTTGTATCCAATGGGCAGAACAAAATGGCACTGAATACTAAAGTCTTAGTTCTAAGAAGTTTACGGGCAGAGGCATTTAATAATAACATTCAACGCCCAAAAAAAAAACATGCATTTTAAAGATTTTTTTTTTTAAATATGAGTACACAAATATTTGTATGTACTATTTATGTACATAATTTGAACAAAACTGATAAGTCTATTCTTAAAATGTTTCGTTGTATGTAAATGAAGTTAAATATGTTTTTTTATTCTATCAAGTCAAGTATGCATTTAGTTTTTTTTTCTGAAATAAAATGTTGAAAAATACAATTATTGTACTTTCTGTTTACCTAATGATTTGTATGAATAAAACGTTTCGATATAACGAATTAACTCTGGAAATTATATCGTTCGTTACACTGAACCACCACTGTATTTTATATTTATTAGAAAATATGGTGAACACAACATCTCTCTCTCTCTCTCTTTCTCTTTTCACTGAACTTTAACAATTAATTAATCCCCCAATGTAAGGCAACAAAAATACGCTCATTTAAAAATAAATATTTTAAAATAAATTAAATATTTCATTTATCAACAAAATGCACGGGATTACTTAACAATTTATTCAGATATTTTCCTTCTCATGCCAGAATTTCCATTAAGCTTAAATATTCAACACAATACAAAAAGTGTTCTGAATAATTTAAATACAACATTATCTAACAATGATTTATTTAAATTCAAATACATAAATCCTTTTTGTTTCTTCACATTTAGTCCGATTATAGAACTCTGTAAAAAATAAATAAATATTGTTTCCATGAACCTTTTAATATTTATATCATTTTTTTTTTTTTATATTTATGACCAAAAATCAACTTCCACTTTTTAGATTTATAAAATATTCGTTAGTTATTTTTTCTCTCAAAAAAAAAAATATATGTACGAACATTTCTATGACTAACTGTTCCTGGAAAAAAAATACATATACAAAATGAAAAAGACTATCATTCTTTGTGTTTGAGATAAAAGGACGCCTTGCCTGCTGTCTATAAACAAAAAAAAAAGGAAACAAAAAAATAAGCATATCCATAACAACATCTAACATGTCGTAATTCATAATTTAAAACAATTTATTATTTACTCTCATGTGGCAAAGTAGAGCTTACCGCTGGTAGATAGATCTATTACTGAACCGAAGGTGGTTTACTTTTTCTCGGAGCAGCGCACATTTGTACAATGTTTATGCAAAATTCATACCATCAATCATTTACATCATTTAGCCTCTGGGAACTAGAATAAAAGACATATACCAATATAATACGAGTTTCATTCAAAATAAATGGAAATGTCATGTAATGAACAGACAAATCTCCAACTATAAACTATACACAAGTCCTTTTTCTTATCCTCAATTCGAAAACACTATATATCTATCTTTTAGCTTAGGAAAACCATTATACTCAGATACTCTCGTATCTATATCTAAAGCTCACATACAAAGCAACTACTATCTATGAGTATCTATAAAAGCAGAACACAAAAAAAGAAGATATAGGAGAGCCTTGACAAGAAGTAGTGTGTGCGGTTGTAAAGAAAACTGTCAGATATTTTGAAAAGTCTGTCGAAATTTTACTCCTTTTCACGATACAAGGAGTGTGTTCCTTTTGTCTTTCTAAATCTGATATTGTGTTCCATTGCTTCCATTCCATTGCAGGTTTTGTACAGCTCACACATATATTTCTAATCGTAAAATTCTATGAGTGAATAATAATTTATGTGAGACAATTCCTTTTCTGATCCCTAATATCCATATGCATGGCAGAAACACATTTGCATGCACTTTATATGCTCAGCGAAATTAAACCTTTATTACTTGTTTAATTTTCATTTTAGTAGATATTAGGTTTTAATGAAAATTCCAGGTTTTTTTTATTAATGCCATAATAACTGTAAATTAAGATTTTAACAGTTACGACTAACAGTAAATAATGGAATGGAGTTTTAAAGTCTCTTTTTAGTGAACAATTAGTTTATTATAGGTAGGTTGTAAGTGTTGCCATTGTACGATTATTGTATCATTTTAACAAATATGTAGTATGCCATTAGATGAATTTATAAAAAGATTGTAAGGTTGATTGCTGATTTTTGTTCATTAACCAAGTCAAGTAGATCCAAAGGTCGACCACAAAAGTGCCTAAAAGTATATTTTTTCCAGTTTTCTGCTAACATTTTGTAAAGAGCAAGGCAACCAGTATTGTGCCGATTTTGATATTATTGTGTTAAACAACGCAATTTTGAAAAAAAAACAGTCCATCCAGATTTCGGTTTTTTTTTATTCCAGTGATTTTTGGCTGAAAAAAACATATTCAAGTTTTTCTTTCCTTTACAAGTACATAGAGGCTATCAGTGCAATAGTGGCGTACTTCACTTTAAAAAAAAAAAAAAATTTATAAAAATTGTGCAGCTATTTTAATACAAAAATAGTTTTGGGCAGCTATCTGCACTCAAAACTAGATGGCACTCAAAAAGATGTTATTGAATTTTATAATTTGATCATAGTGTCGTAACCTTCATACTTCTCTTAGAAACTGTTTGACTGTGACCTTTTAATTCGGTATACATAACATGGGCAGTGAAAAAGTTCACATGTGTGTTTGGGATGAGTCAAAAGCGTCAGGGGGCCTCAAGAAATTGGATCTTGTCATAGGATGGTCTAGAAAAATTAATAAAAAATTAAAAAAAATTATTAAAATAGAAATATAAAACTTTCACTGTTGTGCCAATTTTTGGTATCCCATCCCGATTTTATGGTGGAAGAAATGGATCATAAATTTTTAGTTAGTGGCCATTACTACTTGCCATGCGACCAAAATGTTGGTGTAATAGAAAAGAATACAAAATTTTATAAAGATATCTTCGTCCCAGATGATTGCGTAAATGTCATTTTCTCGGGAAAGAGAAACCCATTTGAAATTTTGAAAATGACTTCATATGATTTTTTTTTTCCACAAAATCTCTGGAAGAAAATACCACAAATAGCAAAATGTCCATTTCCAATTCCAAGGTTCAATGACTTAAAATTCAGTGGTTACACTTCGAAAAAAGTAAAACATTTTCAATTTTTTATAAATATTCGAATGAAATTGATGTTTTAATCGAAGAGGTAAATGTAAAAAAGAAACAATCCGTTATTATTAAATAAACTCAACAATGTTGAACAACCAAAAATAGAAAATATAAAAAAAGACTGAAGAACTTTTAACGTGATATAATCCATCCTTTTTTTTACAATAACTCAAAAACATCAACAAGTGTTCTAATCAAAATATTTGACGTTTTATCAGACAAGGAGTAAAATCATTAAAAAATAAGTAAAAATATATGTATAATTTTTTGTTGTTAAAATATGAACTATGAGAGAAATAAAAAAATAATATAATAAATTTGGTGTAACCTTTTTTTTGTTTATTTTTAAAAAAAGGTTTCCCTACACAATATGTGTGTATTTTTTCAAACTCTTCAACGTTTTCAGATTATTCGAAAATGTCAAAGGGAAATACAAAAATTTAAACCTGTTTCTTAAATCACTCGTAAATCTAAAGTGAATTTTATGGGTTGCGCAACTATTGCACTCATAGCCTCAACAGTTGATCCAATGTTCCAAAGCTTTTGTATTGACACAAATAATGTACAATATTTCTAATGGTATTCAAAAACATACAGTAAAAGGCGAATAAAAGTAACAGTAAAAAAAAAGTTGAAATTAAAACCATTAGTATACCTGTTATGGAACAGGCTATTTAAACTTTCTCACTATCCAATAGTCCAATATTGATTATTTTTTCATACAGAGCCCTCAACAAAATTTTGACTAACTTTGCATATCATAATTTCAAACAAACTCTCACAACATTGATCTAATTTTTTGTTTTAGAAAAACAATATATGTGAAAATTTCCCCAAACCCAGAACGAAGAAAGACATAAGTCAACTTAACAAAATCTCAAACAAACATAAAAGTTAATTTTATTTAAACTGTTATACAGCAAAAGTTATTTTTCATTGTGGGTACATTTTTGAAACAGTTATACAATTATAACACAATTTTTTTAAACTGTTTTTTTTTTCCTTTTCTTCAATTGTCATAGTAATAAAGGACATTTTTGTATTACGTAAATATTGATTTCTTCTTATGTCGATTGTACGATAATCTCGACGGGGGCCATAATTCCCTTCTACTTAACTTCCCACATGCATGTGGCTCTCCCATCATATATTATTTTTAATAAGCCTTGAGTTTGTTTAAAACAGCGTATAAACCGATCATAATTACAATTAAGATTTACCGCATGCAAGGTTGCTTCACTTTTCATTATTTTGTATAACAAAGGTTTCCTTTTACCGATATTATAATAGTTCCACTAATTAGTCCCCTTGTGTGCTATTGATATATTCCTATAAAGCATTTCATCATCAAGTCAAGTCATGCATTTAGTGGAGATGTGTTTAAACGGGATGAGATTTTGACTGAGAGATTAGACGAAAATCTTCTTCCAAAATATTCATGCTCCTCGAGCACTCATTCATGTACATTAATTGAACAACACATCATCAGTTCGCTATTCTATATGCAATATACCTTCCTATATTTGCTTTAGAGCGCTTTTCCGTGATTTTCGTATAAATCTCTATTTTCTAGGTACCTACTATAATTCCTTTCAACTGCAGAAGCAGAAGCATTAGCACCATCAAAATATGCATTTCGTCTAATACCCCAATTAGGGCTTGGATGTTCGATGTTCGATTAGATATGAAGCTTGTTGTTGGTGTATGGAGGGAACTTTTCATTAAATACATTTCTTGGTGGTTTCTCTGTTGCATAGAATTAGCTGCTATTTTCTAATTACCAAGAAACGAAGTTGGTCATCCATGAAATATGATTCAAATATTTGTAAAGCTGCGGTTGGTTTCAAGAAGTCCTGAATTTTTGGTTTCCGAAGGGTGTATAAATTTATAATTGGCAAATTATCAGCATATTTACTGTTATCTAAGAATTAAGCTGTCGAAAGCTAATTTAAATGTGTCCATTTTGAAAAATGAAATCCAATTAGCTTAAAGATTTTGGAAGTTAATAAAGGAATTTAAATTAAATAAAGAAAAGTCAAGATTTTGTAAACTTTCTAAACTGATTCATAAATAATAATTTTTAACAAATGTTTTTTAATTCTTCAATTAGAATTGTTTTTCAAAACTGCAATAGGTACCTCGAATGATTGTACAGACAAAAAAAAAAAAATATTAATTTTGCTAGACGTGTTCAAAAAGTAGAACCTACGTATCAGAATTTTGAGAACGAAGCAAAATATTTTTCCATTAGAACAGGTAACGAAAACTGTTTTGAATTCTCTATTAGAAAATTGTTTAATAAACAAAAAACATACTCGTAGATATTTAAAGTTAAATTATGATTTTTCTCATTTTTTTTTCAATATTTTTTATGAATTTATCTTCATTTCCATTTTTGCAGAGTAAGGGAATTCAAAAAAAACAACAACATATCATCTATACCCTTCTAAATGTATCTATACTGTTTAATGCTGTTGAAGCATAACCTAATTTTTTGTATTTAAACTCAAATCCATAAAAATTGTTCAATCTACAATCGAGCACAGCGAACCAAAACCAATTTAGATCAATGTTTGTTTTTAACTGCGACCAACAGAATATTTGCTTGCATTTAAATTTTAGTTCTAAAAAATATTTATATTCAATATAAATATCCAACCAATCCATGCATGCATATCTATCTACAGCAATGTAGTGAAGAAAATTGTTTTATTATTAAATTGAATCGGATGGATATTCAATAAAATGCTTGAATTTATTTTCTGTCTACGTCAGTTTTTTTTTCTGTTTCATAAAATTCCGGTTGAAATGAAAAAAAAAGCCATCTATAAAAAATTTGTGTTAAATATTATATTTCAACGGATTTTAGATTGTAGTTTGAAATACAAATCTAAAGTGGGGACTGTATGAGTTTCGATATTTTAATTGACTAGGCACACGTTAATAATTTCAAATGCAATTGTGCTGCCAATAGATTTAGTGTCATAATGTAATAAAGATCTTTATAGTTTAATATTTGGCGCGGTTGGAACAAAAGTATTTTAGTGAAATATTTGAAACTCTAAAATTCTGGAAACAAAAACATTGATTGCAAATGATTTTTAAAAGAAAGTCCTATGGAAGAGTTTAAGAAAGCAGATAACAAGGTTTTAATTATATAAAATTAATATAATTTTTTTTTCTAATTTTGCTAGGTACGTAAGTTAAATAAATTTTCTATTTTAAAACGAGTTTGATATATGAATTTTTTAAAAATTATTGTTTTTAAGAAATAGCTTTTGTTCTTAAATATTAATTTCATTTTGGAGGACTAGTAAGATTAAAATTTTGCGGATACTCATTTCGTAATTTTTCATTTTCTTTTTTTGGTATTCAAGTTTTAAACATTAAATAATATACCTACATTTAAAAAATATAAATAAATCCACAAATTTTTTTTAAAAATTGAGTTTTAAAATTTTTTTTTTATTAAAAGTCGGTTTCGTGCATATTTTGAAGTATTTTATTATACACATTTATTTTTTTTAAATCTACCAGTTTTCAAAATATAAATAAAATTTAATATTTTTTTTTTAAATCCAAAAACTATTTTTTTCGAAAATTTTGATATGCAATATTATTAAGACTTTTCAATCCTCCAAAGAATAAAGTTTCTTAAGAAAACTGACAGAAAAAATTTAATAGAGATGGTTAGAAGCGTTTTCGAAATGAATAAGTTTTTTGTCATAACGCTTACTAACAGGTGGCATTATTTTTGAAACAAAAAAAAATAATTTGATCCCAGAGAATTACTGAATAAATGCTCAAAAATAAGCTAAAAAAACAAGCTATTTTACAGAACAAATTCTTTAATCTCATTTTTTACTTTATTAAGAATTCTATTATTGTTTTCAATATTCAATGCTCTTATCAATTAAAAATCAAATACTGAATAAAAGATGGTTCAATTGATTATAGTTTTTGGAATATCAGACGAGTTTTTAGTTTGAAAATTAATTTTTCAAAAAAAAAACTGTTAACCAACTTGATTTAGAAAGTAAATATAAGAATCAGATTTAAAAAAGAATTTAAACTATTACATTTTTTAAAAATCAATAGTCATATACATTAAGCTACATGTTTCAATTCAAAAATCTAATTGATTTCATGAAAAAATTAATAAACTTTTTGAAATCAATTTATTTAACATCACTTGATCAAATAAATAAAATTAAAAATATTTTGTATTATTTTATGAAGAATACCTCTCAAGTAATAATAAATTCTTATTATTTTAAGAAGTTAAATTCTTTAAATTGTTTTTTTCCTGTGCTTACGTGATTTAAATTAAATTTCAATTTAACAGGGTAGCAAAAATTACACATTGCGAAATTCAAAATAAAAATCATATCGAAAATTTTAACAGTAATTCTTTAAACAGAAAAATGTATAACCTCAAAAATCAAACTTTTATTTCTTCATAACCAAAAAAAGTGTCTCAAAGTTGAAAGGAAGATAATTTTCAATATTTCTTATATTAAATAAAAAAAATATATTTCTTAGGTTATTGTGGTTATTATTTTCATTTAGTCAGAGAAGTCAAAAACATTCAGCAAAACCAAAACAACAATTAATGTCACTCAACTTCAGATAGAAAATATATTTTTTTTTATAAGTATGTATATAAATAGGTACGTTGGTAGGTACATATAAAATAACAGCATGCCTCTCGCGATTTCCTGTTAAATGCAAATTTTCTTCCATGGATATTAAAAAGAATGCAAAATTAATTAAAAATCATTTTGCCTGTCTTCATCTAAGTGTTTACTTTGGTGCTTTTTGTTCTTTTTTTTTTTTCTTTGCAAATGTTGATGGCATGTTGAAAATAAAAACAAAATTCTTTTGAAAAACACAGATGTTGAAGGAGAAGAAAAAAAAAACGCAACGAGAAACTATTTTTACATTATTTGCAGTTGTAAGTTCTGTTTTTAAAGCGCACTGTTATAAGATTCATAATATTTGGAAACATAACTAGGTAAAACTGAGATGTGCTGGTATTTTTGTTTTCATTTTTTAATATCTTAAAGGGAAGAGCATTGAATTTGTAAAAAAAAAAATAATACAAATCTTATGCATTAGAGCGTGGAGTTAAAAACCAACTAAGTCTCGCCTCGTTACCGTGATAGTTCTAGTTTCGGTATCGTCTCGTATGCCTTGTGTTATGTGCTGAAAATTTTATCAAAATCCGTTTTAAAGATACAAAAAGAAATAAGAAATGTGGGTATTGTAGTGGGTGGATGTTACCTAAACATATGATTTAATTGTTTTTCTTCTTCAGATTCTGAAAATTTCATCTTTATCATTTGAGTGGTTTCTGAGAAATAGAGCTTCTGTTTTGACGCTCCAGACTTTGGCCCTGATGGATGACACCAATTATATCGAAATCAATAAGGCCTAAATGGAATTCAGCGTTCTTTGACTTTCCCTTAAGTAAAATATTATCAAAATGTCTGAATATTAAGTTTTATCAAGTACTTGGGTGAATTCCATTAAGTGGTTTCCAAGAAATTTCATGGTTTTTCTATGAATCTCATAGTCTCCAGTGCCCATCCCAATTTTTTGGAAAAAAAACATATAGCCCAGGTTTCTAAACTGAACCCTAAAATATTTTTTACATTGTTCTGGAACAGTAGATACGTACGACATACATTTGACCATTATTTTTTTTTTATTTGCATTGAAAAAAAAAAACAAACTCATGTAAAAAACACACTCAAAACTGCCTCTGCCAAAAAAAAACAGTGCAAACATAACTATCAAGTACCTTCCAGCCTCAAGAGTGGAAGTGAATTCCCATTACGCTTCTGTGTTATTTAGGATCTGCCTACCAACTATAATTGTGCGCTACAAGCGTATAACATGCTTACTATTCAAATAACTAAATAACTTCCTCTACTACGATATACCGGGAAGGCGGATGCCTCCAGGCGGAAGTTCAAGCTCGGATGTGTGTAAAGTAATAATGCAGCACAGACATGCTTTTCTACTATATCTGCGAGAGCCATGTATTTTTTTTTTCATACTACCTTACCTACTTCCAGCTTCAAAAATATTTCAACTGTTTTTTTTTCTGGCTTCTTGTGTTCCAATTCTAATTCCATTTCCCTTTCCCAACGGATAGCTAGCTGTTGGTGTGGAGAAGGCTTAGTAAAGAAAAAAAAAAAATAATAATCCAGAAGTAGATTAGTACAAGTGAACTGACTAGCATGGCCATGGTCCGATTTACGACTTACATCCCTTTGGCTGAATATGTCAGTTGATCTACACATTCAAACACAAAAAGCCGGCATAAAAGTCCTTTAAAAAGGCAAAAAAAAAAAAAACGTGAACCAAAGAGGCAGGACAAGGTCCTTTATGAAATATCTAGTGTATGTGAGTTGGTTACCAAACATATATAAAGAGGTTCGGTCCAGTGGAACTAATGTTCATAAAAGTATAAAAGTTGTAGATGTTTTTTTTAGTCCTTTTTTTGCGAATCCAATGAACTTTTGAGCATAGAGTAAATTGATTGTGGCAAGGATTATTAATAATTGAATGCATGCATCATTGAGAGGTTTGAAAGTTTTAGAGGAAAATTATTAAAGCATGCGGAATTTGCAAAACGAAAAACTACCAACGTTATGAATTTATGATATTACGGTTATTATTTAGCTGTATATTGTATTTATAGGCAAAAGTAGTATTCTATGGCAGGTGTATTGGTTAATGCGTTGGTCTGGTATTTAAATCCCGGCCCTTTTTTATTTAAAACTACTTTTTTTATTTCAGCGGAATAATTCCTCTTGAAATGAAAACTCTCTTTCTATTAATTCTGAACTCAGTAGCAATCACTGCAAGCAAAGCAATGCGTGAAGGGTACAGTCATTGCGTATTCTTGTTAGCAAATATTGGGAGGTAATCTTCAGAGTTGTTCTATTGTTCGTTCTTTCACCTTTTCCACTTATCCCTAAAACTATCATAAGGACATTCATGCAACGTCCGTCGTAAGTTTACCAATAGTGTAAAATGAAAAGTTTACTCAGAATATTGCATGAACGGTCCTTTAAACATTTTTTTTATTAAATGCTAAGTAATTGAATCAACTGTTCATTAAACGTCAAATAGGTGACAAATTTTAGGTCTGTTCGATGATAACATGTAAGTAGATCTTTTTTCGACCTCGGTTATTTGACATCTGTTCAGTGTGAACTGGGAGCAAACTCTGTCTTTCGAACGAGCACAGGTTTTTCTTGGGCTTAGAATTAAGAACTGTGGAAACCCACATCAGCTGTTGAAATTTTGGGAAGCAGTGTATTTCCAAGAAGAATATTGGGATTTTTTTATTAGATATCCAGATATTATGTGAAAATATACAAAAGTGGACAAATTTGAGGATCTCTTCATAGCCAAGTGCGCAACTGATGAAACTTTTAGCTCTGAAAGTGTTCGATGTCAAATAAAATTCTGAGTAGCCATGGGTTTTTTTGACAACTGAATGACATTCTCCCCGTCGAACTGTGGTGCTAAAACTTCGATTTCTTACACAATTCTTTAAAATATAACTAAAGGATGTTTTTTTTAAGGTGTACAACTTTGAAATGGAATTGACTTTATTCGAAAGATAAGATTATCTTGGCATTATAATTTAAATTCATATTATTTCTGGCATATGATCGCCACGGCTAACTCGGACGTAATTTAAACTGGAGGTCCAATTTTCGATAACTTTTCCCAACATTTATAACCATATGTTGGCATTAATGCGGCGAATATTGTCCTCCAATTGTTCGATTGTCTCTGACTTACCGAAACGTGAAACTATGAGGTTACCAAACCTTTCCTTCAATAAATCAATTGTGGCACGACATGTTGGCTATGTGATATGTTGCGCTGTTTTGCTGAAACCACACCTCCTTCACATCATGGTTACTGCATCGCTTTTAGAGAAGTACAGACCAATGATTCCAAAAAGTCAGTTTTGCTGGATGTAACGGTGTCTCATTTAACACTTGAGCATTATCTTCTTTCCAAATATGGCAACTTTGTTTATTGACGCAGCCATTCAATCAATTGAGCTTGACCGCTAAACAAAATTCTCTTATATGAAAATCGGTAGCGGGACCAATTTGCACAGTTTGGAAGTATTTTTCAGGCGTCAGTCTTTTGATATTGAAATGTCAAACCAAAATAAGGAAGAACTATAATCGTCGAACGTTAGCAGAAATTGTTGCAAGAAACGAAGCGAATACGAGGAATATATATGACGCCCCCAATATTGCGATAGGGTGCATTTCGTTAGGTTTCGTTAACTTTCGCTGTCGATAGCAAGAGCGCTCATCGACCGCTCTTGCAAAAGTGCATTGACAGACAGATATAAAAATCAAAATGGTGGAAGCACATAATATATCTGACTTCTCCAATTGAGTGTTCGGAAAGCTAATTTTCGTTCGTTTTTGACATAAGCTTCCTACCACTTCCGACTACTATAGTTTAACCCTTAAACACAAATCACTAAACAGCAGTTAAAATGGCCGCCAGATAAAAAAGTGTTGCCAACTTAAAGTTCCATACCTCTAAAATAAGAATAATAATTTGTTAAAAAATTGTCTCAGTCCCTCTTTAAAAATTAATTTAAGTTTGAGATGATTCACTCCCTTTAAATTTACAGTAATAATTGAAAATGAATATCTATATAAATATCCATTTCACTACCTAAATATATTCTATAGAACTAGAAACTAGATATATAGGAGAACATGAACAAAATGTAATATTTACATAAATTTGTTATTCAACATAGCATATGATGGCTTTTACTTGTACATATTAATTTGAACTTCTAACTTGTATCTATTGCAGGTTTCAACTTTTAAAACAGTAAAGAGCTGCAGTGATTTAAATGCGGATGATGTTGTACAATATGACAGACCGAAAATATCTTACTCACAAGCACCAGTTGTCAATTATGAGGTACGTAAAATACATAAAGTGTGTGTAATATGCTAAAATAATTTTCCATATACATACATACACATATTGTAACATTATTATAATATTTTCTTGTTTTCAAAACAAAACAACAACAAAAACAATATTTTATAAAAAACATGGTTTTTTGGTTGCTTGAAAATAGTATGGTGATGGAAATATTTGATTGTGCAGTGTAAAAGATTTTTTGATGGTTATGGGAAACATGGCAACGGGTTTAATTAAGAAGCACCTCTTTTGTGCTTTGAAAGTATATATTATGCAGTACCTAGGAACTTTTAAATTAATTCAAGTTTTGGGAAGGTAATTAGAAATTATAATTGAAACATAATTGCAGAGCAAAAAAAATGACTAAAAGTAAAATGCAAGGATTGCAATTAAGTTCTTTCAAAATATAAAAATATAAAAATATGAAAAAGGAGTCAATGATGAGAACCATTGAAAATTTAAAAGCTAAATTTGTATCATAAGAAGGGAAGAATATTATTTTATTTTTTTTTTTTTTTTGAAAAATTAGTACAAATCGTTTTAGTCGGTTTTTCAAAAAATAATTTTTTATATGTAAATATCTGCGTTTTATTTAAAATTTAAATCATGCGTTCTTGTTGGGACACCCTTTAAATAATTTTTTGGAAATTTATATAAAAACAAGCTTTCAAAATATTGAGTTTTAAAAATTTGAAGAAAATCCCTGTAACCTGTTTGCCGCAGTACTTGCAGACAGACAGAATTGCAGGGCCAACTTTTTTCTCTTTTTCATTGTAATCATTTTTGTTTTTATAATTAGCGCGCACCCTTTTTTACCCTTTATATGTCAGAGACACAGTGCGAGCTTTAGGTAAGTAGGAAGGGATTTGAAAGGAAACGTCTTGCATTCCGTCACATCACAATGAGAGGGAAAGACAGAGCATGAAAAGGTTTTCCACATTCGCGTAGTACGGCTAAAAAACGAATCCCTGTGCTTGACAGTACGGTCGAAATTGGGTTCAAGAGTAAACTGATGAGCATCCCTGGAAGCGCGAATATTACGGTTGAATCGTTTAAGGAGAGGCTATTTCGTTAGAGCGCTTACCGTAAGAGTAACGATAAAAGAGTAAGAGACAGGAAACGTTACGCCTCGCCGGTGTTCGAGTAACGTAAAAGTATCGATGATTTTAATGTCTCCGATAATTTTGAAGGCTCGTCTTTGTATACTGTCCAAGAAGTTTAAGTTAGTTACTGGAGCACCTGCCCATAGATGGGAGTTATACTCAAGCCTTGGACGTATATAACTTTTAACAGATCTGAGGTAGAAAAGAATTATTTTTTGCATCTCCAAAGGAAACCTAAACATCATGCGGCATTTTTGACGAAGTTAAGTATGTGATCATTCCACAAAAGATGGTTTGTGATACACATACCTAGAATCACAAGCTGATTAGTTTTTTCGATGCAAGTGCCACTAATAGATAATGGCAGGGGATATATCTCGCTTTAGCGATAGAAGACAGCATTGAGTTCGGAAGCATTAAATTCTACTCGATTTCTTATTCCCCATTGTTCAATGCTGTCTTAGTCAAAATTTAATGTATTTTTCATATTTAGTCCTTTCAGATCCACGTCCGAAGAGCTGGGATGTGAATCTGGAAACGAATATGATGCTGAATACAAATGCAGTTTTCCAACTGCTCGGAACAAGCCCAGAAGAATAGAATAGATGGAAAAGCTTACGCAGGAGTTTTGCCAGCGTGGAAGAACACCTCTTCAGAACAATGGTGGGGATACCATATAGACCAGTGGGTTTATGAGTGTTGAGATCTTTTAAGACTCTCGCCACAAGTCGAGTACGAAAGAAGATTTGTCCCATAGAATCATTTACGCGCTTGAGAACTGGGGGAGTCATGATACTATTAAACAGCGTAGAGTTGGCGGCGAAATGCCTAACGAATAAGTTGGCTTTTTCGAGAGAGCTAACGAAGGGAGTGTCATTTTCTATGCACCTGTTATTGTTCGCTCAGCAAGTACCTACATCAATTGAGAGAGCTTAGATAAGTTTAATACAATGCATGCACTTGCTAAGCCAAACAACTACAGGTTGGGAAGGAAAGAGAAGGAATACTCACTGATCTCTAATTAATTTTCTTCTATTCTTTTAAGAACCTAATGGATTGAAATTTTTTTTGAATAAATATCACCACGCACCATTAGAAAATCTTATCAAAATCATATATAAATTATTTTAAGTTCTCTAAACAAAAAAAAAACCGATTCCAATCTATTGATTGGAAATTTAGTCGTTGATTTAATTTATTAAATTATTAACGAGCTTTTTTTTTAAACCACAAAATTAGTACTCTTTTATTAAAAAGCAAATAAATCTCTTTGCTATACCTAAAACCCCATCGTCTCAAAGGGAAGGTTGGTTCACCTATATTAAATTATTCCAACTCTCGCACAGATTATTCCATCTAACTGATTCATTTATAATTAAAATGGAAATCCATGTACATTAAAATTAATTAAATGTAATCCCCTCTGATGAAAGGTGATATAGTGTAAATATAATACTGCACCATATTTCAAAACATACTCTCCTCATAGATCTGAACTACCTTATCAAACTTTCTATACTAAACCATAGATACTCGTATATAAGCAGGTACAATCAATCCCAGTCAAGACACATTTACTCAAAATATAGATAGACAAGACTAACGTAATATATAGATGAGAACTCTCAGGTACAAATCGTACTCAGTAACGAATTTTCAAACAAGCTGTAGTATTTTGTAGGTACTGCAATGTACCCTATCCTATACCAACTCGCTTCTGGAAAAAATTAAAAAAAAAATGTAAAACGAAACACAAATCTGCACAGTAGTTCCCTAGAACCAAATTTAATATTTACTCTAGTTCTCTATCCCCGCAGCACAGGTTGAAACTTACCAGTCGTTATCTGAATGAGGGCTACCGCAAAAGTATCACTGCAAACATAGGTAGACCGAATACCTCATTAAAACTGCAAACTGTGCGCCAGAGGGGAAATTTCTCAATTTCGTGCATCGAAAAACTTTTCAAATGACAACGATGAGTGATTGCTCGAGATGCGGGGAAAGGGTGAAAATTGAGGTTCAGGGGAGGTTAGATTTGATGGTAGAAGGGCTGAGAAAATGTCCCAATGCATTCACACATCACACATGAGCTGCCTGTCATATTTCCTGTAATTATTTAACACAGAGTTTCATCAGAGATTACAGACGGAGCACGAAAGTACTTCTCTGTCTTTGAAAATGTCTTCAGACTTCCCCCGTGCTCCTCCTCAACCGCAACCATCAACACACGGGATGAGTATGGTTCCGCAGCGCCAGGGGGCACAGATGATGAAATGATGGTGCTATAGAAAGGGGTTTCGGCTTCGGTGCCTGATATATTTGTTTATTGAAAAGAGCTGGAGGAAGCTTTTAAGTTTTTCATTACGAGCACGCACGTTTTTCGTAATATTGTGTAACGGTACTGTGTCTATTGTGTATAGGCCTAGGTATCTAAAGGTATTGTTATTATTGTTGTTGTTGTTGTTGTTGTGGTTTTTGTATGCGTTTACCTTTATCCATATATCTGACATTATTTCCAATGTTTTTGTTTCCTTTTTGTTACAGAACTCGGTTCTCGGCTCAGGTGGTATTATGTACGTGGATGGAAAAATTGTTTCCGGGCCGCTGGATTCTCTGGTGGATATACTTGTGCCAAAGAACGTCGATGAGTTAGATAAGGTAAGTTTTTGGTTTGGTTTGGTTTGGTTGTTGTTTGTTTAATTCATGGTATGTTTTTTTGGAAGATAAAGGCAACACCATTTCCTTTGCTGGTCTCCATGATTTACTGTATGTCCCAAATGAAGAGCTCTCTTCTGAAATTAATGAATCCCTTTTTCAACCCTATATTTCCTTTCTGTGGCTTCGCATAACTATATCCCAGTTACCCAATGTACCTATATAATAAGTTTCGTTCGGATTGTTGGTATAGGGATATGTTTTTCGGAAATGTAATTTGAAAGGCTTCCCTCTGTTCACCATAGTCACAGGTGTTTTTTGAGGGATGATTTAGTGTTTTTTTTTTGCATTTTTTTTGTTTGTTAGCGTTTGGGTGAGGATTTGGGATGTTCAAACGAAATTATGGGTCTTAGAAACCCTTGTGGCTAATCAGGACATTTTTTGGGCTTACTTAATAAATAATATTTGAGAGAACAATTTGTATTGAAGATATTAAAATGGTAGTAGGTACGAGAAAAGGAAATTTCTAATAATAGATACAAGTGTATATGTAAGGTTTGTCAATGTTAGTGAAAATGGTTACATTCTAAATAATGTCAAGAAGAAGGGTTTGTTTTAAGATCTTATTGATAAGGGTAATGAAAGAATAAATATCTAGGTAAATTAATTTATTATTATCTAAAGCATTAAAGAAAAGATTCTTCAGTAGATAATGACAGGGAAAAGCTTACACTTCATTCAATGTTTGTTTAGTGTGGTAAGGAGCAAGTGGTGCAATCCTTTATATACCTTGGGTCAATATTAGCAGCCGACAACAATATAGAAGAAGAAATACGCGGGCGGCTGCTCAACTCTATAAGGAACTGCTATAGTCTGTCAAAGTTCTTCAAAACCAGAAATCTCACCAAAGCTTTTAAACTGCTTCTGTAGATGGACCATGGTCCTACCAGTTCTCACGTATGTTTCCGAAACTTGGGTGATTAGCAAAAGACACACCGACCTCTTAGCCGCGTTTAAGAGAAAAGTCTTAAGGAGAATTATTGGCCCCAGATGTGAGGAAGGACGATTCCGGGATCGTTACAATCATAAATTGTACCCAAAAATTAAGCTCGGTAAACTCTGGTGGGCAAGGCACCTAGCTCGCATGAGCGAAGAGAAACCGGCTCGGAAAGTCTTTTGTGGTACATTATATGGTAGACGACAGCGTGGTAGACCATGCTTGAGCTGAAAAGATGGAGTAGACCAGGACGTCCGAAGCTTTAAGGTGTGCAACTGAATGGCTCGGGACCGGAATAGGTGGAGAGACTTGTTGGAAGGCCAGGACCGGGCCCCAGTTGTCGGGCCGATGATGATGATGATCTTAGAAACTCAAAGCCATGGTGATTCGGTGACTTGAAGACTTAGCGACTTGGTAACTAAGCAACTATGTAAGTGACCTTTTGACTTTGCAAATTGGAGACTCGGCAGCTCAGTGACTTGGTGCCTCGGGGACTTGGCGACCTAGTGATTTAGTGACTTGGTGACTTTGTGACATGGTGACTCGGTGACTTGGCGGCATGGCGTTTTAAAGATAAATTTTCTTAATCTAGTTGCAAAAAATTATATATAAATATCAAAGGAAAGAGATTTCTGACATTTAAAAAATGCAAAGGCATCAAATTTGTTTGCTTTGCTAATTTTTTTCCAAAAAAAAAAGTTACAGGACTATCACTAATTTTTAAATATATTTGGAATTTGAAGCCATTTACATATGTACATATGTGGTATTTATGACAAATGGGTATAAAATTAACAGAAGGATATTATTTTGGTGTGATTTCGACAGAATGGTGCAATTCTTGGATAAAATTCCACACAAAATGTTTACTTCTTTTCGCCGAAAATTTCAAACGCCAATACATTTTCACTGCTATTTGTTAGATCGTAATCGGCCAATTAAAATGACAGCACAATTTTATTTTGGTTATTATTCACATTCATGATTTTTGAAAAAGGTAAATATTTCAAAATAATACTGAAAATAATTTTCATTTGAACTGTTTAACTCTGTCCAAGAAACACAATTTATTTTACAACAGCTCATTCAAGTTTCTTTGATTTCTGACAAACAAAAATGTGTTCCAGGAAAATAAAACAAATTCAAATACGTACATTGCACAATTTACACATGGGTCTAACATTTTTTTTTTGGGATATTATAATAAATAATAATATCCATACGTATTCCCTGAGGCCAAAAATATATTTTTTTTTTTCGTTTTACATTAATTCAACACTTTGATTAAATTATCATGCACCGGGGTTGTCAGCACAAAAACAACAAACTGCACAAAAAATAACTTCCTTCCTGTGGGCTATAGGACAGCACTACTGGAAACGAGTTACGAACTATACGTGCAGTGCATCCGCTTAAAAGGATGCTTTGATCTAGCTGCAGTAAATTTAATTAAAATGCTTCACCATATCCATAGTGAACTTTTAGTTTTGTGATTTCCTTTTGTAGAATTTGTATTTCAACAATATGTAGGTACATAGCGAGATATTGTATGTAAATAGATATAGAGAGTGAATCCATTTTTTGTTCAAACATATCCGTATTGTATTTATAAGAGTTGTAACAAAAATTAATTTTTTTTTTTACAGATATTGTTTGCATTTACTGAATGCAGTTTTATACCTACGCTCCATTTATATAACACGTTTTTTTTTAATTATAATTTACAAAAAATATAATGTAGCTTTATAGTTCTGCATTCCAGGAAAGACTTTCCACTTAACGCAATACCAACAACAAAAAGGATTTTCGCAGTAATTATTGAAAATGGTCACTTCAATTAAAAGTCGGCAGGTTTTTTTTTATTTTTATTTTTGAATTCTGCATTTAAACCCTTTTTAAGTGATTAAAAAAAAAATCTGGCATTTTAAAGAATTAACAAGTCATTTTTCAATAATATTAAATTTTATATCCAATAAACTAAGGGACGAAAAAAAAATCACATCTATAGAAATACATACCAATAAAAATAAAACCCTAAGCACATAGTCCTACATCATTATCAAATTGATTTGGATTGAAGTAGCTATGTGTGGAGTAGTTTGGAAGGGAATCAAAATGGACATCATTGCAAATAACATCAAGAAAAGAAAAATTTTAAAATGGTCTAACGTTTAAAGGCTTTTAAACGGGAGAAAAAAAAAAGAATCCTATTAGGCTGATAGGATTAAGGTCTTTCGGATGCAGGTGGAAGGGTAAAGGACCATCAAAAAGCAAGCTTATACACATTGTTGAAGGTTTATGTAGGCATTATTTTATATATGTTTATGTGGGTTTAAACTTTATAGGGGTTGACTGAGGGTTTATGGATGAAAAGGAAATCAAAGATTTCTCTGAATTTAAAATCATTCAAGCCTTTGGGGAAATTAATAAAACTTTAAGAAATGTGAAGTTCATGTTCATGTTAAATTTAATTTAAGTTAAAAATTGTCAAACTTATGACCAGTGACCACCCATGATTAACATACATCAGCATTATGTAAATATTATAAATGAATAGCTGTCACCAAGGCTGACAAAAACTTTATTTGTGTTTTAAGAAGAAAACAAAATTAATTTAACAATTGAAATATTCTGAGCTGGGCATAATACAATACTTATTATTTTGATAATAATCAATGATAAATATTTAAATGAATTGAATTATTGAATTCGAAAAATGTTCAACTTGGTGCTTCTTGCAAAAAATCATACTCAACAATTTTTTGGGGGTAGGCAATAACGCCTTAAATCAATTCGAAATTTTGTTCTTACTTTTTGTTCATTTTTACTTGCAACTATATACATAGGTATACCAAAAGGGAAATTTTGGATTCGTGCAAAAAATCGAACTCGAGATATTAATCAGACCTAACATTATGATGATAGAGAACGCGAAAAAGCGGGTCCCGCAATTCTGTTTGTCTGCCTGCAACTCGACCTGCAGCCTAAACTTCTAAAACGATTTTCTTCTAACTTTGGACATAAGGTTGTGGGGAGATGGCCTAGATGGGAAATCGAATTTTTTTTAATCTCCAAAAATAATGGTACACGTCATAATACCGTTTAGACAAAACATTTTGATCCAGAGAACGATTCTAACAATGTTGATGAAATTTTTTAAATCGAGTTTGTCAAGTAACCTAAATAATTTAGTCAAAAAATATTTTTGAAAAAAAACGTTACTAACGGTACCTACTTGCCATAGAACCATATTTTTGGTTTTCGGTTTTCTCGTAAACTATTGGACGGATTTCGATGAAAATTCTTCTATAGGAGGTCCTTTAAAATCTTAATAATATTGCATATCAAACTTTTCAAAAAAAATATTTTGATTGTTTTTGAAAACTCAATATTTTGAAAACAAATAAATATTTTTTATTAATTTGGTTTTAAGTGTATGTTACCAAGTACTAAAAATGTGCATACCAACTTTTTTTTATAAAAATACTCAAAAAATATACAAAATTATTTTTTGAAAAAACACCTCAAACGACTTTTGAAATTTATTTTTCATAAATTTTTATTTTTATGATACATAAGATGGCATCTTCAGTTTTACGATTAAACTTCTTGTTTGGCTATCAATTCAAATAATGAATTTCTAGCTTTTTCATATTTTTACTTGTGACAATATACAAGTATGATTCTTTTAAAATGAATTTGTTTTTATACTCAGACTTTAAAACTAAGATGATATCGCTTTTAGGAGCAAGTACGTGCGACCCAGTCGTGCATTTTATTTAATATGATCAATATTACCAAAGTGATATTTCAATGAAATGTCCATTTTAAAAATTTGATAATCGTAGGAAAATTGGGGTCGTAGAACGGTTAACTCATATTGTCCATATGTTTTTCAAAATACGATGTTGTCAAAATTTAATCCATATTTATAAAATTTGAAATATTTTCATATTTGCATTAGCAATATGTATTTTCTTAAATCCGATAACGCGATTTTTCATATTGTCAATATTCGGCTTATTCATCAAAAATTTCTGAAGAGTCAGAATACCAAATACTGAAGAAAAATTTATTTATTTGGTTAAAAAGGAGAGTTCTTCTGTAAAAATATTGACAAATTTTAAATTTGACGGTTTTTTTCTAACATACTGGTATTCAAAAATGAAAAGTACGACAATAAAATACACTGAACGAAAAAATGCTCATATCTTTTGTTCTGCTTTGCATAGAACTTTTTTCTATAAATCTGAGGCTTAACCAATATTCAATGGACTTATATTATTATTAAAACTTATTGATTATTAAAACTACTACTTAGACTAACAAACTTTATTTCAAACAAAGAGGGAAAAAGATTTTTCAGTTACCTACAAATATAACGGTACATGTACCTATGTAGCTACAAGAAATGTGTTTTTTTTTTCAACCTCTCAAATTTCTTTTCGTCTGAATTTGAGTTTCGGGCAAATTTTGATTTAGTGAAAAATAGCTTGTCATTATTACTAAAAAAAGTTAGAAAAAAGTGGGTCTCACAATTCCGTCGGTCTGTTGTAGATCTTAAACTGGTGGCTGGATTTTCTTGCAGATTGGTGGCTAGTGTTTTTGACGTTTTTTTTTGTTTTGTTTTCTTCTATAGGCCAATAATAACGGTATATGTCAAAAAAAGTTTCCTCCCATCAATTCATTTATTGATTTAAAATTTCTCTATAACAGTTCATCTGATTTTGATCACAATGTCTTTCAATGGCAACATTTTTAAAGACAACATTTTTTTGTTAATTTGAAAAAAAAAATATTTTTTTTGAATATCTAATATTTCGAAAACGACTTCCTAGTAATTTGTGAAACGATTCTTAATACATACCTTCTTAAATATTAAAAAAACAATATTTGGAAAATAAAAAATAACCTCACCTTCCATAAAGATGTTAAAATAATGATTCTTAAAAAAAGTTAAAAAAAGGCTATATATGACAGTTCGATAAGATTGAGAGAAATTTTTCATCTTCCCCATTGAAGTAATGTCTTGCCATATCATGTAAAAAAATATAAGTCAAAAAATTTTCCAAAAAAATTCAGTTCACCTTTTTTAACTTTTAAACATTTATATCACAATAATGACCCTAAATTAAAATATATACTTTTTCTACAAGTTTTTCTTTAAATCATTCACAATATTTCTTGGAAAGGTTTGCTCAATGTAATTTCACAGCTTCTAGCTCTTTCTTCTATCTAAAATGTGGAAAATTCTCTTTAAAATCGTCTATTTACACATCTTGTTTGTGGTGTGCCCAGGTAATTTTTCATGGTAAACATAAATACCTACCGCATATCTTTTATACTCTGTCCAGACAGCACCGATTAATTCTCCTCCTAGAGGCAAGATTCTTTTGTGTGCTTTACTTCGGGTTATCGTTTAAAATGTATAATTCATACTAAATGTAGGTATACAAGCAAAACAAATCAAAACACATCAAGGCCAATTCATATAACATTTATATTTCTATATATATATATTAAAGTCCCTGTCAGCAGCCATGATGAAATGAAAGTCAGCCAGACAAAAATCAGATTTATTATAAAACAGGAAGGGAGGTTGCTAAAAACATTTTAGCCTAAGTATGAAGCAGTGCTATTTTATAAAGACCTTTAGCCCGGCCATCCTCCTTCCTAACCAGCAACATCAGCTAGTTACATTTTACGTTAGGTACATAGAAAATTCAAGGAAGAAAATAAAAATAAAAATAAAAATAAAAAACGAATCCTTGGGGGACAAAACTGAAACAGATTTTCGAGAAATAAAATTAAGAATCATCCGATTGTAGCATCATTAACAATCAGGCCACAGACATAACGGTGACCGACTGAATTCATTCGAAGAATTCTCCCTTTTTGGTTTTTTTGGTCATGATGACGTCCTCCTATCCTACCTATACACACAACACAAAAATTCGTTTTCTCTTTATAATGATAATGAATCTTCAGAGAAACATCCGAGGAGGGTGGTAGACGGTGCGATATGCTGCTGGTCATCCAAAAATCCTCAAAGCGTGTCCCTCTCATGATGCCATCCTTGGTTTCCATAACATTATATACCAAACCCAAACTCAAGCACAACCATTTGTACTGTGAAATGGCTTTAATGAGCACATAGTGCTTATAATCTTTCCCATCTGGCCATAAGCTTAATCGTGTTTCGGTATTCGGTCCTCGGTCTTCGGTCTTCGGTCCATGGGTGCCTAATCTGCTGGAACGTTTTTGGCAATTATCCCTTATTAAGTGATAAAATAATTAAAAGGACAAATCTCACATCGTTTCCAATAAAACTCTCTACTAACTGATTGTGTGTCTTAAACTAATCGAATTTATATTCCGAAAGTTGTGTAGCCTAGCCGCATACGTGTTTAGAAGACTTTTTTAAACTTTATGTCCTTTTTTCTTCTCTTTGCAGGATTTTGTTTTCTCATTTATATTATCATCACGTTTGTTCCTGCGTCCGCATGAATTATTAGGTAAACTGTTGTCCTCTGTACCTGATAGTGGGTCCTTAGCCACATTAGCCGCATTACTAGCCGAATGGACACATCGCTTTCCATATGATTTCCGCGATGAAAGGATCATGAGTCATGTTAAACATATCGTTTCGAGGTAAGTTTTATTTATGGTATAATTCACTAAGATTATCATTGCGGAAATATATATACCTACAGATGTTCTAATACTGGATTAGAGGAGTTAGTTTCGGAAATATTGAGTGCCTTGTTAAAACGCCTGACTGAATTAGAAAAACACGAAGGAGATTTACGTGCTTGTCAAAGTAATACTGACAAGGTTAGCATTAAATTAATGATTAATGATATTGTTTTGTTTTTATTTTGTATTTTTTTGGTGGAGGGGTATGGTTGATACATTTTCTTATAGAAATGGTTTTCTTTCAGATAGATTTAATAGACTGCCCAACACCATCACATTACGCACAAATTTTATGTCGAATCGAAAGAAAATTGGCAAAACATGTTGGACCTGAGGAATTTCTGCAGTGTAGCAATAACGTACTATTGGATAAACAAGTAAGTTTTTAGAAATAATAAAATATGAGACTTTTGAGTATATCTCTCGTATTAAGAACTTAAGGGTTCAAGGATAGCAGAAACTGTATCTCCTTTAAAGACAAGATTTCTTCAAAAAAAAAGTCAGTTAATCAAATTTCTTCGCCAAAGAATTTGTTTATTCCCCTTATCATCATCATCGTCATCGGTTCGACAACCAGGGTCCGTTCCTGGCCTCCTTCAAATGGTCTCTCCACCTATCCCGGTCTCGAGCCGACGCCATCCAGTTGCGCACCCCAAGGCTTCGGGCGTCCTGGTCTACGCCATCTCTCCAGCGCAAGCATGCTCTACCACGCTGCCGTCTATCATAGAATGCACCACAAAGGAATTTCCGAGCAGGTTTCTCTTCGCTCATGCGAGCTAGGTGCTTAAGACTTCTTTCCTTATGAAGGGTGTTTTTTTTTCAAAGCTATAGAACTTTGGAATAAAACAAAGATGGAATTTTTAAATTGACATAAAATTGACTTTATTCAGTGGCTCAACGTTACGGGCTTATGGGAGTAGACTAGCGACTTCACATATCCTCCATATCCGAAACGTGAAACTATGCGGCAAATCGGAAACGGGATAAATTTGCACAGTTTGGATGCACTGTTCAGGCGTCAGTCTATTCATGTTGAAATGTCAAACCAAAATAAAATAGAACTATAATCATCGAACGTTAGGTGAAGTGGTCGTAAGAAACGAAGCAAAGCATTATTGCGATTGGGTGCTTTTCGTTAGGCTTTGTTCACTTTCGCTGTCGATAGCAAGAGCACTCATCGACCGCTCTTGCAAAAGTGCATTGACAGACAGATACAAACATCAAAATGGTGGAACCACATAATATGGCTGACTTCTTTAAGTGTTCGGAAAGCTAATTTTCGTTCGCTTTTGACATTAGCTTCCTACCGCGCCCGAATATTATAGCTCTACCTTTAAACACGAATCACTAAACAGCAGTTAAAATGGCCGCCATGCCAATTAAAAAGGTGTTGCCAACATCATAAAAAAGAATTTTATTTTTTCGTTATTTTTTTCTTATAATTTTACATATATTTTTGTTGAAAGGGATTTAGTTAATATCGTTATAAAGTTTACATATGTGTAAGCTTTCTGTGAGTGGATCAACCACAGGACCTTCAATTTTCTAAGAACGTCTCTGTAGTAGCTTATGGCCAGTTAAGAATCATTATAGAAATTGTTTACTGAATTGTGTAGGTTCGTGCCGCATTCTTAGCAACATTCTTTTTTTACTCAACTGACACCACCCGTGGGCTATAATTAGATTACAAGACGAAAACCTTATTCTCAATCCACATTACCAGAATAAAAAAAATATGCCTTCTACTCCTACATCTCTTCTGACTTTTGCGGCATATTAAAAATTCTTTTGGTTTTGCAGGTAAAAGCAAAAATGTAATTATTTAATTATTAATTACTCAACCTTTTGTTTTTGGTTAACACAAATCCTTGAGAAGTCTTCCCCTATAGTCAACAACTAGGAATAGGTAGCTATAGTCCCACAGTCACGTACTGGCTCAACAGCCTACGCCTTCAATTTGGCCACAACAGAAATTTAATTATTTTCTATTTTGCTTTAAAATTGGGAAAGAAGTGGAGGCACCCTTCAGACTCTACTTAAAAAACTAAACACGATCGCACAAACAACTTCTATTTCCGTTTTTTTTTTTTTTTTTTCTTAAATAATAAATGTCTTCCTCCTGCATTAAATCTCATTGCCTGTTATGACATAATTATGTAACAACTAAATTAACATGTCTGCACGAAAACAATATTCATAAAATCACTAACAACTTGTATACAAAACATCAAATAATAACAATAATTGTTCTATATTCATTCAAATTAAATAATAAACAAAAAAAAAATGTCTCATTCAAGTCTACCCTCGTCTTACGTGCAACGCATGACAAAGTATTTTCAGGATTATTCCCAACTTCTTATATACTGACAAACTGAAGTAAACAGGAAATCACTCCTTCCTCAATAACGTGCAAAAACCTACTCCCACCAACATCACTTCTTACTGCCGATGCCGAGGACAATGAATGAAATTGACATTCATCGACATTCCATTTAGGGGAGGCAGAGAACAACTGAGAGCGACCCTGATTTTTAGTGTTTGACTTTGTTAGCCTATACTTTTTGGGTCGCAAAAAAGAACAAACATTGGCGTTGGCGCGATGTCTTGACATCCGACTCGCCCTTTCCACTTGCAATCGATCTATTTTTTGACATTAATGTGTGTAATATAATTCGATTCGAAATAGGAAGTGGAAACCATTTTCCGAGGATTAATTTGTTATTATTGTACGTTAAGCGATGAAATGCAATTAGTCGCGACGTAAGTTTTATTGAAAGACGCAAACCATGGCCGTTTGGCCGTATGGGGCCATGAATTTTCACTCAAAGGTTTTTTGAAAGAAGTTAAAGTGTTGGTACTTTAAAAAAATATTCTTAAAATGCAAATAACCTTGTCGAAATTGACATGGTTACGCACTGATGTAAAGGCGAGTTCTAGAAAAAAAATATTTTGTCATATCACATCAAAGTATTCTTAAGGAGTGGTGTGTTAACGATACATCCATTAGGTTCTTTGCTAAGAGTATACTTAAAAACTTTCCCTTTGTACCGTATATTTCAGGAAAGTTCTTTTACCGTGCAAGGCCATTTGATATGGATTTTTTCTTAAAATGAACGACTTATCTAAAAAGTGCCAATCTTACACAATCTTGTGTGGAATTTTAAGTGAATTTTGAAAATTAAGTTGAATATCTCAACCCAAATCTACAACGGAGAGACATAAAATAAAAAAAATAAAAAGGATTTGTGTATGGTTTTCATCCAAGAAGAAGGTTGTATTAAATCAATTAAGAATATCTTATTAATTTTCATTTCATCAGATTTTGATTCTTAAAATGAATTCCAATGCATAGTTTTTGAAGAATACAAGTCTTACACAAAAAATTTTGACAAAAACAAAGTTAAAAAATTTTTGAAATGTAATTTTATTCAAAAAAATGAAAGTCAGAAATGTACTGTAATTAATTTTATCTATTGAACAACTATTTACTCATTATATTATTTAACAACTCTGTATATTACCTATTTACAATTTTTAAAGGCAGAATATATTTACAAAAAACATTTTAACAATAAAATAAAAAAAGCATCATTTTTTGGTAAATTTGTCTTTTTTTTATCTAAGTCGGAATATTTTTTTCAACTTTGATGAAGTCGAAAGATTTTTTTTTTAGTATTTGTATTTTAAGTGTGGTAATTTTAAGTGGTACTTTTTAGGTTGAATTGGTTTTTTTTTTATGGTGCAAGGGAATTTGTTGCTCAGCTAGTTTTGCGGCAGCTAATATATCATTATTTCTGCCACCTCAGATTTCTAAATTTCTTTGAGGGGGAGGGGAATTTGTAGCTCGGCCAAAATTGCAGCAAATTTAGCAACAAATTATTGCATCATAAGACTTTGGAATTTCCGTTGTGGTGGCGCTATCTAACTATTACACCACTATTAGTGATTCTACCTTTTTTAAAAAAATATATAAATATGGATTGAACCAAGAATTTCATTTTTTAAAGCATTTTCCTCCGTCTCATATTAAGGAGACTTTTAAGGAAATGTTAAGGATTTAAAAATAAAGCTTTCCATTTCAATTAAGATTTGTTAGAGTTTTTATTTATAATTACAAGTCGTGATAAGAATAAAGGGATTCTCTCTGTCATCCCATTTTGTTGCCTTTTAGTGTATTTAACCTTAGCATTGGTTGTGTACTGGTTTCTGAAAGAAAGAAAGTAATAAATAAAAGATAAATTAATATCATAATCATACAATTAATTAATTGAGACAATCGGGCGTATACTTGACTTTATTTAAATATAATAAATTTTTCGAATTAAATATAAATAATATTTGTATTCATAAATATATTAACATTGTATATATTACATCACGATCACATAATTTAAGTGATCGAATAAAATTCTTAAAAGTATAGCTTTGTTTATAAAATAATTGGAAACTGACAAAAAATATTTTCAATATTATGCTCTCGCTCCAATAAAATATTGTTTCAAATGAATCGAACCTGGAATGAGAAATCTTCTTCAATTTTGCAAATTGAACAAAATTCTTTGCCCAAATGTATATATCGCTAGAACCGTATCACCCCTGTGTCGTCAGAACGTGTTTTTCAGATCAACTGACAAATTATATCCGAAATCGTTAAGTTGACAAAAGTTTGAACAAAATCATATTCTTAAGTAGTCATTTCACCCAAAAAGAACAGTTTTAGCTATTTTCTGTATAAACAATTTTTTGTTTAAAAAAAAAACATATTTCAAAAATTGTTTGCTTACTTATTAAATATTTTTTATTTTGTGTTTTTTGCTTTCTGCTTTGTTTTTTTTTTTTTTTTTGTAACTGTAGTTAATTTATGAAATATTTCTTTTTTTTAAATAGGAATATGTATGTTTAGATTTTTATTTTGTTTAAATCGATTAAAAAAATATTTAAGCATTTTTCTAAAATGGAAAAACAAATAGAACAAATAGGAATTAATAGTTTAATTTGCACTGTGTGAGATTTTGAGTCTCCAGTGGAAATTCGATAATTCAGATCACTCAAATATTTTGATTATTGATATCATTTGATTATGCCCATCACTTGTTTGCAGTAGCTGGAAATAATTTATTTTTTTAATACAAAAAAAAAGATTTTTATTTCTATTTTATATATTGCCAGTTATTTACTTGAAAGCAAAAATGTAAACATGGAACAGTTCTTATTAATTTGATGCGTTTCTCAGAACTGACACTAGATGGCGCAACTTCCAATAAGAAAATTGTTGTGTGCAAATTTGAGCACCTTAGGAACGCAAAATTTCAAATTAGGATTCAAACCACATTCACAGTTAATTTCAGTAATCATGTTTTTTTTTAACTCACAAAATTAAAGTGGTCTCTTATTAAAAATTATTAAATGAAGATGTTTTTAGATAATTACATTAGATTTTTTAGAAAGTACAATCAGACATATTTCAAAAGAATAGAAAGAAATGGAAGAATTACTCTTGACCCAACATATCAGGCGGCCTTAAACCTCTCCCAAATAAGGTTTTCTTAAAATTCGCCCCTGATTTTTTTTATTTAGCTGATTTACCAACCATTTCCAATATTAAACTCAGCGCTGACTTTATTTGACAATGAAAGCGGAAAACCATAAAATACACTCATACTCATACAAACAAAAGCTCTATATATAGTTCCCCGTTTTTGTTTTGTCTTTTATTATACTGCCATAGTCTAAATAAAACAACAACTAATTTGTTTGAATTTGGTTTTACTTTTGTGAATATGTGAGATCCTGATTAAGGACGCGCAAATACCGTTTGATACTTTGGCTAAAAGTTTATACTTATTAGGAAATTCCAACAAAATTTTCCAAAAAAAAAAAAAAAAAAAAACGTATTAAAACGCTTTCTGCTGGCATAAAATCCTAGCAACACGCTCACGCTCACAACAACTTTTGTGCTATATGTTGTTGGCAAAAACGGACGGGACGGTGCTGGGTGATGGGGTACGTGCTTTGACATAGTCGTCGTCGCTTTCAATCTCAAATAGAATTTTTAATGGAATTTAATTTTTGTTTTGTTGTGTTCAGCTTTTATCCTTGAAATTTCTTTGGCCTGGTTTGGTTTTGTTTGTCTAACAATAGCAACAAAATGGAATTGAAGAGCTCGTTAACAATACAGAGAGTAGGTACTTCGAAAATGTATAGAATGTTTTTCTGTGTGGGAGTGAATGTTAGCAGTGGCGGTGGATGTGGTGCGGGGTGGTGGGAAGTTCGGGGTTCCTTCCCTCCTTTCCTTCTGGGCTGCGTATATGTTTATCTAATTTCTTAGTTTATTGTTATTTGTTTGCCGTGTGTGGAAAAGGTTTCTGGGGAAGAATGGGGAATGAATGAATAAACATGAGAATATCAATTGCCCTTTGGGAATATAAAGGAGGCCTTTTGGTTTCGGGATTCATTACTCCAAACGAGGTAAAAGTGGAATTGAGTTATTGTGTTACAACAACATTTTTATAACCCCCGATGAGTCATGCCTATACAATATAATGGTATAGGTGATTGCATATTTTATTTCTGCAGAATTGTCCCATCACCAATTTGAAATGTGATGATTCGGTTGATATATAGATAAAGACATAAAAGAGTGTTGATGTCTTATTCACTTGGAATGATTTTACTTTATTCTTTAATTATGTAGAAAGGTATTGTTAGATAGTATCGCTATTACTCAAATTTGTTTTAATATATGATAGCAAAATCATCCTACCCCAAGAAATCATTTTGATTAATATAAAATATATTGGAGTCGAAGCGAATCCTAAAATTTAGGTCATTGAATAATTCTTTAAGAAAGGAAGAATTGCTTTCAAGAGACTCAGGAGTGCAGAAAAAAGTTTTTGGTTCAATTTAAAAAAAATTATTTGAAAAATTTTAAATTTTTGCTCAAAAATTTTTTTGAAGAAATTAAAATTTTCTATCAAAATTAATTTTTAGATTTTTACGTCTTCTTCTGCCTATCAATACAAATTTGTATCAGAATTTTAATCTCTTTTGAGAATATTTATTATTTTTTCAAAAAAAATTAAAATGCACGTACTTGCTCCTATGTACGAAAGCATATTGGTTTCAATAATCATACTGTACAATTATTGTCACAAGTAAAAATATGAAAAAGCTTGAAATTCATTATTATTTGAATTGATAACCAAACAAAAAGTTTAATTTTAAAACTGAAGATGCCATCTTATGTATCATAAAAATACAAATTTATGAAAAAATTCAAAAATCGTTGGAGGTGTTTTTAAAAAAAGTAATTTTTTATATATTATACATAATGTATAATTTTTAGTATTTTTATAAAAAAAAAGTTGGTATGCACATTTTTAGTATTTGATAAATATACACATACAGTTTTCAAAATTGAAAAAATTGATTTTTTTTATATACAAAAAATATTTTTTTGAAAATTTTTATTATTAAGATTATATCAGTTCTTTGGGAAAAGTACCGTTAACAACGGTTTTTTCAAAAATAATTTATTGACTAAATTATTAAGGTTATTTGACAAACCCGATTTAAAAAAATTCATCAAAATCGTTAGAGTCATTTTTGAGATAAAAATGTTTTGTCTAAACGGTACTACGACAGGTATGTACCGTTATTTTAGGAGCTAAAAAAAAATTCGATTTCCCATTTAGGCAATCTCCCCAAAACCTTATGTACAAAGTTTGAAATAAAAAAGTAGCTTCAGTAGTTTAGGCTGTAGGTCGAGGTACAGACAGACAGACAGACAGACAGAACTGCGAGATCCACTTTTTTCGCGTTCTCTATCGTCGTAATGTTAGGTCAGATTAATATCTCGAGTTCGATTTTTGGCACGAATCCAAAACTTGCCCTATAGTAACTACAGTCGCAAGTAAACAAACATCCGGAATTTATTAAAAAACATGTATTTTCTTTTTTTTTAATTTTTGGTGTTGAATAATAATTTATGGAACATAGGTATTTATAAAAAAAAAAAATATTTTAATTTATATTGATAGAAAAAAAATTTCATTTTCTACATAACGTTTTTTATTTTATATTTTAAGCAAAAAGTGGCAATATCAAAAAAAAAAAGAAATGTATACTCAGTTGTATGTTGTTTATTTTATAGATCACACATTGTATGATGTAATGTCTGTGAAATAGGCCCCAGGTTTAATTCCTTGTAAATACCAAGTCTTTATTAAAATGCTGTTTTAAAATAAGAAAAAAAAATACAATTTACAATTTAATTATTCTTTTTCTCATTTTTTTTTTGTCTCAATTTCTAGTCAAAAAAATGGGACCAACCATCAACATCTGGTGGCCCGCCCGGTGTACAAGATCCAAAAAAAACGTGCAACCTGGAAACATATCTGGAGTGGTCAGCTCATTTACGTTTATTTGTATGCAATGAAATTCTTCGGGTAAGTAAATTAAATTTATTCTGTTGCTTGAAAGCGAAGCAAACATTATACATATCCTGCACACAAATTCATCCTTTTGTTTTTGTAAATCCTCTGAATACTGAATCAGTGCAAAGTAAATTTTACATCTGTTATTTGCGAATGTGTTGGAATGTTAATTCAAGTACCGTAGATTTAGCATGAAAAGAGAACAACTAACAAATATTACGGAACAAAGGAAAGGGTATATTCGTTCCTAGTGTCCTATAGTAATATAAACTAAAGGTCCTTTATTTCGATTTGAAACCCCTTTAGCAATGCAGGACTATTGGTGGTTAATTTTGTAAATTTAACATTCTACCATTTTGTTGTTTTATGAAAGAGCTTACGAGTTAAGTTTATTTATAAGATTCTGTGAATTTACCTTTTTGGTTGAAGAAAATAAATACGATAATCAAATTACGGTATATAAGGACTATTTCTCTATACTCTGCTAGAAAATCTTCTTGATTAGAACGACAAGATTTGTGGTTTATTCTTGCATCGCATAGGTACATAGAGTGTCTCTGTTTTGTGATGTACAAAATAATCAAGTGGCTTGCAGCTATTTGGACTGGTGAACTGATTTTATTTAGTTTAAAACAAACAACAATAAATAATTGAAATCGAGATTACGTACGTTTCAAAAAATAGATTTTCAGGAGATATGATGCGGCAGAGGTAAATTTGAGGATTTTTGTTGTGTTTTGTTGCTTTTTTCGATAATCTTTAGAATCGAGTGAACATTATTTCAGCAAGTGCAGTTAGTTACCTCGATTGTTTTCTTAAGTAATTTTGTTTTGATATTTGAAAACCAATTCGAGAATGTTTCTTGTTAGGGTTTAACAAAAATTTAAACTGTGGTTTACCTCTTTGTGAACCTGTGTACCTAGAAATTTTGTGTTATATATTTTGAATTTTGGTTAAAATCAAACACCAATAATTGAATAAACATGCAGGAGTACTATCGAAACTTCAGTATTTATTTATCGAATTATCGTTTTATTTAAAATAGACTTAGGCTTTTCTGTATAAGTAATTTTATATTTAAGCTGATGTAACGAAAAAAACTTTTTTTATGGAGATTTTTGTTTTTAATTTATGTTTTAATAAAACTTAGTTTTTACTTCCAATAAAAAATAGATTTTGTCTTAAAGATTCAGAATTGGAGTGCACCTGATGACGTCCCCTCTATAAAGTAATGCATAGTTCATAGGGCTATAAGATTGAGCTTGGTTTAGGTTCAAGTCCTCACTTGGCAAGCAGTTTTTTAAATAATATTGCAAGCACCACTGAAAAACGTCTTATGATCGCAGTCCTGAAGTAGCTATAACTCTAGCCTATAAAATGTTAGTGTTAGCTCACCCAAGTTGTTTTATTCAAAACCAAAAGGATCACAGTTTTGAGATGAGAGACTTACTTCTACTTGCTTCTAGGCATCTGAGTCGAACCCGGTTCTCTGTGGTTTTTTAAGTAAAGAAAATCATTCTAAATTTTGTTTTTAAAACATTAAATTGAATATTTTAAACAATAACAACATGTTGCAATGATTAGAGACAAGATTTAGTCATACAAGGTCGATACGTGACGGAGACGAGACTGAACTTTTCAAATTTGATGAGACCGATACGAAACTTGTGAAATCTTCGAATACTAAAACCTTAACCTCCAAGTTTAAAGAAAATCGACAGACATACAGAATTGCTGGACGCACTTTTTCCGTCTTCTCTTTCACCGTAACTGGATGTCGGATTGATATCATGATTTCCTTATTTTTTTTTTTGAATCCAAAACTAAGGCCGCTCTTCCCCGTACCATAGTACCAAAATCAGCTTAAAGATAAATTTCAGATAAATATCAACCTTTTATTTTCTCCACTGCGTCGAGCAAGACCGTACAATTTATTCATTTTCAATTTAAAAAATAAAAAAATTCAGCTTTAAAATGCTACCAGTTTTTTATGGATAGGTGAGAGCGTTATTCATGAATATGCAGGTTTTCAAAAATTACTAAAAAATATAGACCAAAAAAGTTTTAGACATTCGATAATTTTTTGACTGATTTTATAAATAAACAGTCAAAAAAAAATTCAAAGCATTGAAAAGACAAATACACAAAATAATAGAAGGATAAATCAATAGTCGGTTCGGTAGGTACACTTGGGAGTATACGTACTTTTTGATTATTTTGAGTTCTTAGCAAATTTGTCTCCTCTTATATTTTGTGGACGTTAAGTGGGTTTATTAAGATTGAATCTTTTCTACACATCTTTCTTTTAAAAAATATTATTAATAAACTATTACAACAAATATCAACTTTCACTCGGGAAAGCTAACTTATTCGTTAGGCAGTTCACCGCCTACTCCACGCTGTCTGATAGTGTCATGACTCCCCCAGTTCTTGAGCACGTAAATGATTCTATGGGACAAATATTCTTTAAAGATGTTAACATACATAAATCCGCTGGTCCGTATGGTATCCCCGCCATTGTTCTGAAGAGGTGTTCTTCCACTCTGGCAAAACCACTGCGTAAGCTTTTCCATCTATCCTCTTCTTCTGGGCTTGTTCCAAGCAGTTGCAATGCAGCATTTGTCCAGCCTATCCCAGCAAAAGGCGAATGTTCTTCACCCTCCAATTACTGACCAATTGCACTTACGTCCCTTCTTTCCAAGGTCATGGAAACGCTGATGAATTATCAGCCCAAGAAATATCTTGAGGATCGAAAGCTTCTAATTGACCGGCAATACGGCTTTCGCAGCAATAGATCCACTGGTGACTTTATGGTTTATCTCACCGAACAGTGGAACGAATCTTTACATCGTTTTGGAGAAATTAAGATTATTGCACTTGATATTTCTAAAGCATTTGATAAAGTTTGGCATCCTGCTCTTTTATCGAAAATGCGTGCTTTTGGTATGAAACCCTTCTTCGTTCGATTAGTAACTTTCTTTCGAATCACTGTATACAAGTAGGAGTAGACGGATTCAAGTATGAAACCCACAACATACATAAATGCCACAGGGTTCCGTTTCGTCTCCGATCCTCTTTCTAATTATCATTAATGATCTCCTACGATTCTCCTTGCGATTCTGGGTATGTGTATCAGAAACCATCTTTTGTGGAAAGATCACATACAAAAATGTCGCACGATGTTTAGGTTTCCTTTGGAGATGCAAGAAATTCTTTTCCCCTTCTGATCTGGCTTTTATCTATAAAAGTTATATACGTCCAATGCTTGAGTATAACTGACATCTCTGGGCCGGTGCTCCAGCAACTTACTTAAGCCTCTTGGACAGTATACAAAGACGAGCCATCAAAATGATCGGAGACAGGAACATCATTGATACTTTAACGTCACTCGAACACCGGCGTAACGTTTCTTGTCTCTCGATCTTTTATCGTTACTTTTACGTAAAGTGCTCGAATGAAATAGCCGGTTGCATTCCTCCCCTTAAACGATTCAACCGTAATACTCGAGCTTCCAGGAATGCTCATTCTTGAAACCAACTTTGGTCGTACTGCCAAGTACAGGGATTCATTCTTTAGCCGTACTACGCGAATGTGGAATACCCTTCCACGCTTTGTCTTTCCGTCTCATTGTGATGAACTGAAATTCAATACTAATGTTCACCAAAATCTCCTTTCAAATCCTCTCCTGCTTACTTAAATCTCGCACTGTGTCTCTGACATATAAAGGGTGCAAATAAAAACCTCTTGAGTGCGTGCTAATTATTAAAAAAAAACCTTAAGATTACAATATAATGATCGACTTTTAACATAAGTTAAAGAAACTATCTACATATATCTTAAAACTACCTGTAAACTTTAACTTATCTACGCAGACTATTCAAAACATAAAAAAAAACTGTTAAATTTTATTTACGTAAATATTATTCACTCGCCGAAGTATTAACTATAAAAATGTGCTAAAAGCAAGAAGTTTTCCACCAAAAAAACAAAAAAAAAACGGAAAAACTTAAAATGGATAGAATTATTTATGAGAAGAAAATACGTGTTCTGCTTAAGGCTTCAGGCAGTTATTCAAATGTAAAATTCTGTATAAATTCACATCAAATTCCCTGAGTTCTTTTTTTTTTATTTCTTCTGTGATGCAACGAATAAAACTCTTTACTGCCCATTGAACGTGTTGTAATTGTACATTATACCTTCGCCATTTAAATATATATATCTATACAAATGTATTATTTTTTTTTTCTTCTACTTTATTTTCATGCCATTACACGGTGCTTGCACTTTTTGTTCCTTCGGATACCACACAACAAACCCACCCAAAATGTAAAATTGATGATACCCTACATTAAAATAGTGTAACAGCATACGAGAAAGGAAGAAAATCGTCGAACTGTGGAGCGGAGTCGCTCAATATTGCCTTTTAGTTGGTAACTACAATAGCGCAACAGCAATTTTGGAAACTCTAGAGTCACCACCGATCGCTCGACTTAAAGTTACGGTAAGTACACACTCCCACTATATGTATGATTCCAACAAGTATAATATTCTTATGTAATATTTTAGACTACCTCTCGCTCAAAGGAAATACTCCGAATATTCGAAACATTCATCTCTTTTGAATTCCCTTTTAATGTAACCCTTTTTCTCAATGGAATGTTTGCATCTATCCTTATATATATATAAATATTTACTAGATGCACTCCTTTATTTTATGTACTATACAAGTGTACAGTGTACAGTGTACACCCCCATTCAATTCCAATAGTCTTTTGAGGCTTTTTCGTTATAGAATAAGTCACATACCTGTATAATGTAGGTATAGGTATACCAAAAATATCTATGCTCCATGGAAACCTTTATCTTTTCGTTCACCGCATAAACTGAATAAAGTGAATGTTCACCTTTATATAGTAAATATTTTTCTGCTGCCAAACCTAAAGGCTATAATGGTATGCTGTGCACCTTGGGCAGGTTCCTGAACTCCAATAGCCCATAACTCGATATTGTCGATATTGATTTATGGTATTGCTATGGTATCTATTCTAACCTGCATTCGACGACGACGACAACGGCAACGACCTTTCCTGACTTGGGAGATGCAGCCACGTCACACAGGCCAAAGTGTAAGTTACTGAATTTGGTTGGAAAATTTATGGTCAAACTATGATGTTGACCGTATGTCCACTGAGTGCTGGTTTTTTTTCTGTATAAAATTGACGTAATTTGGCATCAGAGATAGAAAGTTAGGAGCAGACTGATTCAGAGAAATGGGAGATGTTTTTTTTTTTTTTTTTGGGTGAATACAAAATCGGATTGCACTTTTAGCAATTAGTTTCAACTGGGAAAAAGCTTTTCATTAGAAATGATGGTTTCCCTTGGTACCTAAATGGAATAGTATGTATTATTATAATATGGTGCACTCAGAGAGTTTTATTTTGAATATTTAAAAAGTTTTATGGTTTTGTGTTTAGGGAATGCTTTTGTTTGTTTTTTTTTTTAAGCTTATTAATTTTCTGAATATTCGGTAACATCATTTTGAAAAATATTTCCTTAGAAATATCAAGAAAATGCAGTGGCGCCGCGGCCGGCGCGGCGGTGCGATATTTTTTTTTTATTTTTTTTTAACAAGATGCAAAAGAACAATCTGCAATCTCTTGTTTCGCAATGGAATGAATTTTGTCAAAAGTAAATTAAAAGAAAACACGATCCTAAGGAATGATAAAATTATCAAAATAACTAATCGCCGAAACGATCTAACAGCGAAGTAATAAAATGGCGAAATGATATAACAAGGAATTAGTAAAATGGAATAGTGGAATTTCGCAAAACAATTTAATGGTGAAACAAACACCAACAAACAACAAATTGCCAAATCAATTTTTGCGAAATGACTAAAAATATTTTAAGAAAAAAAGCGAAATATTAAATCGTAAAATGGTTATAGCGAAATGATCAAAATATAATATAAGTTAGGTTAAGTTAAAGTGGCTATTGGTTGGGAAATCCAACACACTTAGACCGAAGTATGGTCAGTTGTGATAACACATGGATCAGTTGATCAACCTCACCCTTTGAACGAGGTGGAGCTTCGAATGAAGCGTAGGAGACAAGTGCCAGTTGCATTTCAGCCCTTAAACAATTCCACCGTAGTACCCGCACCGCTAAGAATGCCCATCAGTTCATCCTTGAGCCAAACGTCGGACGCACTGTTAAGTATAGAGAATCTATCTTTAGCCGCACCACACGAATGTAGAATGCTTAACCTTTTTCAATGTTTCCTACCCACTTCGATGCTCAGACATTCAAAACCAATGTGCATCGGTATCTCCTTTCAACTCCTATCCCATTTCCATAAACGCTTGTACTGTGTTTAAACATTTTAAGGGTAGTCATATCCCCTTTAGTACGCGCTTAATATAAAAAAAAAAGTGATTTCGGAGTTTGCTAGATCGCTGGGGTTATTGAAGAAGAAGTCTCCAAGGTGGAGTCTTCGCCTTTGTGATAGGGCAGGACAGGTACATATGTAGATGATCAGAGACTGTCTCTTCGTCATATTGGTCCCTGCAACTCCTACAAAGTGCATTACTACTTATTATTAAGCAGTATCCAGTCAGGTCACCTATAACTTAGCTAGTTTGCAATCTACTCAGGGAGATCAGTTTTTTAAAGCGTCTGGTACTAAGTTTAGGCCAAATTAGTTTTGCCGCTAAACAAGTGGTGATGTTATTCCACCTGTAGTTTGTTGTCTCTATGGTATCTTGCTTTAGCTTAAGTTTGTATAAAGAATAACCAAGCTAGCTTCATGAGCCAGCAGAGGTAAAGTTTTTCCTCTTTTTGCAAGTTCGTCGGCTTTGCAATTTCCTGGAATGATTGAACTGTGTGGCCATCAACGTAAGAGATGACTGACCGGCTTGGTTATCTGAGAAGATGCGTTTATCTGTTGTTGATATAACGTTTTCTTTGAGCCAGGAAAGAAGGACTTCTTTAATAGCTACGATTTCAGCTTGGAACACGCTACAATGATCAAGTAGACGAAAGGAGAGACTTAAGTTTAGTCTATCGGAGTATACCCCTTCACCAACCCCATCATCCGTTTTGATCCGTCATCGGGTTATATTTTGGAGCCAGAAATATGCAACTGCATCATTTTTCGCGCGCCAGTGCTAGGACCTTTTTTGTTAGTTGCTTAGCGACCTATCAATAAAGCCTTCACGCAAAATTTAAATAACTACTTACCATCTGTATTCCCCTCAAAGTACTATTTTTGAAATAATCCTTCTTCAGCTTTAATAGAATTCGGTCTCATCAGCTTTTTTTTTATTAGAAAGCAAGAAAAAAAAATAAATAATGGCGCTCGATGATCTGATGGCATCTAGCGTAAAAACATTTGTTTCATTTTTAAGTCCCATCTCCTTAAACATGACTTATTTTTATCGATAAAATCGTAATTATTTTATTTTGGGACAAATTTAATGGACCCTCAGTGAATTCAAAGTATTAAATCACTTGCTTTTCTAAGAGACGCTTTCCTTAAAAAATAATAAAATATCCTTTGATAAGATTAAATTCCTTTTGTGCGATGTCGAACGTGAACATTTTGCAGGATAATACAATTTCCGTTTTGTTCGAGTTGATTTTTTTTTTTATTTTTCTTAACACACTCTCTGCCACTGCCATTTTATTTCATTTCCTTTTTATTCTTTTTTTTCTTTTCTTTTTTCTTCAAATGATTCATAAATTAAACATTATTTCTGGGTTATCAATATAAGGGAATTTTCAATTCGCATTAAATTCAAAGAACGAACATTTCCTTTGGTTTTCTAAAAAACATTTTTAAAACCTATTTTCATATAATAATTTCAGATTCCAAAATTACATATCTATTATTTTTATTTTTATGCATTTTTGTGTTCTCTTTCATCTTTACTTGCTAGGAAAGGTAATAATTTGGGGAAAAGGAGGAATCTTTTTTTCCAAAGTTTTATGTAATTTAAAAACATTCATTTCATAGAATGTAGGTTAGGTTGGTATACGCGTACCTGGTTTCAACTCTTTTTTTTTTTACTTGGTTCGAGTTTTTACGTTCAACACCGCGCGCCGCTGTAAATTTTCGCAGGGAGTTTCTCATTTACACTTTCTAAGCACGTAACGAAAATCTGAAATTATTTTTCAAATAAATGAATAAAATATAATTTATACGAGAACAGGAAAATTATTGAGATAGAAGATGGAAGGGTACTAGCACTAGCAACGGCACGTAGCAAAAATGATTTAGTTTTTTTTTGTTAAGCTTTGAATTAAGTTTCCAAATGCGTCATTCATGAAGTTGAATGCATTTAATTAAAAATCAAATAAACAGTTTAGTGTGATGAAAAGTTTTTTGTTGAAAACTTTTCTGATTTACACTTTTTGTTTGTTGTTTTTTTTTTTTATCCTTCAGAGATGTGAATCTTATTTTTGTTTCAATTAAAGTACACTACTACCTAAGAAATAGAACATTCTTAATTCAACGATTGAGGTTTTAATAGCATTCAACATTATTTCCAAAGAAATTGAAAAATTTTGAACTTAATTTAAATTTGTAATTAGTATAAACACAAAAGATTTTCAGCCTTAGAAAACGCTTAGAGAGGAATTAAACGAATTTAAAAAAACAAAAATGAGCAAAATATTTTTTATGTCTAGAAATTAATGCTGCACTTTCAATATATGTAAAGGTGATTACGGTGTTCATAAAAAAAACCTCAGTCAAATCCCCATGAAAAACCAAGCACTTTGTCATATTTCCAATCAACCCATATTTAAGCCATTTGAAAATATTTGATGGAAATTGAAAATTTCATTTTTCGAGATTTGGAAAAAAAAAAATTTGGTACAATAAAACAAAAGTAAAATATTTGTGGGCTAGCCGATTAACCTAAAAGTGCAAAAAAAAAAGTATTCTTAAAAAAGGCAATCGAATAGAATGGAATAGAAATTTAAAAAAAAACTGCGGATTTGGTTTCCACGAGATGGAAATTTTATTTTTCAATAAATTGATGACTTTCTATAGCGAAATATTGATTGGTAGTGTAGGCATTGATGAAAAAAATAAATCTCAATCTTTTGCTGTGGTGAAAAACATTAGTTGGTTTTATACAAAAAAAAAAAAATATGAAGAATAAATAACGCTGGTTTGCTTTTTTTACAAGCAACTTGAAACAACTTTGGTTATGAAATATCCCCATGTAATATTCCCTAGTTTCAACTAGAAGCAACCCGTAGGATTTAATTAGACGATAAATATATAAATTGTCAATTCAATGCGTTAACAAAATCTACATGGTAGAATAAGTTTAATAGACTTTTAACTCAAAATATTTTCCCTCATTAGCTTATGAAAGGGAAATTGTTATGATTTAATGGGGGAGGGGGGATTTTCTGAGTTGAAAGCGATCGGTGAAATCCCAGCCTTAGTCTCAAGAATAAAAAATAAATTTTTGTATTTAGGCTGGCCATGAGAATAGACCGAAACGAGAATTTTTAAGTCTCATCTCTGTCTCTTCAAAATTTAAACAAATTAAGTCTCATATTGTATGACTAAGTATTGAACCAACTAAGAATATCTCCGTTTTAGAGTTTTTTGAAGAAAAATTAGAAACACCCATTTTGTTCTAGATGCTGCCCGATATTTACAACGGTTGTTGTCAACTAGATTTAACTTATTTTATAATATCAAAATATTAAGCAATTTTTATTTGTTTTTTTTTTGGCAAAATTCTTTAAAAAAAATATTTTTTTTTTCACAACTGATCTTAGAGCCCCATATAATAACTGATGTTTTTAAATGCTTACATGTTTACATTTAATGGTTGATTTCAGAAAGCCAGGTTGTAGCAAAACATAATATGTTTGTAGTTATAATTTATAAATATTTTTATTAATTTTCGTCACAGAGTAAAATAATTATTCTCTCTTTTATGTTTAAAACCATACCATAATCCTTGATTTTAAAACAATATCATTCGAAAGTGAGAAACACAATACTTTATGAGCAAGTAGCTATTTACATATTTTTTGTCACAATTTTATTTTGCAAAAAATTATCCAGATTCAGTAAATCTGTTATTGTATAAAAATATTGATGGAGAGCTTTTAACAATGGTCTCTATACGAATGCGAAACTTATATAAATTAAATAAAATAACAACAACAGCAAATTGAGGACATGATTTTATCATTTGTGTGTGCCAAAATGACAGCAATATTAAGTATATTATGTCGATAATGGTTTAAAGGTGTGAACCTTTTTTTTTTTTTATTTTTCAAACATAAAAAAATGACAAAAACCAATTTAATTTTTTTTTTACATTTTTCTGACTTTGATAACGGTTTAACATTATCATTTAATATTAAATTTTTTTATTTTTCAAAATTATAATGAATTCCGCTTTCAAAAAGTCTTTTTTGTCAAATCGTGCAAAACTTGGCCAAGATGAGGGACGTTCATTTTAGTGGGTTTAAGATTATAAGATCTCGCAGCTCCCTCTCAAAAATGATTTACAACTGTCCTTTTAGTTGCCGATAGAAATATTAATAAATTAATGGATTAAAATCTTAAAGTTCTAATAACTTAAGCAATAGAAAGTTTTAATTGTATAATATATAAAATTGTTGTCTGTCAAAAATGATGAAATGATAAAGAAAAACATCTGAATTTCGAAATTCTTTTTACTCAAAAACCATGATTTTCTTTGTCAACAGCATATGTAGTATGTGGTTGAAAAGGTATATTTCTCTTCTTTTTATGAAAATTAAAGAAGAATTAAAAATTAAACTAATGGCCTTAGAATGAGAATTTGGGGGTATATTGACAATTCAATTCAATTCAAAAAGACCATCATATTCTACCAGTTCTTCGCTAAAGTATTTATTCACTGTAACACAGTGTTATCATTTTATTTTAACAATCTTAATTAAAATAAGCTGATTTCAGAGTAGCATTAGCAACAGACAAAGTTGAGCACTCAAATTGAATCAAAAAGGAAAATTCAAAAAGAAACAAAAAAAAGAATAACCGCTGTAAAAAATAAAATGTAAGTCAATTATGTCTCCACTTAAAGCGAACTCAATAAAAATCACTTTAAAATATTTAATAATACTTTTCCAGCTCAGAAGATCAAGCATAAATTCAATAAAGTCACATCAAAGGAGAATACAAAATAAAAAAATAAAAAATAAAAAATAAAAACCTATCTAAAGTGCAAAAAGAAAATACAATAAAATCGTCCACTATGTCCAATCGAATGCAGGATAACAATGATTCTGTTGATTTCCGACAGGCAATGCGATTCTTTCTTTTTTTTTTAAATATATTTTGTTGCTTTATTTGATTTGATTTCATTCGTATCAACTTCAAGTCTATCAGTTGTAAGTTGTACTGTACTGTACAGTGTACAGTGTACAGTACTGTACAGGGCTGACCTGCCTATCAATAAAATTAATCGAATCACATGGTTACGCTAGTGATGAATGTATGAGGATTCATTGCAACGAAGCGTGATTCAATCAATCCTTTCAACATCCAGCAACACGTCCTTCTTGTTGTCCCCAGTGCGGGTGCGGGTGCGGGTGCGGGCGGCGAAAGTGGTAGCGGTGGGTGATGATAAAAATGTGCACTTAAACGAAACGGAATGGAAATAATACAAAATAAAAAAAACGGAAGCAAATGTTTCCTCTTCCATTCCCTATTACTCGCTTCACTTGCACTTTATATACATATATATGGAAAATGTTTTAAGCTTAAATGATTGTATTCATTCTTTTCTGGTGGCCAGAATTCAGAAAAGACTAGGAAAATGAGCAAACGGTATAATTAAAAAGAAATTTTTTGTTTTCTTTCTTTCTTTTTTACACTGAATGCACTCATTGATTGGAAGAATGAAATAAATTGCAACCACGAAATTCATTGTTTATATAATTTTTAATACCGAATTTGTAACAATAAATCCTCTTATTCGATTAACCTATTTATTTATTTTTTTTTTACAGGTTGGTAGTTCAATAAAAATTACTGATTTACATTTATTTTTAATACACAAAACAAAGGGTAGGTATAAGGCGTACAATTGAGTTGTTAGTACTTGCTCATGTAATGGACTAGGTTAGGTTAGGTTAAAGTGGTAGTTGGTTGTGGTATCACATGGATCAGTTGATCAATCTAACTCGTTGAACCAGTTGGAGCTGCGAATGAAGAGTAGGAGACAAGTGATGTCGGAGCTTACCAGATCGCTGGAATCATTGAAGAAGAAGTCTCCAAGGTGGAGTCTTCGCCTTTGTGATAGGGCAGGACAGGTGCAAAAAAGATGAGATTGTCCCATCTTCTTCTTCGTCCCTGCAACTCCTACAAAAATTATTTGCAGGGGTTCCAAGTAAAAGAGCATGTCTACCTTTTAAGCAGTTCCCAGTCAAAACACCTATAACGTAGCTAATTTGCAATCTACTCAAGGAGATCAGTTGCTTAGCACGTCTGGCACTAAGTTTAGGCTAAATTATTTTGTTGCTATACAGGTGGTGATATTATTCCATCTTTACTTTGTTCTCTCTATATGGTGTCTTGGTTTAGCATAAATTTGCATATAGCCAAAGGCTTCTTCTTCCTCTTTTTGCAAGTTCGTTGGCTTTGCAATTAACTGGAATTTCTCTATGGCCCAGCACCCAGCAAAGGTGAATACTGAACTGAGTGGCCATTTAGGGCTGTTAGTGAATTAGTCGTGACAGGATCTAGGGATTTTATCGCGGCTTGGCTATCTGAGAAGATGCGTAGCAACAACAGATTGATATAAGGTTGTCTTTGAGCCAGAAAAGGACCTCTTTAATAGTATTTGAGAATTGGAGTATGGGTTTTGCAAAATAATAATTCCAATTGAAAATGTATTTATCTACCTTTTATTTAGCTGAAAGGCAGACTCATATTTATTGCTGATTTTCTCATAAGTGCCTTAAGCTATTGATTAAAATTTTTTTTGTGAAGTAAAAAATATTAAGTAGATCTCCAAATTTCCTTACGTATTGAAATTATAAAATAGCATTCGTACCAAGAATTCTGAATGAAACAAAATTAAAGGAGGAAAACTTCTATCTTTCTTATGACATTAGGAGATTTAACATTGAACTGTTTCTCCATATTTTGAACAGCATTCCAAACACAGTCTTTGCATTCCTGATTCGAATGTTAATGTCTAGATCTGTTCCACAATCAGTAGAGAGAGTGTTAAAATATTGAAAATTTTCTATCCTGCCAGAAATATTTATTTGGGTGGAAAAGAAAAGAGAGCAAACTCTGTTCTGCAACTTCTTTTATAGGTAGGTTGACAGCTGATGAACTACCTTATAGTTCATGCTAGTGCTAATAGGCCATTAGTGGTACCGAATTGATCCTACATGAATACATATATGATAACATTTTATCATGTTGATATTATGAAGCTTACCGGTTTTCGAAGTCAGTATTTCAAAGTTGTGTATTCCAAAATTTTGTAAAATAATAAAAGAAAAATTGGTTTTCATAATGAAAAAAAGTATACACTTATTGAAAAACAGAATGTTTTTCAGAATTTTAAATTTAAAAAACAAACAATTTTAGGAATACTTAACCCATGTAACGTACACCACCTCTTATTTGATACCAATTTCAATAATCGATGAGCTTAATCTATAAATTGCGTCAAGGATATTTTTGAACACAACAAATAAGCCTGGAAGCCAATAAATTATATTTCTGATGAAATCTTTTAATAGGTAGTTGAAACTTGCTTTTTCAAAATTACATCTATCAATCAATCTATATGATTGAAAGTTTAATTAAATTTAACTATTTGACCCATACCCATTAAAACGATTCTATTTTCTATTATTTACATAATTAATTTTTATGGAGAACAAAAAAATTAAAAAATATCATTAAATTTTAATGGTTTTTCAATTTAATACAAACATTCTTCAAATAATTCAAATTTAAATAAACATAATTTTTTTTTAGACATGGTCATTAAATTCAAATGAATGAACTCACTTTTATACTTTATCTTTTATTAATTCATTTTTATTAAATTACCATAACAAACCAAACACTCGAAATAATTTCCAGTTTATATTTTTTTTTTGTTTTACCAAATTTTTCTGATTAATTTGAGATCTGGTCCGGTTTTGTTATTTTTTATTATGAATAAATACTCATATTACATTGGGCTAGATTTAACAAACCAATCACCATAACGACAAAAAATAATATAATTTCAGTGTACCTACAGTTCCCCCCCATCCACCCAACCCCACCCCAATTTTCTCAATGGATTTCATGGCATTTAGCATGTCATAAAATCTGATTTACAATTTCCATTAAGGATTTATTATCCCCAATCTATGTAACAATTGGTAGGTATAGGGCTACATCCATTCATTGCTTGTTGTATAGGTAATGGCAAAGCCATATCCTGTCGAAAGAGCACAATACCGTAATACAATACACACATCCTGCGATTCTGCTTATCACAAGAATTGAATTCTATCCCCCAAAAAACGAAAAAATGACAGGGCTTCTTTTCAACACCATTACTCTCACTCACCGCATCAGTTTGCTTTCCAATCCTTGTTACTGTAATGTCCTTGTACATTCACTTTTTTTTTGTTTTTTTTTTTTTTGTTTTTTGTGGTCGACATTGATGTAGATTGTGTGGCTTGTGGGTGTTTCGTCTTCTCGTTTGTTCGTTGTATTATTGTTGCCTACATTTGTAGATTTTCTTGTTTTCTTTCTTGGTATAATGGAAATTGGAATATCATCAACGACCTGAATACATACACGACACGCCATCAACATCCAATGATATGTTTAGTGGAGTAAGTTATCATCGACATGCCAGCAATTGGATTGTATGCAACGACATGCCGAAGGATATGGGGATTTGTGGACAAAACAAGCAATCGTCTTAAATGAAAACCAAAAGACTGATCATACAACCGTCGTGGTGGTGGTATCATCCACATCTACCGCAGCGGCAACATCATCGTCAACGACAACGGTAACAGGAGCAACAACGACATCGTCGACGACGACGACGACAATGACAACGCCGCCGCCGCCGCCGCTGCCACTGCCACTGCCAGCTACAGCAACAGCAACGCTTGTGACAACAACATCGACCTTGTCATCGGAGAAAAAACCAACGAAACCAAACGATTGGGTGGTCATACCCGTGTTTGCTGATATTGTTAAGCTGGCTATATCAGGACGTGAGGATTGCCTCCAGAGGTAAGTCCAATATATACACACATTACATTATATACCTACGAGTATGTATGTATGTATATAGAAGAATGTTATTTGTAGCCTTAATTTGATTTTTCCCTTCTTTGCCGGTTCTGGATTTGGGTTTGAGTTTGAATTGATTTGGCCTCAACTGAAACCATAAAAAGTTTTTTTTTTTTTTTTTTTATTGACGAAGCAAAAATTGACATTTAAGATTAAAATTTTTGATGGTGGTTTTGTGATTTGACAATTTTTTGGAAAATCAAAATTATTATCAATGAAATGGGAAATTGAATCATGATTTTGATTAAGATTATGTTTGTATATTAGAATTCTAGGAATCTATGGAATTCTCCAATTTATGAATTTATTGCAATGAGTTGAAATTTTGGAATCAGGAATATTTCATGTCAGGACATGATTTAAATTACATATTTAGAAAATTTATCATTGACATTTCTAATTTTAATCAGAAGTTAACATTTTGTTTATGAGTTCCAACAAGGGAAGGGTGAGGTATCCGAAGGAGGCGCTTAACTTTTCTATCGACAGTTTATAACTTTCTAAAACGAATTTAAGAAAAGGGAAGGAATGCAAAAGCATCAATATATGTAGAATGATGAAGTGCACTATGGCGTATACGTACTTTTTCTCACTATGAAATTATTTTGCTTTCTATTACTAACATATTTCCTGCTGATGACACCTTTAACTTTATTGATGTTAGATTTAGATGAATATAATTTAAATTTAGATGGAAAATGTTCCAACTACAAAATAAGAAAATTTTGAGTTGAATTTTTGGAAAACAAAATTTATGAAAATATCAGTTCTTTTTAATAAATTTTTTTAATTTCAAAATTTTTTTTTTTGTATTATTTTTGCAATTTTTTTTAAATAATTTCTAAATTTAATTTCTACATTTTTTGAAAAAAAAAATATTATTTTTAGGTAAATTTAAAAAAAATTGAATTTAGTCTTTTTGAAGATTGGTTTAAAAAACTTAAAAAAATTAAAGAACTAAAAGTAAGTTTTGAAAAAAAAGTTTTTTTGATTTTTGAAAAATCTATTTTCAATAATATTTCCATTGATAAGTTTTATAAAAAATGTTCAAGCCTTACTTAAAAAGTAGTGAAATCGAAAAAATATTCCCTATGCTTGAAGGAACACTCTTACATTGAAAAGAAAGTTTTGTATTTAAATAAAAAAAAGGAAAAACATATACACAATCAAATATTTACATGAGAGAAAATTATTATTTCGTATGACGATAAAATATTCATACGCCATAGTGTAGTTCATCGTTCAATATTGATGCTTTTATATTTGCTGGTGGTTATTTACTTTTGTTTGAGTTGATGGTCTACCTTTAATTATACTTCACAGTTATTTTGAGAAAACCAGATAAAGCGATTTCAATGGGTTGCACGTGCAAGCTTTTACATATACATATACAATCAATGTGTAGCTTTAAATTATAACTACTGACCAATTCTTGGAATTTTCAATGCAAAGGCTTCATCTTTTTACAGTCGACTCCCTCTAACTCAAACTCGGATTCCCTTCAATTTTATTTACATCTTAGGCGAACTAAATTTGATATACCGTAAAGATTCTCGATTCGACTATTTTTTAAAACCGTTAGTTTATAACGTACAAACTATCACCAAAATAATTATCGAAAAATTAATATCTATATAATAATATATATGTATGTACGTAAGAAATTGGCAAAGAAAAAATTTCAAATTTTTGATTGCTTGTCGAAAATTCAAAAAAAGTCTGTCCTCTTGCATTTAGTGCTGTAAAATCTTGGAAAATTCTCATAAGATAGGACTTAGGCTATTACTTTTTACTATAGTTTTTTTTTCGAAACCGTTTAATTTTTCACTTTGTATTTATGAGAAATGAAATTGAGTTGGTGACAGTGTTTAAAACACATTTTTATATAGAAGTTGGGTACAATAGAACGAGTAAGATTAATTTAATCGATTCGTATCACTTGATTTCTAAGGTTGTCTTGGATTTACAGCTATCTCTATCTCCCAACGATGATTGATGGTTGACGTTGGACTAAATAGCAAACAGAAAATTTCAAAAGGATTTTTTGATTTTTCAATTTATTTTTTTTTTAATGTTTTAAAGCTTTCACTTTTATGTCATCTACAATGACAAATGAGGTATCAATATAAAACCATACATAGATTGATTGAAAAGTGAAAAAAAAGAAAATTAATAGATGGAAAGAATTAAAACTTATTTATTAATACGTAAATCCTTTGCAGAGAACGCTCCAGAGCATATCCCAAGTCCTTTACATTCCCTTTAAGAAATATAAATAGAATTTATTATTGATAATGTGGTGTTTTTGTGTTATAAAAAATATATAAATTTTTTGTTGGAAAAATTTTCAACAACTCGCTGCTTTTGTCATAAACTTCAAATAGTATGCATAATAATTTATTTATTGACATAATGATAAATTTAAATAATTAAACACCTTATTGCTTTTCAAATTCTTCCTTCACTCATCATACAAGATGCGGTTGGCATAAAACTTAACTAATTATAAGTTTGTTTCATGTGCAAGAGCTTTTCCCGGTAGTTTGATTTATTCATATAAACTATCTCACCCGCACTTGCATTTGGTGTCAGTGGTGTCTCTTTGAATTCATTTAAGTGTTTTTTTACGTTCTACTACTACTGAACTTGCATATATGTAGTAGGTACTTTAAAATATTTTAATAAATCATTGATTGAAAGTCAAGTGAGACTCACAAAAAATTTAAATAAAACAAAAAAAAAACCCTTCGAACATATATATATATACATATATATATTCGAACAATAACAGCCAATAGTAACTCAGGTTGGTTTTTCTGAAATCTTTTTATTAAATGGCGGACAGACCAATTTATTTAAAATAATTTTACTGGATTAAATCCAATATTTATATTTATTTCGTTTTTACATCAGAATTGTATCAGAGTTCATTTATTTACCAATTTCTTTCATTTGTACTATTTAGTAGTAGATTTTCAATTTCTAAAAAAATCAGCAGCTCTGATTTAAATCTTAAAATTGAAATTCTAATTTTTTTTGTTTTCAATAGCAGATACATTGAAGTTATATACTACAAATATATCTGAAGTAAGGGGTTCTGAGTTTATTGTAAGTTATATAGGAGGACGACAACGTTGAAAAACTTCATTTCCATGTGAATCCATCACGCTCTAGTATCGACGCTGTTGTTGTTTAACTTTTATTGTTCACTACATTTTAACGTCTTACACAAAGATTTCATTCATCTGCTTTTGCTTTTCCTATTCTCGTTCTCGTTGGTATTTAATATTTTTGTTTGCAAAGGAAAACAGCAAACTCGAAGAAATTCCAGTATTTAATCCTTGATGATAAGGAAAACACCATTGTGCACTTTTGTAAATCACAGAACCTTCACTAATGGCAAGAATGCAACTACACACAGTGTACTTCTATTCTACAAATAAATCTATAGCAATAGATACAGTTTTAACGGAACCAGAATACCGGCGAATGTAAAAAAAAAAGAAAGTTAGTTTGAGAAAAGTTTTACAGGGCAAAAAGTGGTGTGCGCTTTGGATAAATGATGGCAGGTGTTGTCTGTTGCATGGCAAGCATTAGATTTCAATATTGTGTGTATATGGCTTAAGGTATAAATCAGCAACAAGAATAATACCTGAGATGCTCATTAAGGAAGAAAAATATGTGAGAAAACATTGCTGAATAGGTACAAAAAAAAAATAAACAAAAAAAGTGATGATGAAAGGAGATTTACAAGTGTTGGAATCTTTTGTATTTATCAATAACAAGGGTATAGGGTTCATGTTATCTGATTAATTAAAGATGAAAATAGGAAACAAATATAAAGACATCCGTTCAAAACGAAAAAATTTAAATTGATTACAAAAAGTATAAATAAATACTGGGAAGTTTTCCTTGCTTTCAATCCACATGTATGGGGTAAGTTCGGGTGGATTAGATAAACAGGAGGAGTACTTTTTTTTCAAAAACTGAAACCTTGGTAACATTATAATTTGATGAAGGAACGAAGTCAGTAATGATTGGATTGACTGATAAAATAAAAAAAATTGCTTATGCACTGTGGGCTAAGAGTTAAGCGAAGTAGACGCCTTTTTCATGTTTGTAAGCAATTGATCAAATTTTTATGGTAATGAGTCCAGCTGTACCTTTTTAAGTACGAAGCTTTTGACATTTAAACTGTAATGCAGTGCATCTTCATTCTTCTTCATAGTTAACAAATAGTTTACAGTGAGTGCCTTTGGGCATTTTTTGTGGTATTTTTCCTAAAAGTTAAATTTATAAGGTCGGAAAAAATGGTGGTTGGAGTTGAAACTCAAAATATACTTCTTCCAGTATTTTAAATGAAAATCACCAGAGCTTTTTATTTTATTTTATTTTATTTTATTTTATTTTATTTTATTTTATTTTATTTTATTTTATTTTATTTTATTTTATTTTATTTTATTTTATTTTATTTTATTTTATTTTATTTTATTTTATTTTATTTTATTTTATTTTATTTTATTTTATTTTATTTTATTTTATTTTATTTTATTTTATTTTATTTTATTTTATTTTATTTTATCCTTTCTCAGAACGAAAATAACCACACAACATAGAAAAGATAATATTCTCTCCTCGAATAAACGTCTTCAAAAATAGAAGACCACCAAAGCTATAAACAGAAAAAAAAAATCTAAAAATATCTGTCAGGCTGTTTAATGAGATTTATGCGAAAAATACAGACTGTTTGCAATATGTCTCAATAATATTTTACGACTTATTATCGGATATCGTAAATTGTGTGTCCATTCCTTTTTTTTTCGCAATCAAAAATTTCTCTGAATTTTATTTTTCTTTATGTTTATTTCTTCATTTCAATTTTTCTTTATCATAATTTGACAAAAGAAAGACAATAAAAGAAAACAATAACTGCGTCATCTGTTTTAATACAATGACAGAAATTGCGAACGAAAAAAAAAATTAAAACACAAAATGTATTTCAACCTTACTTTACTTTAGAGATAGAGCGAGCTGATAACAAATGTTCATGTCCTTTCTACGTACTTCTGTCTGCTGCTCTGATTCCTTGAGACCGACCGACCGACGCACGACGACCAAGAGACGGACGGCCGACAACGACGACGTGGATGAACGTAAAAGATGTCAAACACGCTTGATTGGCTTCATCCATTTGTCCGATTGATAAAATATTGAATACACATTGTATTCTGAGGGCATATACGTAAACGTACTCTGCCTTCACTATTGATTCAAAATAAGATGGCCTGACGAGACGGACGGAGTACGTATACCCCAACCGCAGTACCTTCATCATCGTCCTGGTGAATTGGGATAAAGTCTGTAAAATTAGATTTTGATTGATCCTTCAATATAAGTACCTAGAGGTTTACGATGATGACATCCCATCCTTCGGAGATGGTAGTCCGTATAGACGAAAAGCGTTTGTACGATTCCTGTTGGTGCATTGTTTTAAGGTTACTTTTACTATAAATACCCTACTGTAATTGCGTTCGGACGTTCGGAGCTACCTCCTTTGCCTTATCTTCTTTGGATTTCTAAACCACTACAAAGCAAAAGCATTTTCATTAATTTGAAAGCATTGTTCACCAGTAAGTGACTGGGGTTTTTATTTTGTTGTTGTTGTAGGCATAGATATAAGCCGTTGCGTTGGTTGTGTATCTGCATTAACGAAGTTTTCCCTTCAGGAGGATTCAATATTAAATGAAATGAGTAAATTTCCTCGGCAAAAAGATTTTTTTTTTTTTTATTTAATTTTATTGAATGCCACCATCGATTAGGCTCCATTTTGTGGATAGCCAATAATCAGATTTAGGCTAGAAAATGCTTTATTTGTCGGGCTTACCATTAATATTATTATATTATAGAGTAATTGCATTTCATTGAAAATATCGGTAGCTATAGATTTTCAATTTAGATTTTAATATAATTTTTTTTTTTTTTTTTTGAAATGATGAGTGTCTGTTTAGGTTGTGAAAAAAACCGCACTATAGAATTAACTGGTTATTATTATTAAAATTGGAGTTTGTAATAAATTTAAAGTGAAATGAGTTTTAGTTTTGTATTTCAAGTTGAATTTTATGAAAATTCTTGGGGTTTATTTGCCCCTTAATAAATTTTTATCTTGTTTTATTGATAAGATGAGAGCAAATACAAATTGGATTGCTGAATTATTATTTGAAGTTCTTAATTCAAGTTAACATTACGATTTAATCGATTGCAAACATTTTTAAAAGTGATTTAAATCATACGGTACGTGCGTCTGTTCCATAATCAGGATCTATTTTGGTTAAAATTTGGTACATAGCATTTATGTGATTTCCTAGGAAAACAAATTTATTTTTAAAACATGTGTTTATGAAAGTTGAATTTGAAAATGCTTTCAAATTTTCCGATTTTTAGTGTTTGTTGAGTTTTGAAAAACGGTCCGTCCTCAAATCAGGATCGCAATCCTAATTCTCCAAGCCTCAAATACAATATTGCTCAATAAAATTGAATTCAATTGAATTTCGAACAAAGAAACTTTCAAAGGAAAGTGGGATGTCGTCCAATTGGTCAAATTAGATAGTTCCCTAAAACAGTAGTCATTTCTACTATATGACACCCAAAAAAAGGAGAGTTAAATGTTTCATGCAAATAATATAAAAGTGTCCACCGTGAATAATACCTATGATGTTGGATAGTTCACTGAAAATGGAGTAATTTTTTACTAAGGAACAAAAAAAAATGGATCGTAGTTTGACGGATGGAGTAATTTTCAAGCTGGCCTCAAACTTCAGAACATTGCGATTCAAAAGTTATCTGCAGCCAAATGATTTTATTGCTTATTTGTATTATGATTTGGAATTTTCGTAAATATGTTTGGAGCAATAGTCAAAATAACTTCATATTTAGTGGACTATCTTTTTGATGGTTAACATTCATAACATTTTCTCTCGGCCTACATAAGAAGTACACTTGCTGGTTTTTGCAAACCATGAACTCAAATTGAGAACAGCAGAAGATCCACTTTCTCATCAATGTCCGGACAGATTGGATTAGTTTTGCAAGTAAACAATTTACTAAATGAATTCCAAGCAGCAGGGCTTAGGATAAGTATCAAGACACCCTTCGACTCTGTAGCAGTCATCAAAACTTCTAAAAATAATACAAAACGAAAATAAAAGCCAATTCACGGACTGGTTCAGAACAAGCTCAGGAAGAAAACAAAGATGTCTTCTGAGTCCATTTTTATTTTGAATATTATTAGATGACTTTGCGATTGGAAGAGTAGATTTTAATGAAATTTGTATCTAACTTCTTCTATATGCTGACAACATAGTTTTATTTGCTGAGACACCTTTTTAGTTTGAGGAGGAATGGTGGACTTAGGAAATGGAGAGGGTTGAAAGGGTCCAAAAGACAAATATCTTGCGCTATCATTTCTTAAGCCGAAATCAACAGTTCTTCAATGAACGGTTGACACTTGTACTTGGTTGGGAGAAATTAGAACAATGAGAACTAATCCTGGAAAGTTGATTAATATGGTCAAAAGGACTACACATGAATCATGTGAGACAAAAGCTCAACTCAAATAATTACTAAGCTATCTGCTATACAGTAGAATTTTAAATGCAACGCAAATACAATATCGGTGTGATGACAGGTTTTCAAAAACACAATATTAGCAGTTAAAATAGACTGTTCGGGGTATTAAAAACACGATTGTGAAATATTCATTTTATCAACCGTTGCTTATATGATTCATAAAAGATCAATGTCATGAAAAACTGGGTCTAAAACAGGCACATATTTTATTCTCTGCATCTTTTTTTCATTCCCCAATCCCCCAGGTATTGATGCTTAAAACTTACTCATACAGAACTACTAAGAAATAAAACTCAAAAACTAGAAATCAACTTTAAATTTAAAACTTTAAACATTCCTCCCATCATCCCCTTTTTCCATCTAAATGAACAAGTTTTTCAGTTCATAGATAGCCCATTTAATTTAAGTCACGTTTTAAAGTAACTTTGAACATCTTGCTATGGTACACATGGCATAGGTTTCATTTCATGGCACATTGTTTTACACTGCCATATAATATACCTTTGTATCTACTTGTATATGCCACATGTGAACGTTTGTTGACCACTAGATACTGCATCGGATATCATCTTAGAACAGATGCAAGATACAATCAGCATTAGTTCAAAGGATATAAAATGAAAAGAAAAAAAAAACAAGACAAAAAATTAAGAGCTTTAGAAAAGTATTGTGCAAAAAATTTCACATCACGTCCCATCACCTTTTGGGGCAATAGTTTTTCTTTCTCCCTTTTTTCCCACAAAGCGGTCAAACATTCCATTCCAAGAAGAGGGATGCTGTTCAGATAGTAACTGTAATTGATGAAAATTTATCTTCGCATAACATTCTTTTTCATACAGAGAGGAAAAATTTTGTATGTTGCTCGTTCGCCACATGCTTCCTTGAAGAAAAATCCATTACAGTTTCTCATAACTTCAGCACGCTCTATGCAGTCCGAGAGTGCTTAAATGGGGATTTCATTCGTCCGCATTCACATCAAAGCAACAAAAAAAAAATGATGGAAGAAACCCCATTGCTAAAAGATGAAGGTCTCCCGATTGTCCTTTAAAGTTTATTTTTCCAATTTCCCAAGCAGTCAGTACGTCGCCGTCGCCTATTCCTACAGGATACGTATGTACACGAATATTGTATTCTTATCTTTTTTCTCTTTCATACCAAAACCTACTGTAGATTGCCGAATGGTCACATCAACGTAACTGCATTTGATCGGGTAGCAGCTATCGCTGGAGCATTTACCAAGCACATGAGCTCCGTAAAGGCACCTTTAACAGCGGACACAACACCTGGTGAATACGAAGCCTTTTGCCGGCACATGCAGAAGACCTCTACACTAAATGAATCCGGTAAGTTTGTATATTTGTATTGTTCTACATCTATCTCTTCTTGGAAGGTACTTTGTCCCTTTATAGGTATTTTTAAACAATAAGAACGACTCCATTCGATTCTCTTTCTGTCCGGTAGCCTGGTTTCTCAACATGCACATTCATTTTACATTCGGTCCAGTGCATTCTTGTTTCGTGTGTGTGTTCTTTTGCCAGAGTTGTTCATGAAATTGCGAACCAGAGCACCTATAAAGTTCTTTGCTTCTTGCAAAGATTGTTGGCAGGTGGAAAATTGAAACGTTGAAACGTCATTGTTTTGGGCTGTGGAATGCTGGACTGAAAATTGGCAATAGTAAGAAGTATCCTTTCAAACAATCGACTTCGTCATGTGTATCTAATTGGATGGAGAATTTTAGAACTTAAATGATGAAACAGAACTAGCTTAGGTTCGATTGTATTTATAGAATGTGTTTGGTTCATTATGGAGAAAATTCCATTTGAAGAAAGTCAATCGAACATTTTTGATTGACTTTGATTAATTACTTTAGACGTGTTTTATATTATCAGCATATCAACATATTTACGGAAGGGTTTTGTACTCACAGACTTTTGCAGTGACCCGTAAATTTTTCTTCATTCCCGCAAGAGAGGAATTGGATGCTGGTTGTAACAAGATAAGCCGATGGCAGAAATTTACACTGGCAGAGCAAAGATGACAGAGTCAATGAGTTGCTGACCTGTTCTCATATTTAATTCATTATTGGAAATGCGGTTGGGCCATATAATACGCAAAATGTTTGCAGTCTCTTAGTGGCAGCAGATATGATTTTCCAAAGGAGCACGGATTCAATATGGGAGTCGAACAATTTTAGCTTGGTATTTAAGCTTGTATAGAGTTGTTTCTCCAGCCTTTGCTATCCCGATTCGGTTGTTCACATCTAATTCAGTTCTGTTGCCAAAAGAAACAAATACTTCAAACATATTGAAAAAGTTCTACCATCTTTGCTGTGCAGAGATGAACGGGTGATGAAGTTCCAAGACTGATCCTTTTTGATTTTTCGGTGTTGACCTTTAATACACCCTCGCTGAATTTGATGGAAATTCATGATTCAATGAGAAGGCAAGAATACATCATATACACAAAAAATTGAATTGAATTCCTCCATTTCCAGTCACGTATGGATCCAAGTCTCGGATCCATACGTGAGTACTGGCAGGACCATGGTCCTGTACTGCAGCAGTTTTGAAGTTATGGTGAGATTTCTGGATTTGAAGAGCTTTGATAGCCTGTAGTAGGCTTTGTTGGAAATGTTTTGAGCTTAGCGCCGGTAAATTGCACGATCTTGGAGGTCAATTCAAAATATGCGGTTACCAAACGTTTCCTTCAATAAATCAATTGGGGCCCGAGTGGCGTGACATGTTGCGTCGTCTTGTTGAACGAAGTCGTCCACAGGAGAAACGAAAAATTCAGTAATCATGGTTCTATAGGAGTCACCTTTGACTCTAACGCTAGGGCCAGCATCGATGTTAAAGAATTACGGATCAATGATTCCACCAGCCCATAAAGCACACCAAACAGTTAGTTTTTCTGAATGTAACGGTGTCTCATTATGCACTTGAGGATTATCTTAACTCCAAACACAGCGGTTTTGTTTATTGACGTTGCCATTCAATCAAAATTGAGCTTCATCGCTAAACAAATTGTTTTATGATAATCAAGATCGGGATAAATTTGGACAATTTGGAAGAGTTCTTAAGGCGTCGCGTCGGTCGATTCATGTTGAAATGCAAATCAAACTTAACATAAATCACTTAACAGCTGTTTAAATGACCGCTAGTTAAAAAGTGTTGCCAGCTTAAAGCTCAATACCTCTAGAAAAAACCCTTTATTTAAATTGAATATTGCTTCCCACAAAGTTTAATATCATGGATCTATGATCAATACTGAAGGATCTCGTAATATCGACATCAAACATCACGTGAGCGTAGGTCGGATAAAGAAGCGCGCGGGAAGAAAGCCAAGTACGAGAACTTCTAGATCATACAAACGCAACAACATCTACATTAAGTTGGCGTCATTCATGGAACAATCCAAAACTGAGAGGACTGTCCACGTTTCCTATGATTAAACCCAGCTTAACCCACAAGTGGATCCATAGAGTGAGTAGAAGAAGTAGAAATAATTTTTTGGAAAATATGTTTCTGCTGAAAGGAGTGTTTTTTTATTTGGAATCAGCTCTTCTTTTTATGCGAGCAAAGTATAAATAATTTGTGAAGCAACAAATGTAACCAATAACTAATTACTTTGAAGTGCGTGTCAAAGTCAAACAAATTCTACAGTATAGGACAATTGAACAATAAATTAAAAGTGTATTGATTTTTGATTAATTTAAATTTTATTCTCTTGAAATTTAAAAATACAAAACATTAAAAATTTATTAACTGGTTTTTATTATTAAAACCATACAATTTATCGCTATAATCTTTTGTTAAATTAAACATCAATCTGCAACAACTGTTTACCAATTAAAATAATACATCACTGCAACGCAAAATTTCAATAAAAAATACCTACTTTTATAAATATTAACAAAAAAAAATATTTTAAATTAAATGCAATTAAGTGGTTGTAAGCCATAAAAAATGGTGTTGTATTATCTTAAAATCGAATTATAAAGTAGGTACGCGTGTGTTCATTATACATATATATTATGTGAATTGCAAGTGTAATTCCAATGTAAATTGCCAAACGAAATGGAATATACATCTTAAAAGTGTAATTAAATTACAACGGCAGCGCACCAAGCAGAAGAATAAAATTTCATTTTCAAAATGGGTGCAGCTCATACAATCCATCCTTGATGTGAGCCTGAATATGGGTGGCTCGGCAATATATATACACTTCCATCCAAGTTTAATTCACTTAGTGGTCTGGTGCGAAAAACATTAATCCAACAACGATCCCTAGGCTGCGTGTATTATATTTACATCAGCACTTTTTGAGTTTTGAGTTTTTGTCGTCCAACCTCCGACGACGCGGTGTATCACATAGATGTTCTACATTTATTACTTTTTGCTTTTGCACTGAATGCCTTAATTAATGATCCTTTTGGTGTTTATTATGGCCTTATCGCGTCGTCGTCGTCAGTGGCAGCGGTATAGCGGTATAAGAACTAAGAACTACTATACAATTCTCAATGTGCTTTTATTTAAAATCAGAGTGGTTAGAGTTAAAAACCACAAAAATAAAACCAAACTCATATAAATTATTGTAGTTGTCGTGATGAATGCCAGATGCGGGTTGGTACGCATAATGCCTAACACTTTTTGACATAAAAAAAAAACACAAAGGTTTATATCATTGTGGATTGAAAATACGAAGGACCATTTTGACTGAAGAATTTTAATTAAACTAAAGATTAATGTTGTTGAAGTTTATTAGTATGCGGCACGATTAAGCAGCTCTATGAAAATATTTAAAAGCCAAATGATTAAAATGGAAGCAATGAGTATATTTTAAAATAGGTTTTTATAAATTTAAGTTCATATTAAGCTTACAAATATTTTCTGAATTTTAATAATAAAATGTTTTTTTTTTAATTATGGTGCACTCACATTTTAACCAAGCTTTATTAAAAATTGTGTTTTACGTCTACGCTTTATTAAAAATTGTGTTTTACGTCTACGACTCATACTATGATAAATTGAATGGATTTAAGGTCTTTGTATGGAATACTGTTTTTCATTGGTAATACTTACACTTAAATTTTCACTTTCAAATTTTGATAAAATATTTAAATTAAAAAGAAAATTCATTTTATTCACCATGATCAAAATATATCAATTTTTATTGATTTACTATGTTTTTGATTTATGAACAATTTTGAATCAACATAATGTTTGTAATATTTTTTTTTTTGATGAACAAAAACAAGGAAATGGCATCAACTTGCTCTTATGGTAAAAAATTTAGAGGGAAATATTACGAAAACAAGATTGTCATTACACAAAAATATGCAAATAAAATAACATTCCATGTTTGAATTGCTAAAAAAAGCCAAAAGTTTGAATTATTATAAAAACAAGAACTTTTGAAAAAAAACTTCAAAACCATTAGAGCCGCTTTTTTAATAAATAATTTTATCTATAAATGTTTTTTAAAAAAAAAACTTAAAACCAAAATTCCAAAAAAAAAAAATATTTACCAATTTTCAAAATATTGAATTTGTAAAACAAAATAATAATTTATTTTTTTAAAACTTACATTCGAATGGCGAACGAAATCCCTGGTTTGAAAAAAAAACACCAAAATGATGGACTTAGTTAATTTATATTTTCTGTTAGGGGTTGGTCGTGGCGCGATGGTTTGCGTGGTCGCCTGTCATCCTCAAGGTCACAAGTTCGATCCCTGGCGTAGTTCTATGTCATGTTTTTATTCCATTATCATTGATCAATGTTGGTTAAGTCATTACATGTTGTTCAGGCATAACACCAACAACATGTGATTGAGTAAATACTAGTATGCCCAACAAATATGACAATGAACAAAATAATGTGAATTATACAGGGACATTGATATAAGACACGGCATTTCTCCTCTTTAGCCCAGCCGCCAACCCTAGAGATAAAATCTGAGACAACCACCACCTTTAGTCTCAGTACCTCGCGCCACACACCTTTCATTCCCATCCTAACCAGCCTTCACGCCCGCGCTGTGTTGAACATATAAAGTTACACCAAAAATCCCCATGAGCGCGTGCAAATTATAAAAAAAAAAAAATTGGCGGCTATTTTCAAAAAAAATTTATATTCATTCATTCAATTTTATATTCTTTCATTTCAAAAAAATTGTAAGAACTATTTACATTAAAAATTCAAATATCTTTCTTTTTTCCATACATGATCTAGCATTTTGGAAATATTGACAATTTTTATCAGAATTAAATTTTTTCAGTTTCTTAAGAACTATATAATTTTTGATTGCATCCTGTTCAATAATAATTTGTTTGAAAACATTTTTCAATTTTTGTGCAGTTTTTGATTTTTATCTTTTCAAGGGTTGGTTTTAGAAAATTACAAATTTACTATTTTTTTTTTTCAAAAAACTTTAAAAAAAATAATTTTTGTATTCATGTAAACACAACATAAACTTTATAGAAAACCAAAAGCTTTTCGAATTCATTTTTTAAAATCTTCAATTGCCAGACACGAAAAAGTCATTATATGAAATTTAAAGTTTATAAGTCAACTGGAACTGCTAGTCGTCGAAAATGCGGTAAATTCTTTTTTTTTTATATATACGAGACTCCGCGGAGCTCAACAAAGAAGCAGGTGCACATTTTTAATACACACCCCAAAACAATAACCATAACATTAAAACATAAAATACAAGTCATATAATTAAGCAAAATCTATATTGGATTTACGATACCTACTATCATCTACCTGGTGTGTGTATAACATTAAAATCATGATGCGTATACTAAATATGCTAAATCAATTCAAAACAAATTGCATGCCATCAGCAATCGACACCTCAGAAAATGCCAATCAAATTGAAATACCCATTATTGTTATTATTATGCGCTTTGCCAATCACATTATATTGATGATGATGATGATGGATCGAATTATATAGACCATTTCTTTTAATCTAATTGCATTACTCTAATCAACTCGTTTTTCCAACCAGGAAACATTTTTATTTGCGTTATTTGATTTCTCTTCTAATTGTTCAGACAGAAAATAATGCTGTATACGTCAGTTAAATACAAAAGGCAATCCTTTTTTATCTTTTATAAAAGCTCTCTCTCTCTCTCTCTCTCTCTGAGTGGGATGCTGTTGTGGTTAAACTTTTATGTTTTATATAAAAGTTTACTCCGAATGTGAGATGACCCATCATTATTTGTGATATTAAAACAAAACAAAACAAAAAAAAAATAATGATACTACAAAAAATCTCCCGCCTTAATCATGAAAGGAATTTCTTTTATTTCATAGGAAGAAATGAAGAAATGACCACCCCACATTCTTTTTTTTTCCATCATCAATTCTATGATAAACTCGGGATAGAATGTAACAAGGGCGCCAGAAGCTAAAAGGGTCTAACAATCGTTACCAACGCTGGCTGATTGCTTTTACAACACAACAGGCAAGAAAAGGATACAATTTCCAGTTTCCCTCCCTCCCCCATTCCAGCATACTCGTATCTATATATAAACCCTCGGGTGACCAAAATCAAAATGCGTCACGGAAATAAAAAAGAAAAACAATAATGAATTGTGCAGCTCCCTTTCATACAACCACTCCAGAAAACTCTTCATAGCTACACTACCATATGTACTACTTGAAGAAAAATATTTCTTGCAAAAATATCACGTCCTATATTCATTTATCAAAGCCGAGACAATTGCAAAAGTTTTCTTTTTTTCAATGATGGGCGCGGCGCGACGAGGAGTATAGAAATAATATAAAATGCTTTCCACAGAGAAAGAGAGCATAACAATAAATGAATTGTGCCAAAAACTTAACCCACATACAATTCCATCATGGCAACCCCCGCCACCCCCTCGAACAGTCCTTGAACAACAACAACAACAACAACAACAAAATTTTAACGGGACGAGGGAATTAATTAAATTTTCATTGATTTCTCTGTGCTGGGAAATTAGTTGTTGGTTATTGGGAATATAAGTTGAAAATTGTTTAAGGCTCATAGTACACCAAGCCACTCATTCTCATTTTCATTTTCAGTTTCAGTAAGATCGAGATCCTATCCTTTTCAGAGTTTGTTGTTTATCTTTTTCTCAGACTTTTGTTTCTAACCTTTAGCACTTAATGTTTTTTTATTATAAGAAATGTATATTTTCATTCCGGCCTATAGCAGAGAATGAGAATAAGGAAAATGGCCCTAAAAGTCAGCAAAACTTTAAGATTTTCTTAAAAGAATAGATGGTTGGTTTTTGTAAGACAAAATATATTTAAAAAGTTCTAATGTTCTTTTGTTTTTTTTTTTGTTTTTTTTTTTTTGTTTAAGAAGAAAGAAGATAGAACTGACCCTTAATAAGGGTTTTTCATTTGAAGCTATATAGCGTGTTATCATTTCTTTTGATTACCAACACCCAATTTGTGTGTCATGGTTTTTGACCTTTTGCTTTTAGCCCTTTTAGTGCGAGACTGAATGTGAGAAAAAGTTATACTTAATGTCTACCCCACAGAGTTGCATTATCCATACCTTTGAAAGATTGTGTCATCTATTTTTAAATGTGTTTTCTTGAGAGATATTAAAACCTAGACCAAGGGTAATTATGAAGAACAAAAAAAAAAAGAGATCAACTGAAGCTATGTCAGTTACGGAATAGACAAAGAAAAAAAATTTCTTTTCGTGTCGTAAATAAGAATGAGATTAAAAAACATATTTTTGAACCATTGCGTAAGAAAAATTATTATTAAGGACATTGCCATAAAATTCAATAGATATTTCTCAATAAGGATATTTTGTCTTGTGGGCGAAAGAGGTAAAGTTAATTATTCCGTGAATGGTCCTTGAAACTGCTTGCGAAATGTAATCATAGTCAGGTGAAATTGTAGTAATTTTGTTGCAGTTTTGAAGCAAGGTGACATTTCCCTGCTTCACGTTTCGGACTCCGACAAGGGGATGGTTTGGCCTGCCTCCCTTCAATTTAAGCAGACGACATTGACACCGGAAGGACCAAACAATCTGTACACGATTACTTCATCCAGATCGACCAGGCGCGACGCCACTCGGGCCCCAATTGATTTATTCAAGGAAACGTTTGGTAACCGCATATTTTGAATTTTCCTCCAAGATCGTGCGATTTACCGGCGCTGCGCTCAAAACAATCTTACACTAGGGGGACAACATTTGCCACGTAGATATACAAATGTTGGAAAAAGTGATCCAAGATTAGACATCCAAATTGAATTATGTCCGAATCAGCCGTTGCGGCTTCATATTTGTTTTATTCCATTTCAAAGGTGTATACCTCGTGCTATTTCTTAAAAAATTTTGAATCTTGATTTTCACTAATCTTGCAAGTACAGTCAAACCAAACTAAATCAATTCTCTAAACTTTACCCACGCATATCAAAGAGTGAATATTTTTCCAAAGCCTTGCAATTTTCATTTACGCATTATGCTGACTCATGTTACAGACAGAGTACAAAAAAAAATAAAAATAAAAAAAAAATATAACTTGAAATACCCGAAATTCAATTTCAGTCCAGAACTTTCTAAATGGTTCCATATTTTATCTTGAATTCAATTTAGCTTCGCTCCAAAGCAAAACGAAAGAAGAAAAAAAAAATCTTGCCGCATGTGAAAGCATAATATATCATGTCAAACTTTTTTCTTTGATCCAAGCCACATGAAGTACAAAGATAAAAGCAAAAACAAAGTGCACGACACTCCAAAAAGAAACACAGACTAAAATTTATTGCATAAAGGAAATTATAAAAGACCAACAATAACAACAACAACAAAAAATATCATTCAACTTACCCACATCGATATTTTTTTTTTTGAAATTTTTTCTTGGGGATGACAAACAAAAAACCGAATCTATACTTAAAGGGTTTCCTCCTCGTTAAACCTAAGTTTCGTCCTTGTGACAGTGTTGACTGGATTGTTAATGATGTTCCGCACATAAAATAAAAACACTGGTCAAAAAGTTTACTCCGAAATATTTGATTTTTTCTTATCCTCTTCTCATAGGTGCCTTACCTACTATGTATGTCCTTTGTGATGTGATGGCTATGGTTTATGGCTATAACACTCTTTCAAAAGTGCACTCCTTGAAGTAACTAAACTTTCGAGGTCTGACACCAAAAAAAAAAATATTTGTCCTTTTTGGCCATAACTTAGTTAAGCAAAACAAAAAAAAAATACTTTCAGTATCTTTTGAACAAAAACCGAAAAAAAAAAATAAAAAGTAGCAACTGACAACCTTGTGAACTTTGAGTAAACGCATCTATATATGTTAACAAACTTCAAAACTTACTTGATATTATTTTCCAGTTGGCTTTGTGCAATGTTGGAAGAAATACACCATGACAACTTTCGAAAGGATGATGGTTTTGGTTTCTTGTCGTTTTTTTTTTTATTTTTTTGTCATCGAAATGTTTGTTTGGATACGTTAAAATTTCCTACTGACACTGATCGAAAAAGTCGCAAATAACCGAAGTTAAATTGAATTTATAAAATCGGGAAGACAGAATGTGATAACAAAAAAAAAAAAAAGATAAAGCAAAAACGAATAATGTTTGTTTTTTTTTTATTGAAGTTGTCTATCATCAGATAGCTATAGTGTACTTTTTTTATAAGGAAAAGGATTAACTAAGTTTTAGATTCTTATGTTTTTGTTGAACGAGAAAGGAATTGAGAACTAAAAAGTTTTTTTTTTTCAAAACATTCCACTTTGTGAGTTCGAAAAATTGACAGTGGCTGTGTGGAAGCTAAGAAGATAAAAATACTTAAATATCACTAACTGATAACTGAAGTAAGATTTTGGAAAAAAAAACAACTTCTTAATGCAGAAAATCGTATGAAAAAGAAATAAGAAAGAAAAACTTCGAAAAACTTAAAAGTAAGCTTTTGTTTTTTGAACTCCATGTTTGAAAAACAAGATTTTCCATCAACCAATAATAAAAAGTTCTCATAGGTCAGACATCGTTGTTGTTATTACGACAAACGGTAGATTAAGTATGTATTACAGAGTCATATCCGAAATTTTTTAAAATTTAGATTTTGATGCAGAAAGTTTAAAAATTGAAAAGCCATAAAATCAAGATATGAAAGTAAAAATTTCGCTTTATTTTTAATTCAAGATCGTAAAGAAATGTTAATCAACTGTTTTGCTTGAAAACTTGAAATTATAAAATCGGCTCGTTTTTCATGTTCGATTAAGAATTATAAGAGCAACAAATATTTAAAAAAAAATAAACTACAAGACCCAACACGGTCGCACTTACTTGCTTCTTTGTGCGATCATATGGTTTTTAAGTCGTAAGTGTAATAATTTCATGGCCCAAAAGGTAGATTGAGAAATCAGGTTTTGACTGTCTCATTAAATCCCAGAAGTGGCGTTCAGTTGAGGGACTATAGAATAAATTGCTGCCTAGACTGGGGATCGAACCCACACATCCAGGGTAGCAGTCAAGTACTGCATCCACTGCGCACAAATTTGAGATTTTTGAAAACGATTTTTTAACATTTATGGGGAAGGTACTTTTAATAACGTCGTAGTTAAATATTTATTTATATTTATCACAATCCTCGGAAACGCGTCAAGCGTTCCGGTCCCTAGACATTCAATAATATTGTAAAATATCAAATATTGCACCATATTATTAAGCGTCTAGGGACCGCTTTAGAGAAATCTGAGATTCTCGGGAACAGGTTTTTCTTAACGCGATTAAAAAAATTGAATGAAAAGAGACAAGAATTATTATTACGGGACTGTACACATAAAGTGGAACATCGAACCCAACCGAATTATAAAAAGATTTAATACTTTCGAAAAAAAAACAACTTCGGAAGGAATTTTTCCAATTTTTTTTTTGTTTCACTGAAGCAAGTAATTTGATCAAAAAACTTTTTTGTTCTTCGTGCTGCACATATTTTATTAAGTTAAAATATCTGACTTTAAATGTAAAAAAAAAAACTGTTATATTTGACCAGTTCAGCAATATTTCGGCCTTTGGCATTTTCTTCAATGAAAATTTTCCAATACATTGAAACCAATAAAAATTGCATACCTACACATTTTTCCATCAGTTAAAAATAATTAACCTAACTACCTACAGCCATTGCTTTAAGTTCTCTTCAAAGAAATATAAGATAGGTACCTACTCAATAAATTTCAAGTGGCACTATGGTAGGCATTGTAACTCACAATTTCTGCCTGGTAAAATGTTTGCCTTTTTAATGTAAACTCAAGTTGTCCATCCATGTATGGATTGTGTGGTGTATCTTTAAGTTCTCCAACCAACGTAATTTCCCATAAAATTGATGCAGTAAAAATTTCAATTTTATTTCCCTACTGGCCGCGTTCTATGTGTGCTCTATAATACTCCTCCTTGCTCTGATGCTTGTGTTTCTGGATTCAATCGCTCTGGCTGTTGAGATAGGTTTATATAAAATGTACATGTGGGTGGGTTGGGAAAACAGCTAGAGTTCAATGGAGCAGATAAACCTTTCAATTTGCAATTGATGCCTTTAGTATGCAGGTGAGCAGATGTTGGATTGGAGTGATCTGCCACCTGGGAGTAAATATTGGTATGGTTTATCAGTTGGCAGAGTAGGTATTTTCTCGAATAAAGATATATACCACATAGAGACACAAAACATGTTGAATGTGTATACCAAGAACTGGCAATGGGGAATCAACTTCAAAAAGAATCTTCATATACAACCTCCCTTTTTACGTATTCAATATTTTCTACTGGAAATGTAGCAAGTTTTTCGATTTTGTTTATGATGATGTGAAATATGTACTTTTTAATAATTTCAATGTAAATTTCATATCATGTCGGCATCAACGACAGCGGTGTTCGGTCGTAGAGGGGATTCATTTCAAAAGAGTTATTGATGCTGGGTAAGCTTTGCAATTGATTTTTTTTTCATCTTTTTTATCGAATTGATTGCGGCTGAGGTTGAGGTTTTTTTTTTTGAAAAAAAAATATTCTTTGAATTCATGCATAATCAAATAATATCCACTTGATTAAATTAAATGAACGAACATGAATAGGTTTCCAAGTTGCAAGTTCATTGTCAAAATTGAGCTCAGTGATTGAATGCATTTTACATGGGTAATTTTATTTCATGTGAAAATTATCTTTTGATAATAAAATTCATTTCAATTTTGATATGAATACTAGCAAGGTTATGTGAATTACTCTCAGTGTGAGTGAATAATATAAAACTTATTTTACAACCTTGAAGTTAAGTGGAAATGAGTCAATTTAGCAGATATTCACATACTTTACATTTACATACTTCCATTAAGGCTTATTGGCTTAAAAATTGCTTTTAATGTATTTAACGGAGGCTTCTCTAACTCAGTGGTTTTTTCAATTCCTAAATTCTCTAATTCCGAGCAAAGCTGTCTCCACTCATCTCTTTAATTTCCATGGTTGCATGGTTTTAAGCCGTGAAGTCGACTGATTGGTGGTATTTTTGAATATTTTCTTCAGGTTGAGGTATATAGACATTAAGTCTGAGCTAAGTCGAAATAATTTGAACGTCAATTTGTTTCACCTAAGTTTTAAGTAAATTAAATTACGTACATAGTTGAGCTCTTAAATTTACCTCAGCAAAAAAGTGATGAGATTCTATGTATGTAGGTATACAAGAATCTCTGCGGTTGGCAGCTGGAACGTCTAAAACTTGCTTAGTTATTTCAAGAGTAACAAATTTCCGATAATGCTATGGATAAAACAATAAGAATCACTCATTGAGCTAATTTACTATGAAATCTTTAATTTAATAATATTTTCGTTTTATTTTAATAAAAAAAATGCTTAAAATTCAGTTATTAAATTTATAGTTCCTAAAAATGCAAGTTCAGGCACAGACAAAAAAAAATTCTTTTATCTGCAATTGAAGGTGGTTAGGTCTTAAGATTGGAATTTTCTACTGCGAATTGACAAATAGGTGGTGTGTCAAACTTAAAAATTAATAAAATAAAATTTAATATTTACTTTTTAATTTTTTACTGGCGGCCATTTTTTTTTATCAACAAGATTTTCTCCATTCTTTTAAGTTTTAATACTTCCTTCTTCTTGGATGTTTTCTCTGTAGATCCAAAAGCGTCCACATCAATTTAGATATATCATCCAATTGTTTTGTGTCGCCAAAATACAAAAAATACAGATTTTCAGTTGGTCAAACAATCACAAGGTAGCGGAGCACGGATTTCAAGTTGTGCAGTCCTTTGAATACCTTGGGTCAATAGTAGCAGCCGATAACAATATAGAAGAAGAAATACGCTGGCGGCTGCTCAATTCCAACAGAGCCTACTATAGTCTGTCAAAGCTCTTCAAATCCAGAAATCTCACCATAACTTCAAAACTGCTGCTGTAGATGGACCATGGTCCTGTCAATACGAAAAAAAAGTCTTAAGGAGAATTGTTGGCCCCATATGGGAGGAAGGACGATTCCGGAGACAGTACAATCATGAATTGTACGTAATCTACCTTGAAGCAAACATAATGAGAAAAATTAAGTTCAGTAGAATCCGGTGGTATGAGCGAAGCGGAACCTGCTCGGAAAGTCCTTTGTGGTACATTCTATGGTATACGGCAGCATGGTAGACCATGCTTGCGCTAGAGAAATGGCGTAGACCAGGACTCCCGAAGCCTTGGGGTGCGCAACTGGATGGCGTCGGCTCGAGACCGGGATAGTTGGAGAGACTTGTTGAAAGAGGCCAGGACCGGACCCTGGTTGTCGAGCCGATGATGATGATTATGAAACAGATTTTTTAAAATTCCATGTTTTTATTATTCATCTTAATGAATGCCTTTGAAAAATCAAAACACCAGAAACAAATATTTGATAAGTTAATCGCTGCAAATTTTTAACGATTATCTTATAAGATCTTTAAGTTTTTTATCCATAGTGTATGAGACTCATTTTTAACACTTTAAAAAATTATAATACTACTTTTGAAGTTTTTAATAAAGTGTTAAAATTTACCTCTTTTTCAAATAATATCTGAAAAATCTTATTACCAAATACTCGGCTATCTTTTAATTTAAATCTATTAAATTCTGCATCATATTTTCTGTCCATCAGTACCTAAAAATGCAGATATTCCTATACACCTACATAATCAGGACGTAAGTAGAATATAAAGGATTTAAGAAAAGCTCCTATTCATTAAATTTTAAACCAAAGCTGAAACCCTGTATGAAAAGATTAAATATTTGAATGCAAATATTTTCTCACTGTAAGCCACACACCCATATGGAACAATACTTTACAATTTTACATTCGACCCGACCCGACCCAGTCGCGACATCTGACCCATCCATACACAAAAGATCTCATTCATCTAATTTATGGCTTGGGCATGGAACTGTGTATAAATATGGGCAAACGAACAAAAAAAAAATAATAATGTATATTACCAGGACGCATAAGCTGCTCCGGCAATATAATCTACCTATTTCAATGTTTGTTCCAGTGCGCCGCCTGTTTGTGCTCCCTGAAGATATGATTGTGGAAGCGCTACAGAAAAACATCAGCTCTATAATATTGTAGGTTATTACCACGCAAAGCTGCACAACATTAGTGGCAAAGGATTTCAGATCGTTGATGCTGTTCTGCCGCGCTACTTCTGCTTCTACTGCGGCCACCTACTGTATACACAGTTATAGTATACTGCTTCACTTAAAGCTAGGAAAATAATAAAATGAATTACATACATTATGAAGATTGTTAGTTGCCTTAAAGGATTATCCAACAGAGAAAAGTGAAGGAAAAATAAAATAAAATAACAGAAGACAAAGCAAAAACATAACAGAAAAAACAAATAAAACTCTTCTACAACAAGGATCATATTACGGAAGTTTATGAACTGATTTCATACTTCGTTAGGTTCCTTATTGCAGTCAATGATGACTGTGAGACGGAGATGCTGCCGGCGGCGGCACGGCGGTATTAGAACAACGAAGCCCACCATGGCTGTTTTGCTATATAATAGTGTTCGGCGGAAGAAAACATAAGGATCATCTTCCCATACACAACGGGATGAACAATCTAAAGGAAAACAAACAACACGTTTGTTCTCGTAACTCCTTCGTATTATTCGTAAAATTATTTCCAATGTTTCATGCGAGATGTGACAGACATCAGAACACCCTCGGAGTCATCTTCCACTATGCCAAGCTAAATATAGTCGGATGACACCAGGGGATTATTTTTTTTTTTTTTTTATTAAATGTCTGTATTTGAACCGTGTTTTACCTTCTTTAAGAAGTGTGAACGTCATTTCTCATACAGCGTTGCCATTAAGTGTGAAATTTACAGTTTCAATGTAACTAATAACGTATCTGTAATTATAAGTTGGAGTTATTAGGAGTTCATAAGCCATCTAAAACCCATTTATACAGATTTGACACACGCTTTAAAAACAGTACAGCCACGAACTTAAACCTTTTAAATCTGGAAAACCCTAATTATTTTAAAAATTTAATTTTTATCTTTTGAGTAAGAACAATTTATTTTTCCACAGTTTATAAAATTGCTTAAAAGTGATGAAACTTGTTTTATATGAAAAGTCAGGAGCTGCCCTCTTATTGCCAAATTTGTGTTTTTGTGCATTTAAAAAAAATAGCTTATATTGAAAAAAAAATATTCAAAAATAACGGTGAAAGCGTATACCCAAATATAAAAAATTCTTAAAGAAAAAGAACCAAGATTAAGTAATTTTCTCAAAAACTAAAAAGATAAAACCATTTGGTTTACGGTGTTCGATTAGTCGCAATTCTGGCTTTCAAAAAAAATAAAAAAATGTTTTTTTCTTTACTGGTAAAGTTATTTTAAAAAATTAATTGTAAGCAATTTCAAACCGATTTCAACTTAACTGCATCCAATACATGACCTTTCATATGACATAATTCACTGTTCAACAATTTTCAAAAATCATCTGCTCAAAGATTTGTTTTTCTTTTCTCAATTTTTCGGAACTAAGGAATCGAACTGCCGGAAATTTCACAATTTTAGAACTTTTCAAAAATGTTGGCCATGTGAACTTTTTGTTAACAACAGAAAATAAAATTATCAAAGACTCGGTTCAATTGGTACACTTAGACGTATACGCACTTTTTTGCTTTTTTTACTTTAATTTATATTCGAGCAAAGTGTTCCTCATTTTTGTTAGTGAACTGTTTTTGGTTTATGAAAAATGTGCATAGGTGTTATTTACCGGAACATAATAAAATAAAATAAAATAAAATAAAATAAAATAAAATAAAATAAAATAAAATAAAATAAAATAAAATAAAATAAAATAAAATAAAATAAAATAAAATAAAATAAAATAAAATAAAATAAAATAAAATAAAATAAAATAAAATAAAATAAAATAAAATAAAATAAAATAAAATAAAATAAAATAAAATAAAATAAAATAAAATAAAATAAAATAAAATAAAATAAAATAAAATAAAATAAAATAAAATAAAATAAAATAAAATAAAGTGAAATAAAATAAAATAAAATAAAATAAAATAAAATAAAATAAAATAAAATAAAATAAAATAAAATAAAATAAAATAAAATAAAATAAAATAAAATAAAATAAAATAAAATAAAATAAAATAAAATAAAATAAAATAAAATAAAATAAAATAAAATAAAATAAAATAAAATAAAATAAAATAAAATAAAATAAAATAAAATAAAATAAAAAATAAAATTAAAAAAAAAATTCATACAAATTTTGATTGTTATCCATCAAATAGACTATGAATCGTAAATAATGTTCTATTTATAATATCTGCATAAAAATATAAGCATGATTTTTCTTTCTTTTCTGTGCTTTCTGTTAATAATTCCCAAATCAGTATTTTTTTAAATATACTGTCGTTTCAATCGAATATCTGATTCTCGGCTAAAATTTTGCCTAGTTTTCAAGCTACCCCAAAAATATTGAAAGCTAACCAGTGTAACCATAGGTATCAATAACATAATTAATCATTAAAATCCTTGAACAAATTTTTTTCACTTCTAAAAGCTTTATTTAACAGCTTCTTAATTTTGTTTTGATCCTAGTACACAGGGATTGAATCGTTTAAGGTGATTTGTGATGAGTGACATTCATTTTCAACGTATTTTGTTTGTGTAAAGCCCTTACAAATGACACTCACGTTTCGCAAATCACATTAAAAGATTCAATCCCAAACACCAGTTCTTTTTGAAAAATAATATATGGTGAGAAAAAAAAAATTATCTGTATTCAATTAAATAAATTTTTTATGTCAAATATTTTTTTACTCAAAAATCATTCCCATTCGTTAAGGAACTGTATTCAATACTTTAGAAAACAAAAACCACTTTAATTATTTTGAACTGTGTTAAGAAAATTTAAACTCAACTAGATAAAAATCACGCAATCGTTTTTTTTAAGTGATAAAGGTCATGGCGATGGCGGTTGACTACCTTTCGAAAGTTGTAAAATAAGAAGCACCCTATAATGTATGTAGATATATGGTTATTTACAGTAGGAAAGATTAAGTATTCACATTCTACATTTGTAAATAATTGTTAAGGTTGCATTTTCTTTCATTTTCTTTTTATGGTAACACTGCTTATTCCTGATGGTTAACATTGTTCTTCCTCTTTTGTGGCATTCTCTTTTGATATATTTGCGGAAACACTCAGCTCCTCCTATATAACGTCTTTTAACTAACTTCTTTATTTTACTTCTTATTTTTTTTTTTCATATACAACATATATATATTTTTTTTAAACATAAAAAGAAAAGAATAATGCACAGCACCACGAGAGTATAAAAGTAGAAATGATGATAGAAAACGGCTTGTGTATACGAAATGGGTTTAATGACGAGAAAAATCAGAAGATGGAAATCGAAAATCACATATCCCTATACTATATAGATGACATATCTAGAACTACGTATACATATGTATATATTACTCTAGTAGAAGAGATGCCTGCTGCGGGGTAAATTTTTCGTAACAATTTGCATTTTATATTCACGCACGATAACTTTGCTATGAATTTATTTTAAAGATATGGGCACCTTAGTGAAGGAGCTTTTCTGTACCTTCTTACGTACATACGTATATCCTTAAGTATATTATTTAGCTCTGGAATTCTCTGGATGACATAATTTTTTTTTTTTTTTTTCAATGAACAAATTGAGTGAATTTATAAGTGTTGAAATATTTGAATTTGTATTTATTCATGTGAAGTCTTATGTAGGTAATCTTAAGTGATGACATTTATTTTTTGCTTTCTTATACAAAATTGATATTTACTTTGGATTGGTATATAGAGTTTTTTTTTTTTCTTAAAAAATATATGGAGTGATTTTTTTATCTTGAAGAAAATGGTGTGTTAAGGATAAATATAGGTTCAGTCAATAAGAAAACGATAAAATATAATATTATATAAATTGGTTCTAGATCGATATTGTTATATGATATGCATTATTTAAGTACCCACATTGTTGGGCTTAAAATTTGAGTGGCCTTGTGTTTATCTGAAAGTTTAAAAATTCTTAGACTAATTTTGCATCCCTATGAACTAAAAAATAAGGGTGCAGTAGTCAGCAATTAAATTGAGCACTTTTGGCATACAGATGTTACAATTCGGAACCTCGGCAACCAAAAACAAAAAAGGGCTTTAAAGCCCCAAAATGAATACCTAAAAAGATGAGTCTGATTGGGTTATTAAAAAAGTATTAAATTATTTGAATTGATAAAATAAGATAAAAGAAAAATTTGAACTCATAACTCAATATTTGAAAAAAAAAACTTTCCCAGGTAGGCACAATTTTGGGACCTACTTTATTCGCTTTCTTAGTTAGTCTCGTCTCGTATCTGTCTCGTGGCTTGGCCTACTCAAGGCCTCAATTTATGTCGTTTTTACAAAAAGTTTATCATTGGTCCCTTTTACTATAAGTCTTATAATTTCAATTTGCAAAAAGCGGACAAACCTTAGAAATAAAGACAAAAGAAACAAGACAAAAAAAACAATCAAATGAATTGCTTAGCTCCAATTTCTTCATAAACCATCTCTTAATATCTTAATAATATAGCTTCTGCCTCATCCTTCCCCAAGTCAAGTTTGCATAGATCTTCGAAAAGATACATTTTAAACAATCAACTAAGGCTCGTGCAGTGAAAAACAATAATAAAACAAAAAAAAAATTCTAAACCTACCAGGGAATGTTTATTTTTTTTTTTTAAATGAAAAACTTTTTCACTTAACACAAGAAAATTTGATAAAAAAAAAATTAAAAGAAGAAGAAAGATCTATCTTCTCCTGAGAATCTTAAAAATACTTCACCAAGCAGTAACAGCGACGCCAGGCCATAACGACAAAAATACTAGAGATAGGTATGCAAATACTACTTAAGCAGCACACAAACTTTGCCGTCGTCGTCGCATCCGCAAAATGAACAAAATACACAAAGGACGTAAAACCCCACTTCCTGTTCTAACTCACACACACCTCAGAAAAAAAAAGGAGCAAAATAAATTTTAATTCACCAGAAAATCTTTGCAGATTAGCAAGAATGCTGTTTTGTCGCCTTTCTAAGATTTGTATCTTTTTTTTTTAATTTTTTTCTTTTTTAAAACCGCTCGAAGTATAATTATGCCAGTTCTTTATATTAGGTTTCCTTTTGCGTATAACAACTTGATGTTGCACCAAATTAAAACTTTGTCTTTTGATTCTCTCTCTCTCTCTCTCTCTTGGTGGGTAATTAAATTTTTATTATGGATTGATTAAGATGATTTTGTTTTAAATCAAAGTTAAAACTTTATCATTTTTGCTAAGCATGAAGAGGAACTTATTGTTCAGGGATAGGCTTTTTTTTAATTTGATTCTATCTTCATCGAATAAAAGAACTTTAATTGAGAAATTTTGCTATAAAGGGTGTAGAGGTGTAGAACTCTTTTAACTGGCTGATATTTCAACAGCTGTTAAGTGATTTGTGTTTAGTTTGGTTTGGTATTCCAACAACGCCTGAACAACGCTTCCAACTTGTGAAAATTATCCCGATCCAGTAGTTAATCGGGTTAACTACACGCCTGATTTGTTTCATTTACTACCTACATTTGTTACGTTTGCTACCTTCACATAAAACGTTAGATTTCAAAAAAATAATAAAGACTACGACTAGCTAGTAGCGGCCGGTGACGACGAAGACAGTTTCTTTTTCTTTAAATTTACAGTTTTCAATATTTTAAACTACATTTTGACGTCTAGCGCTACGTCTGCTACATTTAACTACGTTAACTACATTTAACTACATAAACTACCTCATTTATGTAGCAGACGTAAAAAATGTAGTAAATCAAAAAAAATCGCATTTCTGCCGTCTTTGATTGGACCTCCTGATTAAATTATGTCTTAGCCTGCCGTTGCGGTCATATACCAGAAATCATATTTAAATTATAATTCCAAAAAATTATCTTTCGAATAAAGTAACTCGATGACGATTTTAAAAATTCATCTTTGGTTTTTTTTCCACTTCAAACTTTTATGCCTCTAAAAAAAACACCCTCTATTTATTAAATGGCAGTTTTTTTTTGAAATATTGCGATTTAGAGTAAAAGCCTTTTCCTTTTTACAAAATGAATGACCATAATAATTACATTCAAAGGGAGTTACAAAAAAATATTTAATTTTAATTTATCGCCTTTGGATATTATTAAATTACACATCATTTGCTTTCTCACAACAGTACATTTCCTTGGAGAAATTCTATATAGGTACTTGTTGTCATTTCTCTACGAAACTAAAAAAAAATCCTTTTTACATCATAGTTAACATAGTTTGAATAATTAGCCATGTTGTTGAGTTCCATTGTACTATTACCCTCAAGCTTTGTTGTGTAATCGGGTCCCTTATTTTACAGGTAGAGATATACACATGGTGTTGGTTCATAGTTATTTTCTACCTTAAATTGTTCTAAATGAATATAGAAAGTGTTTTGAAAATTTAATATATTTATCTGCCACAACCAGGACCAGGAATACTTTTGGTCTTTTGTGTACCAGAAAAGTAAAAACCCAACCCCTTTACCCACAAAACAATTTGTAGACAATTCATGCAATTTTTTTTTTTTTTTTTTTGTAAAATGTTCTATGGTTACAGAGAAAAGTTTTAGAAACGATGTCATAAAAGAGTTTTGATTAGACTTTAATGAAGTCTAATTTATAAAGGGTCAGCCAGCACGAAGTTGAATATTAACTTTTGTTTAAGGGATATATTCGAGTATGTATTATGTATGAACATCGTGAAATGGAAAAATGGGGAAAAAACATGATTAAAATAAAAAAAAAGTTTTTAATATGTTAAAAAGTTGTTTCAACTACTTAAGCAGATAAATGTAAATTTAGTAAAATAAAGACCATCAAAATGTGTAAATAGCTGTAGTTTTAATTCAATTATGCAAAGTTTAATCAAATTAACTTGCCAACTGGTAGTAGACTGCTGATAGATTTTTTTGTAGAACAACATTAAAGAATTACTGACTGTTTTTAGCTGAAGGAAGGATACCTATTAGAAAGGACTTAATCACTTGAGCCCTTGAATTATGGTCATAGTGGCCATTGAAATGTATTGACAACGGGAATATATACATATTTGTTAACGACTTAAAAAAAAAATAACGAAGACGCTATTCGGTATTACAAAATTCTGTTTGATCAAAATTCTGTGTTGATTTATTCTGCTTTACTATTATTCAGTATTCCAGAATTCTCTGTTTGAAAATGGTATAGCAAAAATTTTATATAGATTATAAAAAGAAACTTAAAAAAAAAATAAAACAAAATGAATAATTTACATATTTACTGAAGATGAAGAATCTTGTATAAAACTTTTAAAATTCTATTTTACTTTAAAAACGTAAAAATTTGTCCACTTTTTTCATTTCAAAAGAATTTGAGAAACTGAAAACACAATTTTAAAATACAGAACCCGAAAGTACAGAATTTTTCAAAGTGTTAAATGAGCAGTATTCAGGTGATTACACCCAATATTTTCGAGTACTTAGTGCAAAATGAGGAATAGAAATGCAAAAAAATTCCTGCCAAGATTGTTAAGGTCAAGGACGTCTGGGTTACGTGATGTCAGTGTGGCGTATGTGGATGAACATTGTTCTGGTTTTCAAAATTCTGTTTGGTCAAAATTCTGCATTTCAAAATTCTGTTTTTCAATGGCTGTACAAAATTTTGGTTGACCAAAATTCTGTTTTCCAAAATTCTGTGTGGTCAAAAATTATTATGAAAAACAGAATTCTGAATAAGAGAATTTTGAAAACCAGAATATTGACCAGGCAGAATTTTGTACAGTCAGAATTATGACCCAAGCAGAATTTCGACCCCAACCCATCCCACAACGATTATGAACCTAATCGGATAAACCAATTTGACTCCAATTTGAGTTTTTAATTTAGCTTCTTCTAGAACTGGAAGCCACTGGTACATGGTAAAATATTTAAGTTTCATCAAATTTTCTCAAAACAGATTCTTATGACGTTAATAAAAATTTGGTTCCTTAACTTCAAAGGTAACGCATATTAAATTTATGTTGCAGTTTTACCAAACAAAATCGTGCACCGAAAATAGGAGTTTTGTGTTATTTTGAAACAATGGACATATTTTGTGTGATTTTCTAATCGAGCTTCATAAATGTTTTTCAATGCTAGCAATACGAGTCGATTACGACTGGACTTTATAAGAAGTTTTGTTGTTTTACTTTAAATTAATTTATCATTTATTTGTTGAGCAAAAACAATCGTGAACAACAAAATTGATTTGCTTTCTATGAACTCTAATAATGTATTAACTAATTTCATAGAAAAAATATCCACTCTCTTTTTTGTCCTTATGCTTTATTTTTATGGCTCAGCCTCAGACACTAACAAAAAATGTGACCACAATAAAAAAAATGTCAAATTTCACAGAATCTTCATAAAATAGGTCACCAACATCAATCTTGCTCATCCCGCCTTAAAACAGTGAACTGTTTTTTTTTTTTTGAACCTATGTACCTACCTCCTTGATGTCCTTACCCTGAAATACATAACAATATTTTGTTGTTGAAAAAAAAAAATAAAAAACATAAATCATTATTTCGTCATCATCACTTTCATTCACTTAATTTAATTGCATTAGGCAAGATAGTAGTTTCCGCAACAGGAAAAATAAAAAAAAAAAAAAACATCCCCGTCTCTTGTGCTTATCCTAACACATCGTAAAATATAATTCTCTTTTATTTTATTACTTGGTCGGGCAGAAGCGGATCTTAAACCACTGCTGTGGACTTCCACAAAAAAAAACCCCAGACACCACCACAGCTTCCTACTTTATCCTTAAAACTTGTATAACTTAAGTACCTTTCTTATATCACTTAACCAAGAGACAATTGCTTGGTTTTTCTCGTAATATTGTATAGCGTATAGTGTAGGTAGTTGAATAAACTGCCACAGTTTATAGACAGACTCAAAGGAGAGAAAGAGAGGACACCGATAAAAGCCAGATAGTTTCACGGAATTTAATTAATAATACATAACCTGCCATGACGCAGCCGTATATATTAAACGGGAATCGTAATTAAATTTGTCACATTTTTTTTTTTGAAAATATTGTAGATTTATAGTGCAAAGTATATTTAAGAAACATTTTTAAATTTATTCGTAAGTACTATAATTTTAGTTACATAGTACATTTCTCAAGAAAAACCACGATTTTAAAAACTAAAAAAAGGAACAAAAATTCTGGTACCTCTGAGAGTTAAATATTGAACAGAAAACAAGTTCAAGAATCAAAAATAAAAAAAAAGATAAAAAATTAATTTGGTGTGAAAGTTTTAAGTATTTAATAATTTACAAAATATAAAATACGTTTTCAAAACATGAGTTTTCAAAAAAAAAGTTAATTTTTTGGAAGAACTCAAAAAATATTTTGATTGGATCTCTTTATAAAGTTTCTATTGCGATTCGAAAATCAAAAACGTTCTTTTATGGGAGATACCGTTAAAATAATTTTGAAAAATATTTTTCAACCAAATAATTACATACTTACAAAACCATATTAAAAAAAATCATCAAAATCATTATACATAGCTGTATTCGAGCAACATTTGTTTTGGCTTGACGATTATGTGATAGGCACCGTTATTTTTGGAGCTGAAATAATCAATTTCCCCTCTAGATAGTGAATAACACGTAGGACTGGCCACTAGACCGAGAGTAACTCATAGCCTTCCAAGACGGGTTCGAGACTTTCCGAGAATTTCAGTGATATAGTGAAGAAAATCATTGAAAATTGTGTGTTTTCAAAACAAAAAAACTGAATATTTCTAAAATAAAATGGTTGTTTCTCATTTTCCCTACAAATTCATACGAGACCGGGATGAGACCGAAATTTTTCGAACTCCAAAGTTGTGTCTCCATATCGTCTCGGGACCAGCCATAACACGCACAATTAACATCTACCATATTATCTATGAAAAAAGTAAACATACGCCATAGTGCACTTCATATAACAAAAACTAATAAAATCACCTTTTGAATTAAAATTATCAAAAAATATATTCTTAGAATTTCTTTCATCAAATTTTAATTATGAGAACTAATAAATCAATCAATTATAATATAAAATAGAATTTGCAAAACTTATTTTAAGTATAAAATGAAACAACTTTTCACAAATTGGCAAAGTGCTTTATTTGAATGAAAACACTTTTCGAAAGAGTTCCTTAATCATAATTGGAATAGAATATCTTAGCAACATTTAAACTTATAATTTTTCATTTTCAAATTGGTATTAAATTTTAACAATACAAAGACAAATACATTGAATACTTAAAAAGTTATTATATAAGTTCTTGGCATAGATCCATGAGCTCAAAACGAAATTTCGTAAAAGGAATGTTGAAAATTTTCCCCCTCCTTTTTTGTTTTCCTGAAATAATTAATAAAGTCTAAACTGTATATTGCAAGTTCATATATAACAGCTGCAGGTCTATCTTATTTGAAACAAAACTTAAGAATATAAATGGAAAATATTAATGTTTGATTGGAAAATGTATTTTTAAAAAAGGAGAGGGATACACATTATATTTGGTAGTTGAACTTAATATAGCCCCAAGGACCTTATACTACATTTACCGGGGTCTATTTTAGATGCATGACAGTGTTATTTTTTGACCAAGGCATATTTCTATCCATACAAACTTTTATGATACCTGATTTATTTGATTGAAAAATAAAATTTTAATTTAATACAAAATCGTTATGAAAAAAGTTTTCATAACGTAAAAGCTGAAATATGACGTTATCGTTCACAGTATTTCCTATAAAAAAAAAGAGAAAAGCATCCCTGCCCAACATATTTTGGTGAAAATAGAAAATTTGAAAAAAATCGATGTTTTCACACCGTCAAGGGAATATCGATTAGCTTTGCGCCGAAAGGAATTCAAAAAATTTAGCGTTAAATTTAATAATACAAAAAAAAGTAATATTTTTGTTTATTACTCTCACCCCACATATTATATTTCACATTTTATATTTCAATGGATTTCGGGAAATTTTCAATATGCTGCTCTCCTAGGTAAAACCTTTTAAGGTGAAAAATGTTTCGTGTAAAAATGAATATAAAATTCACGTGAATTTTTATTTTGCATATTCTGTTCACACCAAAGGAATATCAATGATGACAATAGACTAGAGCATGTAGGTTGAACAAGTAAAAATTGTATAAGAGGACAGGGGTCTATTTTCCCCGTTTAGGTGGGATTTTAATCGAAAAATATTTAAAAAAAAACATTGGCAACACAGATTAAATTGAAGTATATACAACTTAAAGTAAAACACTAGAAAAGATTTCAATTATGGTGAATCGTTGGACGTTTGCTTTTGAAGGTACAGGGTGAGCCAACTAGGAGTGATTGAAACGCCATTGTGTCCCTCGAGGTATGAGCTGTAGCTCCATCATGCTGGAACCATATGTCACTATTATTGAGAATTGACAAATACATATGTATATACATCGTTGTTTGGTATACCGCCTCGGAGATGTGGGTCTGGATATCTTCAAAATATTCACCTGATGATGGGATTTATGTACCTGCATATTTTTGATGTTTGCATAATAGCTGGCAAGAAATTTAACTAAACCGATTTTTAAACCATTCATCATCATCATCATCATCGGCTCGACAACCGGGGTCCGGTCCTGGCCTCCTTCAACAAGTCACTCCACCCATCCCGGTCTCGAGCCGACGCCATCCACTTGTACACCCCAAAGCTTCGGGTGTCCTGGTCTACGCCATCTCTCCAGCGCAAGCATGGTCTACCACGCTGCCGTCTACCATAGAATGTACCGAGCCGGTTCTTCTGCGCTCATGCGAGCTAGGTGCCCTGCCCACCGAAGTCTACCGAGCTTAAATTTTGTCACTATGTCTGATTCAAGGTAGATTGCTTACAATTCATGATTCTACCGTCTCCGGAATCGTCCTTCCTCACATATGGGGCCAAAAATTCTCCTTAAAACTTTTCTCTCGAACGCGGCTAAGAGGTCAGAGTGTCTTTTGCTAGGCACCCAAGTCTGGGATCCATACGTGAGTACTGGCAGGACCATGGTCCTGTACTGCAGCTGTTTTGAAGTTATGGTGAGATTTCTTGAGCTTTGAAAAAATCTCGTCGTGTGGTTTAAACTAAAAAAATTTACATTTCCTTGCACATAATTATTTTTTTTTTCTTGTTTTTTCTCACATCTGACTGAGTTGTTTCAAGTATTACATGTGATTGTGTTTCAAACATTCATTTTTGTAGAAAGTAGAAGAATTTCAGTATTCCATTTTGAATTTTCTTTGTTTTGTATCTACGAGTACATATATATTTTTTTTCTGTTAAAAAAAAAATTGCAAACAAAAGATTTGTAGATATCCCTGCAAAACCATTTAGCAATTTGTTAAAAGTTCTATTAACACTTCCCTCTTATCTTCTTTGTCGATCAATATTTAAAGTTTACTGAATTCTTCGATTTCGATTTCGTTTTTTTTTTTTAATTTCCTTCACATTTTCCAGCGAAAAAAAAACGAGATAATGTTCGTGCTCACGGATTCTTCTATTGCAGTTGCATTTGATATGATATCGGAAGGATGAAACACAATATCTCTCAGAATCTTTAGAGAAAGCACACCCCATGTAATAGAAGAAGGATTTTTTTTTTGTTTCCTCATTTAGACTTTCAGTTTCATCCTTTTCGCCAATGTTTCAGCTATAGAACACTATATTCTTTTACTTTTATTCTTGTATGCAACAAAAACCAACTCGAGTATAAGAACGTTGAATCTTTGGTGATTTATGTTCTTTGTATTTTTCGCTTATGGCAAAAAGCAATCGTGGCCATCTGGGGTTCTTTCGATGTAAAAAGAATGAATCCTAATGTAACAAAAACACTCGAACGGGACAACAGCAATACAACAAAAATGCAACTTTTCCCACTCTTCAATGGCTGACTATATGGCTGACTATGGCCGACTATCGCTATATCCGAAGTAAGATATCATCTTTCTTTTCTTTCTTCAACAACAACGTACAACTTTGTATTTGCTCACCTACTACAGCACAGGATTCGGGGAATTTTCAAAAACAAAAAAAACTCCAAGGAACACTCACTTGTGGTATACATTTTATTGTTGATTGTGTATATGCAATGAGGATTTGGTATCTCTATGTTGCAGTTCCTCTGAAATATCGACCTCAACTTTAAAGCAAAACAAAGCTGTAATTCATTCGAATAGAATCAAAATATATATAAACTTTCTTCTAAAAGATATGCTTTTCCGGTTTTCCTTTTCTATATTACTATACACATACAACAAAGGTATACATTTACGCGAGTATATGCTATTTTGTTGTGTATTATTTTTACGTTGCACTTTTTAAACTTTTTATCTCTGGGGCTCTTTCCTTTGAAATTTTATAGTTAATCACAACACATCCGCTAGATAAATACATTTTATTCTCAGGACGATTTGTACGATTACCTACGAGATACCTATATGTACATATAACGCTGCTGGTGCTTGTGTGCTTTTGTTGTAATTTCTCTAAGGGAACTTGAGTTTTCGTTTAAGATTACATATAATGGCAATCATATATGTTCTTTGTTGGCATCAAAAAAAAAAAACTTTTTTTTTTCAAAAGATAATATAATATAAAGAAATGACTTTGAGGATATTTATTTCATAAAATTAATTGAGAGGTTGAGTGTGTGGGTTCGAAAATTTTTCTTATTTATTTTTTTAAGAATGAACATTTCCTTAAAAAAAATACTTAGCAACATTTTTTATCACAATTTATTATTTGACCAATTTTCGTTGTGGTGGTTTTTGAAAAAACTAGATTTCAAAAAAAAAATTCATGCGTTTTCAAAATAGCGAGGTTTCCAAAAAAAAATTAAGATTTTTTCTTCAAAGATTGAAAAAAAATTAAGATTATACATCTTTCACAAAAATTTGTAACGCAATCCGTAGAAATGTTTATGAGGAAATCTAAAAATCCGGTCATATGACAGGTTTTAACGGTTTTTTGAAAAATATTATTTAACCAATAATTTTAATTCCTTACAACATCCCACTGAAAAAAATTCTTCGAAATGGTTAAAACTAATTTTGGAATAAATATGTTTTATCTTAGCGGTTATATGACATTTTTCGGAGCTAAAAAAAAAGCTTCAGAAATCCCGTAAATGTTGTCTCACAGAATTCAATCATTAAGAAGGGCAGCTGTGAATGCAGCTATGAGTGGCATGAGAGCAAGAAGAACTGCTCTCACGGTACAACATAAGCGACGTGCGTCGGATGGGATTTTCTTGCCTTCACTAAGGTTGGACGGACGCCGACTGGGCTAGAGTTCTCTTCACTGATGAGACCAGGTTCTGTCTACGCTCACCAGATGGACGTACCAGAGTGTGGAGAAGATCAGGTGAGAGATACTCTTCTGCAACAATTGCCCAGCGGGAACATTTCTGCTGAGGTTCCATCACGGTGTAGGCAGGAATTTTTATGCACGGAAAAACTGAGCTGTACATCGTGGAAGTTCCAATTACTATTTCAGCAACATTCTGGAGGAATATGTGGTTGCAATCGTATCATTTATTGGTGAAGACTTCTTGCTGATGCACGATAATGCTATAGACCTTACGTTGCCAAATGTGTTACGGACTACTTGGAAGAAGCAGAAATCGCTGTGATGGCTTGGCTTGCCATGAGACCGGACATGAATCCCATCGAACACGTTTAGGACCTGCTGTATATTCTAAAAATAATTGTCCAATTCTTCGTGTTTAAAAAAGCAAGTATACGACTTAGTTACCCATCGAGTCCATTTTGCCTTAAATTCCCCTTTGAGCTTCCATGGGAACATTTATTTAAATTTAAATCATAAAAAATGTTAACAAGTTGCATTCCTGCATTGCGTCTTCAAACAAGCATCATTTAAACTGTTTGAAATTCCACATCTGTTCACATCTGCAGTTCTGCACACAAACAACATTGCGAGAATCTGAAAATTTCTTGTAAACATTTTACGGAAACATGTACGGAAACCTTTTAACTGCTCAACAAAACAAAAGTAGAGAAAAAAAAACCGTGGGTCACATCAATTCCTGTGTACAGTATGTTTATAACATTTTAGCTGACTTTAGAAATTACAATTCGTATGACCTATTAAATTAAATGGAAATTCTCTCAGTTGGATTGCCTCCTAAACAATGCACTCAAAGCCGCTTCGCTCTAAAGAAATCTATTGTCACTGGGGGTACTTGTTGAGGATGCTGACGATACGCATGAGATATACTACTGTGAAAGTTTGCGCATTTAGACTTCCTCATTTCTCGTTGTTGTCCTCGTCCTCGTCCTCGTCGTCGTCGTCGGCGTCGTTGTCCTCGTCACTAGTTGTCGTTGACGTCCTGTAAAACGAACAGTGTATATAAGGCAGCAGCGCTAACACAAACAATAACAGTAGCAGCTTGAGGCTGTATAAGAATTCCTGCGAGCTATATAAGGACGAGTTGGATTTATTTTAATTGCTCGCTTAAGTGGATGAAAATGAACGCCAGCAAAGTTTGGTGATGTAGCGGGGGCTAAGGAGTTTTTAAAATGAGTGTGAAACCAAAAAGAGGAAAGGGTTCTTATATTTATTATAGGTATGGTACGGTACGGAACGTTACGGTGTATGGTATGTGTATAGTGTATTTAAATTCAAAACCCTATGTTGCCTTAATTTGAACACAGGTTAAGGATAACCGCCGACGTGCCGTTTTCCAGTTACCATTCTCGATTGGAGTTCTTGTAAATTTATGCAATTGTAGGAATGTGTATCTCAATAAAATAACAGGGTATATAATCACTAGTGAGATCCAGCTCCAGCTCCAGCACCAGCGTCATCGTAAGCTTCATTTTTGGAATGAAGCGAAATGTTGATGCAGACAACATGCCACTGCGAGGAGGTGCTAATTGTATTTTACTTTGAAATTAAATTAACTTTGCATGAAACTCCCCAGGATAAGCAAGCGGTCCATGCAAATGACTCCACAGAATCAAGAGGTGAAGTGTATTTAATTATTCTTCTTTGTCAGTGGATTATTATAATATAACGACATTTTTTTTTTTTTTTTGCCAGCGTACGTTTCAAATTTGTTCATTAATTGGATTTGGCTGTGGATTAAAGAAGTTAACAAACAAAAAAAAAAAACAATCTCTTAACCGTATAGAAAAGATCTAACGGTAGCTATGGAAAAGAATTTTTTCAACTAAATTTAAAACGAATACCTTATAAAAGTCACATCGTGTGTTTATTATTATCAAAACAGAGAGGGGCAAAAATAAACTTCTTCTTCTTTAAAAAGCTTATTTAGCTTTTTAATACTTTAAAAATAATTTCACTCGAATTTGAAAATCGAATAGAAAGGTAGCTTGGGAGGTAGGGAAGTAGGTACTTAACTTATTTGTTTAGTTGAAAATGCCAAATATTTTACTTGTTTATTTTATTTTGTACATGTGTAGGTGAAACGTGTCTAATTTATTTATAAGCTGTTGGTTTGATTTAGCATGGCAAGAATGACAGTATAGTTTTAAATTACTTTCTTTGGCCTAAGGGATCGCGCTACTTGTTTTGTGGGAACTTCAAAGCAAATTTGACTTTCAATATCCGAAGTAAATAGAATTAATTAAACACCTCCAGGATTCAAAGATGAAAGACCTAAAATTATTATGTTAAAATGTTAAAATAATAATTTGAGTAGCTGTTAAAAAAGCTTTCAATGTAATCATAATTATCAAAATGAAATTTAAATTGAGTAAAATTATTTAATAAATTATTGCTTTGAGCATTGTTTGTTTTAAATTTTGTTTACGAGAGTTATTTTTATTTAATCGGCAAGAATGAAGAGGTTCTTAAAGATCCGGATAAACTTTTTTTGTGAATAGTTTGACATGGGGACATCGAAATTTGTAAAGGGTGTTTTTTTAGAGAAATAGAACTTAAACAGAATTTTGAAACGGAATAAAACAAAACTGAATTTTTAAAATGCACATGAAATTGACTTTATTCGAATGATAATATTTTGATATAATAATTAAAATATGATTTCTGGCATACGACCGCCACAGCTGGCTCGTACATAATTTAATCTGGAGGTCCAATGTTCGATCACTTTTCCCCACATTTATGGCCGAAACGTAAAACAATGCACCAAGTGTTTCATTCAATAAATCAAAAAACCTGTTTCGCAGTCTTGTTAAAACCACAGCTCCTGTACAACATGGTTCTTCAATTAAGGGACAAAGAAGTCAGTAATCCTGGCTCTTAAGCTGTCACCATTGACTGTAACGTCCACACGAAACAGTCAGTTTTTCTTGATGTAACGGTGTCTCAACATGCACTTGAGGATGATCTCCACTCCCAATACTAAAGTTTTGTTTAATGACGTAGCCATTCAACCAAAAGTTGAACCCTCAACAAAATTCTCTTACGTAATGTCTGATACATATTTCGAACAGAACCATGATTTTCCACATAAATTTGCACAATTTGGAAACTCTGTTCACGCGTGAGTACTCATGTTGATATGCCAAACCAAACTCAACATAAACATTGTAAATAAATTTGCATAGTACTCTCATGAAGACGTTCCAGTGTTCCACACGTCGTCGGCCCCCAAGCGATCACACACCTAACTAATTTTCTGGTTCCTATTTCTGTTTATTTACAAGTGCGCCCTCAAACGACCACACAACATAGTTGTGTGGAACGTGCTCACGAGAGTACTCTTAAAGTATATATAATATGGAGTGCTTGTTCCTATATCAAATACATTGTAACGCCGGAAGCACAGATAGGGGGCGCTAGTATCTACTTTCTTACAGTTTCGGGAAGTACCAGCGCGGACCCCTCAAACTTCAATCATAGTTTTTTTTGTATTTTTTTGAAGAGGGATGGAAATTAAAAAAAATTAAATTTAATTTAATTTAATTCTGGAGAGGGATAACCACTAATCAGTGGGGATAACGCACTCTTATTCGAGGTCCGCGCTTTTGCCTCCCAAAATTAGTGAAAAGCTTCACGTTTGAAACTGAACAAGCACTCCATGTTATATATGCTCTAAAGCGTTCTATACACGGTACAATCTGTCGTACCGACTGTTGCGATATCGAAAGTGAGCATACACACCATACGATAACTCACGATTTCATCAACTGTCAATAAAGTTTCTCATTTTCATCTCCCATTCTTTCATAAAGTTATTATTTTTGGATTGTGAAAAAATTATAATAATCTGTCCGTCACATACAACACACGGAACGATTTCCATTACATCCATCGTATGCAACCTCTCGTTTTCACTCGAGAGCATTCGACAGTGCGATTTCAGTACAGCGGATACTTTGGTTTACACACACGATACAATCATCGCATGCGATTCAACTGTTGTACGATAATCAATACAATAATTGTATCGTGTACAGAGCGCTTAAGAGAGTACTATAGATTTCATATTCAAAGACATAAATCACTCAACAGCTTTTAAAATGGCCACCAGTTAAAAAAAGTGTTGCCAATTTAAAGTTATATACCTCTGACAAAAGCACCATTTATTTAACAGCTAAGTTAATCTGAACAATGGGTTTTAATTTTAAAGTTGTAAAATCTGTCTCCTCTTCAATGCTTTGTTTGACTGAGACTGTTTCTTGGGAACCACTAAAATGATTTAGATGAAAATTCATATTCATTTTGTTTTCAAAGCTTTTGAGATTCTTGCTATTTTGGCGAGTAAAATGATATGATTCGTCTTTATCATGTTCATGCCTTTAAATGTTCCCACTTTATCTTTAAATAAAAAAATAAATATAAATCCTGATAAAAGTTGTAAAATTTTTAATATTTTTTTCTAGTTAAAGTTCATAAGCTTAAACGGCTTTAATTATTAATTTTCTCTCACTGCATTAAGGTATTGCAAAGTTAAAAATTTACCATTAAATATTAAAAAAAAAAAAGAAATCGTTTTTCATTTTTTTTTTTAATTCCTACAAAAGCTTAAGCAAGCTTATGTCCTTTATAACCCAAGCACTTCTTTTGAAACGCACCTCTTTACTCAAATCTATGTAACTATGAGAACAAAAGATGGAAAACCAGCATTTCCACATCTTTCTTAAAACCTTTTGACTGTTTTTTTTTTTTTGAAAAAGAAGAAAACACAAAGAGTTAAAGCGGTAATTCAGCTGAAACTCAGGGAGGCATCATCAGGGAAGGGCCTTCGTAGAGAGTTTTAAAAAAGAAAAAAAAAGGGAAGAAGATAACGACCACAGAACATAAAGTGGAATTTAACGATGCTGAGCGTAAGATTATGTGTATTTGGCTTCCAAAGGTGTAGAAAAAACTCATCAGTGGGTGGTTGTGATGGCTGTTGTAGTAGGTGTGTGCTAGATTTTAATGCAATATGCGCTTGGGCTAGTTTTTCTCTATATCTCTGCCAGAGACCGCAAAACCATCATCATCATCATCATCGTCATCATCATCATCGTCAGCGTCAAGTTGAGTTACCTTGGAGGGAGGTGCTCTCGGAGGTATAGAGACGAAATGATGAACCAGAAAAACATCCAATTTACGCTGGACCATCCCGTTTCTTGAATGAAAAATTTGCAGTTTAAGGGGGCTGCACACTATCTATGTAGGGTTGGATATTAAATGATTTAAAATTTATCTCTGGCATTTTTTCTTCCCCTTCACTTTTTTTTTTTTTTGGACAAATATTTATTCTGCATTCATTAATATCTGACATAAAAAATAATTATTTTCAGCTAATTTCTAAGTATGCAATGTGGATGGTAAGTGGTGACCTTGATGGTGATTCTCTTACCTACCAATTCTACTCCTCTTCTCCAACTGAATTTGGCATCTTCCTAAGTTTTTTTTTTTTGTTGTTATTCACCCTCTCTTGTGTATACACTTTATCTCGAGAAGAACAAGAAGAAGACGAAAAAAAAAACAAAATAAATTTCTTGGAAAATATTATTTGTTTTATAATCCTTCCCTAAACGCTAGATATAATAGAGGTTGGCGAATGGGTGCAATCATAATATTAAATGGAGACCTTGATTTAAAAAGGAAATTAATATTCAAGTAGCAACTTCACTCGTTTGTTTTGACTATAGAAATTAAATAAGAAAGTGTAGCCTAATTTGAAACCGGACGAATGATGGAAATTAGTATTTAATTGGGGTAGGTTTAATGAGTAATAGGGTAGTTGGTCAACGATTTACGGTCATAGGAGAGAAGAATTTTTTTTTTTTATTTATGTATATACACTGTAATGACGGAAGGCCAAGGGAAACGTAATTACTTTTCCTACTTGAGATTGTGTATATAGAAAAGAAGGCCTTTGTTTAAAGGACCAGACATGGTTTATTCAGGGACATTTAATTTCATAAACTTTTTTATAATTGGTCAAGGCTATATTACTTCAGTAACTGGATTGTTTAAATTTACTTTACGCTTCTAAATTCTAAATGATGATGGCTTTGTTTAAAGCACGTACTGGAATTTGATAAGACCTTATATTGCAAATAATTTGTGAGTAAAAAAATGTGGAAGTGGAACAAATAGAAATTCTGGTTTCATAAATCTGATTTTTTTTTTTTTTTTTGAATTTCTACCTTCCGATAGAAAAATTTAAAATTTTAAATCGGAATTAAAAACCGTTTTATAAATTTCAGGTTTGCAATAATAATATTATTACGATTGTTTGCTAAGTTGTAAGCAATTATAAAAACAGAAAAAACAACAACAGAAAAAAAGACAATATTTTTCCCAAATCGGTTCAGAAAAACCTATTTATTGTGATTTTCGTTATTTTGTCAATAACGGTGATATTTCTTTTCATGAGTATAACGATCTAATTTTTCCATTTGAACACATTTTATTCAACCTTCTTTGTTTTCTATGCTTGTGTGCAAGCAATACAAGATTCTGTTAAACAAAATTGAAATTTCAAAGTACCTTTTGAGTTTTCAAAAAAAAAAATTGATTCTTTTTTTCACTGGTCAAGTTTTGAATAGCTTACGAATTGCGAGTAATGTAAGAAAATTTGTATAATAAACCCACCAAATTTTAGCCACTGATCATATTGGTTAGAAAATCCGTTGTGATACCACATACCTCCCCGGTTTAACCAATTAGAGCTTCGAATGAAGCGTACGAGACAAGTGATGTCGGAGTTTACTAGAACGCTGGGATCATTGAAGAGGAAGTCTCCAAGGTGGAGTTTTCGTCTTTGTGATAGGGCGGGACAGGTGCAAAGAAGATGAGAGATTGTCTCTTCTTCCTCTTCGTCCATGCAACTGCTGCAAAAATCATTTATAGGGGCTCCAAGTCAAAGTGCGTGTCTACCTATTAAGCAGTGTCCATCAGTCAGGACACCTAATAACGTAGCTAATATGCAATCTTCTCATGGAAATCAGTTGTTTAAAGCGTTTGGCAATAAGTTTTGGCCAAATTAGTTTTGTCGCTAAACAGGTGATGCTATTCCACCTGTAGTTTGCTCTGGCTATAGTATCTTGCTTGGTTGGGGTGCGCAACTGGATGGCGTCGGCTCAAAACCCGGATAGGTGGAGAGACTTGTTGAAGGAGGCCAGGACCGGACCCCGGTTGTCGAGCCGATGATGATGATGGTATCTTGCTTTAGCATGAGTTTGTATGTAGCCAAAGGCATAACCAAGCTATCTTCATGAGCCAGCAGAGGTAAAGTTGTTCCTCTTATAGAAAGTTCGTCTGTTTTGCAGTTTCCTCGAATGTCTCTATGCCCCGGCCGGCACCCAGCACAGGAGAATATTGAAATGTGTGGCGATAAACGTAAGACATGACAACTGTCTGTTAGTGGATTCGTAGAGATAGAGTCTAGGGATTTTAACGTGGTTGATATAACGTTGTTGTTGATATAACGTTTTCTTTGAGCCAGGAAAGAAGGACTTCTTTAATAGCTAGGATTCAAGTAGACGAAAGGAGAGACTTAAGTTTAGTCTATGGGAGTATACGCCTCCACCAACTCCATCATCCATTTTTGGTTCGTCTGTAAAGAAGTTAATAGGATCATCATTTAGAAATGATGTATCTTCCCAAGTAGCCCTGGAAGGGATCGTCACCCTGAAGCTGTAGTTGTTGAAGTGAGGATGGGGGATGATGAAGTCGATATTACTATTTATTCATGTGAATGAGTTCAGAATAGTGGAGTGGCTAATCTCATTATTGATCCACATTGAGGAGGCTTGAAGCGGTATGGCAGTATTCGCAGCCTCTTTCCTTGCTGAAAATGTCCAGTGGTATTAGATGGAACAGAACATCAAGTGAGGCGGAGGGGATAGAGCCATCATAAGTAACTGCAATGTTTGACTCCTTTTTACTAATATTGAGTCCTAGGACTCTAAAAAATTTCATTTTTCTGCAGCAGTCGAAAGTGCTGATAATAGTTCTGAGAAAGTAGGCGTATACCACGCCCCCTAGATAGAAAATCTCAAATTTTCCTACCTACCGTCGATACACTTGCTATCCTATCGATACACTTACTCCCCTATATTCCTGAAATATAACTCGCTCCCAACTTTTTTTTTTAGTATGGACTTTTTACAAGTACAAATGTTTTCTTGTCTTTTTTCTGTACATACTCAATGGGTTACTTCGCACATCTTATGATCTTATGGTGTTTTAAAACTGTAGCTGTAGTCTAAAAGAATATCAAACTAAACTTTATTAGTTCAATGCAATTTCAATACGACTCCCAAGTTCCAATTTCCAACGTCTACCTGCATGAATATTCATTCCTGATGCATTTTTAAAAAATGTACCTAAAAAATCCTCCCAGCAGCGATATCTTAAACTTAATATACCTACAACAGAAAAGAGCCCCAAAATCTATTAAGGGGCTCTTTAGCCTACGTCATCTACACGACATCCCTCCTACAGCCGCCAACCTATTCTCCAATTGTTTTAAGTGCACTTATTGTTGTGTATTGTTTACACAGCAAGTTCAATTCTTATTTAGTGTTTCATATTATCCCTTTCACCAGCACGGCAATACCAGGCGTCCCATCTCCTTTAGCCTAGAATTCTTCTCTATATATAGTGTGGCAGCTTCCGCACAAAAAAAAAATGGATGAAATAGAAAAAAAAAAAGAACAAACAATATGCGGGAGGAATAATCCGGGTAGCTACACCATAGTATCATCATTTTGTGTGGATAGGTACCTTGGGGGCATAAAGTCGCAGCCTGATTATAAATGCAAGTGCATTTTCAGTAAGTCCTTTCGAGTTTCACCCTAGAAACAGAGGAGCACCAAGCAGCAAACTATACAACGAGTACACTATAACTACTATAACCTGAAGGGGCAAAGTGAATTCATTGTCAGAGGATAGGGATCTTCGTCATGGTTTGTTGGTTTTACTGCAGAGTTAGTTGAGTTTAAAACCAGTCCAGTAAAACGTTTTAATTTGTCTCGTTGAAAGTCCTGCCATATTTTATATACCTAACCTATAGAAGTATGTACAGTTGTACAGTGGTGTGAGGGTTGGTTTTTTGAGTTTTTAATGAATCAAGAATAATACGAATTTTGTACATTTTTTTTCACTGCAATTGAGCTATATTTATGAGAAGATAAGTTTTTATTTTTTTAGTTTAGTTTTTGTAATGTTTCGTTCGACAAAAAAAAGAGAAGTTAAAGTTAATTCATTTAAAAGTTTATTATAGTTTTTTTTTAGCAAGAGACCTAAAAAGATTTCATATTTTAAAAGGAAGGAAGTTTTTTTTTTTTGTTCACGAGTATTTTAGACGAGAAATCCGTTTTTGTGCTATAAGACACTTTTAAGCTATTAAAAGTTTCATTCGAAAATTATTTGCTTCTGTACAAAATTTTCTATGAATTCTTCAATTTAGTGAAAACTGAATATTTCTATCGGTCTTTTCGTTGGACTTTCAAAATCTGAAGGGAGGGAGTTTGCTTGAGATTAAAGCTGTAATTAGGGAATAGTTTTTTTTCTTTTCTTGAAATAAACTTTTCAATAACTTTCTGATAAAAATTGTTATTATTTGCAATATCATATGAAAATTATTGAGGCGAGACAGATTTCTTAAGAAAGTTGAAGAATTTTTTTTTTTTTTTGAATTCTGTAACGTAACCCATATGTGTTGAAATTTCTTTTAGGTAGTTGAAAAGACCTTTCCAGTTGAGATAATTCAAAAACGCAATCATTTCCTGCATCGACAAAGTTTTCTTTCCGAAGTATACAAGGCGCTGGGTAGTGAAAATTGGGCCTTAGAAAGTGAAAACAGTCTTCTTTTGCCCTAAGGTTACACAATGAACAGGATCAATGAACTGGATCAAGGAGTTCGCTTCTTTAAAAATTAGAGATATTTCTCTGTAACTAACTAAAGGACATGAAAGTAGTTTTTCTCCATTAAGTTGGTATTAAGCTGTGAATAAATAATTCTTCTCTCCGATTCTTGGGCTTTCAATATAAACTCCCCTCGAACAAAATTTTTATGCCTAAAAAGTTAAAAATATCAGGATTGTTAATTTTTCGAACTAGTTGTAAATACTCAAAGACTATCAAGGTGGTTGATCATACTTAAAAAAAAAAAGGCGATTAATGTTGCAACTAAACTTTTCGTTACTCAGTAGAAATTGTGTTAATTCAGTTTTTTTCTTAAATGAAAGATTTTAAAAAATCAAATTGTACAGAAGTGCTATTTTTACAAAATTCTGAGTTTTCCAAAAACTATGTACTTAAGCTTATAGACCAAACTACGACTGTTCTAGTCCAATATTGAATGTGTACTTCTTTATGGGTGCAGCACTTGGAAAGTCACAACTACTGTCACTAGAAAGCTGAAAAAGTTCGTAAATAGATGTCTACGCAAAATCTTGAGGATTTTCACACCAAATCGTATCTCAAAAGATGACTTCATGCGAGAACAGGACATAAACCCATTGACTCTATGATACGAAAGACGAAAATGGCAGTGGACTGGCCGTACTCTTCGAAAGGGAACTTTACACTCATACAGGCAGACGACCAGGCCGATCTAGAATCACTTGGCGAATAAAAGTCGAAGAGGAATAAGCACAACTGGGTAAGAGTTGGAGAGAGCTGAAATGCATCTCCAGTCGAGTAGGAGTAGTTTTAGTAGGTCCTGTGCCCCTGGGAAACTAACGTACGTAATAAGTCTGAGGACCTAAGTTAGCAAGTATGCACTGAAACAACAACGCATTGTAAGTCTTGCTGTTCTTTTTTCATGCTAAGTCATATTTTAGAAAATTGTCAGTCCCACCTTTTTCTTCTTCAGTTACCGATGATTGTCATGATCTCAACTGAAACACAATTTTCCCACTCTACTTCTTTACCTAAGGCTCCACTTATGAGGTTTTCCGGGTTGATTTCAGAAAACTTCGATTAATCAGGTTTTAATTAAACATGGCACACTCCAGAGCTAAAAGTTTCATCGACATATTTTTTACGGTGTAGTAAACAAATAATAACAAAAAAAAATTAAGCATCTGATTTTTTAGTCAAAATTGAGAAACTTCTCCAAAATTTTGTACGTATATTTAGGTGCTGGTCACAGTCATCACAAAATTATTAAATATCAACAAACTATGTGCCATATTATACGAGTACTATTAGTAACTAATTTAATTAGAATCTATAAAAAAATGTTCTGAAAATCAAAACAACTTTCGAACACATACGAAGAAAAAAATCAAAAAAAAATCAAAAAAAAATCTTCTTGTTTACTAACAATAAATTCTCAGTGGCAGTTTCATATCTGCTACGAGAAGATGGGTGTGAGCAAAAGCGGTCCATTAGAAAAATGGAAAATTCATCCCAATCCTCCCATATACAGGGTGTCCCGTAACTCAATGTCAAGTGGGCACAGATTGAAAGAGTACGTTATACCCATAACGGAAAAATTAAAAAAAAATCCATCTAGCATTGAATCAACTCAAGAAAACTTCATTTTTGAAAGAAAACTTTTATTTATTTTGAAATTTGAGGCCATCGATTTTCATTATTTTTCGAAATATTACCCAGGGAAATAATTTTTTTTTCCTTATTATTGTCAGTATGCGAAAAATGACAGCGGGTACCCTATCATCCGCTGCCCGTTTGAAGTTGAATTTTGGGACACCCTGTATGGTGTCAAGCTTTGGAAGAATGAAATAAATTAAGGGTGTTCTTTGAATGTGTCTGCATATGAATTTATATTTGACTTTTGAGTTATGCCCACAAATTTTTTTTTTTTTTCTAAAAGCAGGAAGAAAATTTACTCCACTCAAAGCAAAGCTCTTTACTTAATACGAAAAAGAGCTACTTCAATGATGGAAATTATTTACCCTTCTTTCAAAATATATCTCATGTTGATGTCATAAAACGCCTACAGGTACTTATTTGGGTTTAATAAATATATATGGATTTTTGGCAAGGGTGTACACAAAGGGGGCCAGTGTGGGGTTAGTTGAAAGTTATTTGTTTATTTAATAATAATTAAAATAGCCAAAAACTAATCGATTAAAATTAAGAAGATTTTGAAAAATGGGAACGTCGTTAATAATAAATGAAAAGCTTTGAATGCTCTTAAAATACGGAAATTAACACATTTTACAGACAAAGCACCTAATACAGTGAAAAAGGACTCTTTCATTTTTCGATCAGTTTAAAATTTTTTTAATATTTTTGAATATAAGAGTGTTCGTATTTTTTAAAAATTAAATTTTCGAAGAATTTTTGGATTGATTTTAAAAATTACATATCGGGATCATATTGAATACTTAAAAATCGTTTACTTTTCGAAAGGTAATAAAAAATTTGTTTGTCCACGTTTAGAAAATTTTTATGCTATAGTTGTTTTTGACGTAAAGAAATATGAAAAATGGCCGCCACGGTTACGCTTACACAATAATATCCTTTTCATGAAATTTTCCATCACCAAATTGCAAAGTGGCTGTTGTAGGTGTGCCCTCAATAGCTGCATGAGTTCCATCTTTGAGGCCTTGAATCGACGCAGGGCTGTTGGCATAGACCTAATCTTTTACGTGCCCCCAAAGGAAGAAAAAGGAAGAAGTGGCAAGATCTCAGTGACCAAATGTGATCACCTTTCGAGAGATAACACGGTCCGGAAACTTTTCCCGTAAAAGATCGATGGTTTCGTTGCTTGTGTGACACGTAGCGCCACCGTCTTGTTGATAGTAAACGTTGACCAGATGATTACCATCCAATTCCGGCCATAAAAAATTATTAATTATCGCTCGATAGCGCAATCCACCGTAGCTGTTGCTCCAGCCTCATTTTTCAAAAAGTAAGGTCCAATGACCCCGTCGGACGGTTTATGGTCCAAATAGTCACTCTTTGAGGATGAAGAGGCTTTTCAAAAATAAATTTTGGGTTTTCCGAGCTCCAGATGACACAATTTTGCTTGTTGACGTAGCCACCAAGGTGGAAATGGGCCTCATCAGTCAAGATGATTTTTCATGGATTTCAAGGGCCCAATCAGCAAAGACACGACGTTGCTGACAATCAGCCGGCTGGAATAGACAAACCTGGGTTTTCTTCAACACTTTGGGCTACATCAGTAATATTCTCAGTTGTTCTTGAGCGACGACGTGCACGGGTTTTATTCTTCACATCGCCTACTTGTCCCGACAGCTCAAATTTGTCTACCAATTTCTGAATCGCCGTCCGACAAGGTGCTTCACGACGATCAAAAAATGTTTTAGTTTTACGAACCATCTCTACCGAATTTCCTCCATTTTTATAGTGAATTTGAATAATTTCAATGCGTTGTTGAAGCGTGTATCGTTCCATTTTCAGGAATGGCGTTGTTTCTACTTGTCAAATGTGACAAAACTAGAACTTCAAAAGTGACAACTCCCGAAATAGCGGGCTATTAAAAATAACACCTCTTATTGGAAAACCCTTTTTTCATTCGGAATTTCACCCAAGTTTGTATAAAATTCGCACTTGAAAAATTAATTATTCAATTTTTGTTTTGCTGAATTCCTTACAACTATAAAAATCAACTTTTTATTAGCTTTTTCGAATTTCTCAACAGCGACACCTAGCAGATCTATTAGAGGCTAAACAAAAAACCATCAACCTTTTGAACCTCAGATTAAAAAAAAAAATTTAACATCACTATTCGTTTTATTCCTGTTCTCTTTTATGAAGTCGCAATGGATGGGCTTCCCTTCTTCACCTCAAAAGATAAACAGCATATTGTGATTCTTCATCGTAATATCCTATTGTCCCCATAGGTAGTATACACTTATTTATTATACGTCGTCGGTTTACCTATCTATTCACACAAATATTAGAAATCGACGCGATGCATGGTGGTCGTCGACGTAAGTCGGACATCAGGACAACAGCAGGATAACAGCAAGACATGTCACCAGACAAAACAAACATGTATGTGCGTTGACGTTCATAGTTTTGTACATTCATCAAAACTTTCATCATTTCAAGGAGAGACCTAATCAATTCCTTTGTCCATGCCTTATCGTCCTTGTGCTTGTCGTCATCCCGTGGACCTTGATTTGATATATTATGACACAAGTATAATAATATGCTAGGTAGGAACAGCACATCCACCATCATTGAGTGATATTGATATTAGGACTTCAGATGATGTTGCCGATGATGATAGTCGTCCTGTCCGTCGATGACTATCAGATTTGTCTTTCTCCTTTTCGAGTTGATGACCCATGAAATTATTCATTGATGTGCAATCGAAAAGTTTTCGTTGAATTTGCCAAATGGCCATAGATTAAGATGTACTACAGAAAGCAGGCGTTTGGAATTGGCTTTCTTTTTATTACTTGCCATTGAAAGGCAATGGGTTGGACTTTGATGATGGAAATTTACAAGAAGGGCGGTTTCCGTCTTTGATTACGTTTTCTTTTCGCTCTATTTTCCTTCGATTTCCCTAAATCCGCATTGTAGAGGTAGACTTTAAGTAGATAATGCGAGAAAAGTTTTGTACTTTTACAGCCTTTAAACAAAATGGGCGAAAAGATTTAAACAATCAAACCTGCAATTATCGTATATATATCTCTGTGTTATCTCGGGTTATTGAGACCTAGAGTAAGCGAGAGAGAGATATAAGCCTTGAAAAATAATCAATCTTCTTAATTTCATGATTTGAATCAATTTATACACAAGAAAGAAAATCTCGTAGGGTTATAATTTTAAGAAGATTTTTGTTTTTCTTTTAACTTTTCTTTAAATGGATTTAAAAATGCTTCGATGCGAGTGTAATGGTTGGACATTTTTAAATTTCAAACTTTAGATTTTATAATATAAGTATTTTCCAGTTCAAGATTGTTAACGCATTTAACTTTGCACAAGTTTCTCGTTCGCTCATTCAAGTTTAGAGAAGTTTTTTTTTTTTTAATACGTCCAAGAAAAGTAAAAGTTTTTGCGTAATTAATCTACTTTGAAGGTAATTTTCTATGGAAAAATAAACTTTTAATTAGCTTATTTTGTATTGAATTCTAAAGTTCATCGTTATATACCCTTTCATTGAACCTGTACATATTTGCAGTACTTACATAATAATCATGAATCTGCATATAGATTTTTATGTAAATAACCATATCTATCAAGTTATTGATTCCAAGATTTGTTGTTCATAAACTTATTAAGTTTTTATTTTGATTGATATGATACTACATTATTCAGTATAAATAAATTCAGTAAACAGTTAAGTTAATACATTTTATCTTTATCTTTTATTGTAGTAAAAATATACATTTTTTTCTTACAACATGGCTGAATTGCACAATTTACATAGATCTGGTTCTATTATACCTTACTAATGTTAATTTAAATTACAGTTGGTTCAAATAATAAATAATATCAATTGTATTCGAAGGAAAAACTACTAAGAAAACCTTCATCCAATATAAAAAAAAAAAGTATCTAAACTTAACAGAGCAAAGATAAGATGAGAGAAGGGGGGTGATAGTTACTCAAATCTATTTAATTTCAAACAAGCAAAATAATTTTTAAATTAAATTAAAGAATAAATTAACAGAAAATAAATATTAAAGAATCAAGAAAAAACAAGAATCAGTCTTAAAATAATATCACAGAATGGATTTATCCTAAATATGTATTTCATATGCAACAACAAAAATAAATAAATAATAAATGAATAAATAAATATATAAATAAATAAATAAGGAATTAAATTAATATTAAAAAACAAAACAAAAATAAATAAATAAATAAATAACAAAATAAATAAATAAATAAATAACAAAAATAAATAAATAAATAAATAATTAAATAAATAAAATCAATAAATAAATGAATAAATAAATAAATAAATAAATAAATCAATAATTAAATAAATAAATAAATTAATGAGTTAACGTAAATAACAAAACAAACAAAAAAGAAGAAAATGAACAATTAAATAATTTAATAAATTAACAAAAATAAATAATTAAAATAACTTTTAAATTTTTATACAAAATAATTATAAATACGATATGAGTACATATTTATAAACTTGCTATGAAACCAAATTAGATATTAGTAAATTATCCGAAGTTTCACAGGAAATTTGGTATTTTTCATTCAATTTCAAAATTCTAGATTGTACATATTCCATATTTGTTAAGTTATGGAGTTCTTCTGTTGAAAAATGCCAGGGCAGCCTTAACATCATTTTAAGTATTTTATTTTGTGCTATTTGAAGCCTTTTTATATGGGTTTTGGCACATAAACCCCAATCTGGCGATCCATAAAACATTATGGCTTGAAAAATAGATTTGAAAATGATAAGTTTATTTTCATTATTTAATGAAGATTTTCGATTGATGAACGGGTAAAGAATTTTTATAGTGACATTGACTTTTTTAATAATTTGTTGAATATGCAGTCCAAATGTTAGTCTTGCATCAAGAACTACCCCAAGATATTTAGCGTTTGTATCCCAATTAACCCTTGAGAACTCATAAAACTCTTAAATTAAATTTGAATTGTTGCAAAAACTTGGAATAAGTATATCAACTTAAAATAGGAGTTTTTCCAAATTTCAAAAAAAAAAAATCCGTTACAAAAAAAATAGTATTTAATTCAGCATGAAAGTACTATATTCTGAGAGGACATAACCTGACGTATTGCCATATCCAGTGTTGACCATGATTTCTTGAGGATAGTTTTGTTTTAAAAAAGAATCGTAAAAAAATTAAAGGTCCAAAGAGCAAAATCATGTAACGGTATATTTCAGAAAGTTAGACATATCTCAAATGATGCCAAATTTACCAGAGCAAAAAATTATTTATATGCATATTTTTAAGTATGTACCTACTCTTACTGTAGAAGAAAAAATACGAACTGATTTTTTTAGTTGTTACAAAAAAAATTTACACAAAAAATACATAAAACAAAAACATGTTTTTTTAAATAACCAAGTTTTAACATTTTAGATTTTTTTTTTACAGTTCTAAAAGTAGAAATTAAATAGTCAACGGATATTTATATGGATGGTAAATAATTTAAGCAAATGGTTTTAAAACACATGTAAAAGAAATTTGCTGAGGAAAATTATTTGGCTGAACTTAACTAAATGTCTCTGTGACTTAGAATTAGGAGTAATATGTTATATGAAGAGCCTTAATTGACTCACCTAAAAAATATTCCTTTAACTTATTTTTTATTTTTCTCCACCCTCTAACACCCTCCAATTACCGACCAATTGCACTTACGTCCCTTCTTTCCAAGGTCATGGAAATGCTGATATCAGCTCAAGAAATATCTTGAAGATCGAAAGCTTCTTAATGACCGGCAATATGGCTTTCGCATCAACAGGTCCACTGGTGACTTGATGGTTTATCTCACCGAACAGTGGAAAATATCTTTACATCGTTTTGGAGAAAGTAAGATTATTGCAATTGATCTTTCCAAAGCATTTGATAAAGTTTGACATCCTACTCTTTTATCGAAAATGCGTGCTTTTGGTATCGATGACACCCTTCTTCGTTGGATTAGTAACTTTCTTTCAAATCGCTCTATACAAGTAGTATTAGACGAATTCAAGTCTCAAACTCACAACACAAATGCTGGTATATGCCACAGGGTTCCGACAGGTTTGACAAAAATGCCGCAAGATTTTTAGGTTTCCTTTGGAGATGCAAGAAATTCTTTTCCCTTTCTGATCTGGCTATTATTTTTAAAAGTTATATACGTCCAAAGCTTGAGTACAACTCCCATCTCTGGACTGGTGCTCCAGCAACTTACTTAAGCCTCTTGGACAGTATGCAAGGACGAGCCTTCAAAATGATCGGAGACAGGAACATAATCGATACTTTTACGTCACTCGAACACCGGCGTGACGTTTCCTGTCTCTCACTCTTTTACGGTAAGTGCTCTAATGAAATAGCTGGTTGCATTCCTCCCCTTAAACGATTCAATCGTAATACTCGCGCTTCCAGGAATGCTCATCAGTTTACTCTTGAACCCAATTTTGGTCGTACTGTGAAGTACAGGGATTCGTGCTTTAGCCGTACTACGCGAATGTGGAATACCCTTCCTAGCTCTGTCCTTCCCTCTCATTGTGATGTGACGAAATTCAGGACTAATGTTCACCGACATCTCCTTTCAAATCCCCTCCTACTTACCTAAAGCTGGCACTGTGTATCTGACATATAAAGGGTACATAAAAAAATCCTAAAAAAATCCTATAAATGAAAAAAAAAATCCTGTATATGAATCCAAAAAAAAAAAATAATTTAATTCCTATGTAAGATTTGTTGACGCTTTAGCCATGTTTTATCAATTTTTTATCCTTAAACCACAAGTAACATAAGTCTATCATATTATTACAGCTCTGATAGGTGAACTATACGTTTTGGGTAGACATATATAATTAAAAAGGTTTATTTGCTCATTTTCTTTCGCGAACTTCTATTGTAAAAGCTTAAACTTGCTAACTAAGATAATAATCCTCCTATCCAACATTAAAATTTCGCAATTAGCTAAAATAGCTTTTCTAATAAGTTATAATAACGTACTTGTAACTTTCTTTCATTTTTGTGTAGGTAGGTGAAATAATGTGCCATAATTAATTATTCTATTAGAGCACGTTCAAATGTTCCTATTCTTATCCAATCTTACATTATTATTAAAAAAACATTCTTAAACAATTTTCAGTTTATTTTAAGATACTCAGATAATTTTTAGTGTAACTTTTAATTCGCTTATTTTCTTAGTTTATTCAATCGCACGGAACGGATACAAGAAAAAAAAATAGAGGGAGACTTTTTGCTCCCATGATGGGGCAATTTTGTAAAAAAAAATAGCCAATAAAGAAATAAAAAATATTAAAAAAATAACGACCAAGTCTTGCATTCATTCTTTAGTTCTCTTTTTAAATTAAGTTGTTCTTGTAATTAAGTTGTTGTAAATACTTAAAAAATTTTTTTTTTTGGAAAAATCTTCTTCCTTCAGTCTTAACGGGAGGAAACCCTCTGGTCCTATCAACACGCCCTAGTATTTTATCAGACCCTGAAATTAAAATCTTTATTGGAGTAAATACTGAAATAACTAATCCTTTAAATATTTATTGGAACATTTGCTCTATTATCAAAGAAGCAGGAAATATTAGGAGACACATTCCTCAGACTTAGTTATGGAACTAAGCACTGATGCAATCATTCCTCAGATATCGTTACTGGAGTTAACGCTGATATAAAGCATTCCTCAGTTATTTATTGGAGTATTTGCCGAATATTAAAGGAGCATGGAATATTTGATCTTTGCTCAAATATTGTAAAGTCTTTATGAAATTATTTTTACTTTAAAAGGACAACCCTAATGTATACATTAGTAAATAAACCTGATAAAATTAAATGAGATTTAAACTTAGGCAAAAGTACTGACACTCCGACCTCTTAGCCGCGTTCGAGAGAAAAGTCTTGAGGAGAATTGTTGGCCCATATGTGAGGAAGGACGATTCCGGACACGGTACAATCATGAATTGTACGCAATCTACCTTGAAGCAGACATAGTGACAAAATTTAAGCTCGGTAGACTCCGGGCACCTACATAGCTCGCATGAGTGAAGAGGAACCAGCTCGGAAAGTCCTTTGTGGTACATTCTATGGTAGACGGCAGCGTGGTAGACCATGCTTGCGCTGGAGAGATAGCGTAGACCAGGACGCCCGAAGCCTTGGCGTCGGCACAAGACCGGGATAGGTGGAGAGACTTGTTGAAAGAGGCCAGGACCGGACCCCGGTTGTCGAGCCGATGATGAAAAGTGCTGTCCTGAATATAAAAATTACTATAAACAAGTTTTAACCTCACCAGACTTTTTTTTCTCTGAGTGTAAACGATTTAAAATATTGATTGATATTTCATAACTGCATTGTTTCCTGCGTGGATGATAAAGATATGAACTGAGCTTTCCAACTACACCAAGAACCCTTTATGAAGAACTCGCAAGTTTTATGTTGTCTAACATTCTATATGCAAGAGCATTGCAATGAAATGGGTGTGGCAAAGTTCTGCAATTTAAAAAAAGAAAAGATATAAAAGTTGTAACCAAGAGAACGTGTGATCAAACCATCATCCAGCGTGCCTTGCAGGCTTGTCAAACACCATTCACTCCGCGAAATAGCATTTATTTGAACAAAATCTCCGCGTTGGCAATTTTCGATATTTCACCATTCAACGACTGACGCCTCATATAGTCGTTGTCGTCGACGTCGATATCGTCATCGTTCGTTGCTATTGTCGTCATAGTTGCAGTTGTTGCCAATGACGACAATGATGACGGGTTACTAACAAAAGACAATAAAATGAGCACCAGAAAAAATATTTATCTCGATGCTTTCAGACACTTCCTTTATCATATACCTACCTGCCTCCGAATTGAGTTCCAGTTGTGTCCTTGGTTCCTTTTAACATCCAGCATCATTTTGCTAACACACCGACACGGATGACAGCGGAAAACTTTTTGCTATGAGTTTCACCTTTTTTTATTTTTTTTTTTTGCAACTTTTGGTTTGCCTTCGGCACAAAGTGACCATGTGTCAACATGGGTAAGGGTATGAAAAACTTTTGTTGAGATTTCTTGTCATAACGAAGTATGTAGTCGTAGGTTTTGTTTGTTTTGTACCATCTGACTTTTATAAAATAAAAGTTTTATTTTTCAGTCTGTAATTTTGTGTTATTATAAAGGAAAAATTATATTCAGCTGAAAGATTGAATTCAATTCAATATCATTTTACACTTGCGAAGAAGAAGTATCTGCATATGTATGTATGTATATGTATCATAGGTTTACTAATTAAAAATTTAAATTATAGTGACGTGTGATCATCAACTTCTTTTATTCCTCGAAATAATTATTGAGGGGCGTATAATTTCAAGGAACTCTTTAAGCAACATTTTACTTTTTGTACAATGAATGGAAATAATTATGTATATAAAGTAAAATATTATATTATATGAAATGAAAAAAGTGAGTATACGCCCTAGTGGTTTAATTTGTGTGGAGATCTAAACCACTGTGTCGATTTCGATTAAATTTGCAGAAGTGATAAAAAAGGTGGCATTTTATCTATATAAATTTACTTAAACTTTGATTCTGTTCTGTGAAGTTTTTATAAAATTTTTTCCCAAAACAATTCCTTTTTTCTTATTGGAAATTCATGAAAATAAAAATTTTATTTGGCATCACTATTATAATATAATGTGTATACCTAATCTATGTGTACTATCCAACTAACAACTTCCGATCAAAAAGTTAAGAACTGAACTGAAGTATTCTCAACTCCACTTTTTACAAACTGTACTATAAATGTTGAGATTTGGATCTCTAAATACTTCATTTTTGAGGCACGATTCAAAATCAATTCGAAAAGTATTTTACTTTCAATATGTTTACTTTGACTTCAACTCCATAAAATACTTTCGATTATAAAAAATAAAAAATATATCTACTCCTACGTTCTTATAAGAAATATTTCAAACTGCATTTTCTAAATTTCTTACTAAATATGTAAAAATTTCTTTTATTTGCAGAGCTCATGATGGCATCTTTTGACTGTGAAGAACCAAATAACGCAGAAAAGCTTATGTATGATTTGAATTAATTAATTAATAAACGAGGAAAACTATTTGTACAGAATTAATTTCAAACACCAACTTACCCCAGATTTCAGAACCGGCTTTTAAGTATTAAAATGACATTTATTCCATACAAAATACGTCATTTAAAATTTTAAAAGCCTGTTAAATTTTTATGAAATTGGCCAATTATAACCTAAAATATTTAAGATTTTTGTTTCTTCATATCAACTTTAATTTAAATTTTTGAGTTTAACCTCAATGACTCATTATGTTTAATAAAGAACCACAAACAAAAATATATAAAGACTTTTGTAAATAAAATATTTTGTACAAAAACTAGCAAAACAACAACAACAAATACAAAAATAAAATTTAAAATTAGGATTTAAAAATTAATTGTTAACATATAATATAGCTTAGAGAGAAGTGTACTATGCTGCATTTATAGAATAAAAGTAAACAAAAGAAATATGAACTAACCAAACTATTTATTAATGCTTATTACCTGCAATTTCAGAAAATTAAAATTTATAATTTTTTTCACAAAATATCTACTATATTTTAGTTTTTTTGATAAATGGAAAAAGTTCAGTCATTGTAGACAAGCAAGGGTTGTGGTATAAAACACCCGTTAGGTGTTTTTTGTTGTTTTTTTCAGACCAAAAATACCTACACAAAATTTTTGGGAGTTTTATAAAGATCTCCTATTTATCAAAAACGGCACAACTTTTATATGTTTGCTACCTTTTGGTTTATTTTTTTCCCAAAAAAGGATTTGTTTGGTTTTAAATTTTACCCAAAACGATTCATCTGATTTTATTAAAAATGTTGATATCAAAGCATCCGTCAGTACCTTCAGTACCTTCACAAAAATACTAAAAAAAAATTTTGGAATTAAAAATAAAATAAATTTTTTTTGTTTGAAAATTCAATATTTCAAAATTGGATTGTTTGGTGTTTTTGAAATCTCGCACGCGTTTTTCTATATTTTCTCATTACCGGCTGAACCAATTTAGATTATTTTTTTTTTATACAGAAAATTTGAAAAACGTCAACAATGTTGCATATCAAAATTTTTGATTTTTCAAAATAAACTAAAAATACATTTTAACCTCATATACTTTACCTTTCTATTTTAGGATTTAAAGTTATCATATACTGGCCAAAGTTTTTTTTTTTAATTTCAAACTCACAACGTTGTCAATTTTAAGTCGGTTAAAATGAAACCAGTAAGGTTATGTTGGACGATCTTTATGATGTAGGCATTATCTATTAATAAAATAGTACACCTTTTTTTTAAATAGTTTAAATTATTTAATTTGTTAAAACTTCTGATTTGCAGGTAGTATGAACGAAGTAAGATATAAGATACAAAAAGTGTTCCATCAGTCTGTTTTTACTTAAACTTATTTTAAATTTCTATGTAGAACTTATTTCACAAAAACAAAAATTCTATTTACTTTGTGTTTTTAAAAATTAATTTTTTATTTTTGATTAATAAATTTGTGTTTAATAGTTTAGCAATGAAATTAAAGAAATGAAAAAAAAAATTATTAATTTTTATTATTGAATTTATTTATTACAGCACATAAATTATGAAATAGTAGTTATAAAATGTGTTCCTTTTAGCAGCGAATAATATTGTAATAAAGATATAATATAAGTTAGTAAAATAGAATAAATTAGATAAACAAAACAAATATAGATAAGAACAAAATAATTAACTGATATTGTTAATATACATTTTTGTATATAATGTAAATATATATTCTATTGTTAGAATTAAAACTTTGTGTAAATTGAAATAAAGAAATGAAATTTGATATATAACAAATTAAAACAATGGTTTTATTGATTGATTAAATAAAATTAAAAATGTTATAATGGAATAGTACTGCAGTACGAAAAAGTGGAATTTAAGTCGAATATCAACTATAGACAGGTTACCACACCTTGGTGATTGCTACGGAGAGGATCTTTTTCTTTTTTTCCTTCCCAGCTAATGCGTTGTACTCAAGGACTTAAGTTTCTAATAAATTCGAAGTGGTGCACCCGAGCGCGTATTCAATTTTCTTCAATGTTTAACAAATGTTTCTAAATTCTTGTTTTTACCATATTTTCAATATAAGATTCATTTTTGAAAAAATTGAGAAATCTAAATACTTTTTCTATCTTTTTTCCTCCATCTCTGTTTTTTTTTTTTTTTGACCTTATTGTCTAAGGGCTTTAATGAAACTTCTCGGCAACCATTGCCTGCAGCGAAAGTGATAGAATCCAAGCGATATTTTCATACATGTTATCGATCGTTGGTATGGAACTCCATTTTCCTTTTATCGATTTGGTCTGATGACCCTCAACATCATCATCATCGGCTTGACAACCGGGGTCTGGTCCTGTCCTGGCCTCCTTCAACAAGTCTCTCCATCTATCCCAGTTTCGAGCCGATGCCATTCAGTTGGCACCCCGAGGCTTCGGGCGTCTTTCCAGCGCAAGCATGGTCTACCACGCTGTAGTGGGGCCCTTAACTTCTGCAGTGAGCTGACCATTTAGCAATTCATTAAAGTACACTTCCCATTGCTCCAGTATGCTTTAGGAATCGGTGATCAGATTTCCCTCTCCGTCCTTGCAGTATATACTGTTACAGCTCGGTGTGTACTGCGTAATGTTTCGGAGGGATTGGTAGAACTTCCGCGCCTGGTGCGGACCTTGCTCTCGCTGCTGATTTTCTCTGTCTGGTGAAGCCGGTTTATAAGAAAATTCCTAATACGTTTTTCCGTTTTCGTAGCAGAGGTTGTCGTCGTGAGATCAGTCGGTTTCCGAGGCTTGTTGTCAGTCTCGCAATTCTTTTATTATTACGGAACAGCGAATCAGCTTTGTATATGGAAAACATAGTACTGTCATGGTGTAAGTCGATTGGGGCGTCATCTAAAAAGTGGGCGCAACCCTTCCTCAATTTTTTTTCCGGAGAGCTTATTTAAATTTTAAATGATATTTATTGATATTTTTTGGATGCAATAATACAAATAATAGTCTCCTCTTTTTCCTGCTACCAATTTCCGATGCTTAAAGAGTCCCCAAATCAAATTCCACACCTCAAATTTTGCAGCGCCACCACAAGGGTCGGGGCAACATTAAAAAATACTCGCCATGATGATATGCTTTTCATATACAAAAAATTTTCACATAAAGGTATCCAATTATCAAAATATTATTCGAAAGGGATATGGCGACTGACAATTTCATACAAATACGTTTTGAAATGTAGTTCATTACAGTGCAGTTTCATCGGATGCGGTTTAACTTTAAACCTTTAAAATAAAACAAATTAGTTGGAGCAAGATTGATGGATTTTTTAGAGGGAAACGAACAGACCTATTTTTCCCTACAGCGGTTACCTTGGGACATTTCGCATACACAAACCATATCGTTATTCTCAATACATAAGATATCAAAAACAAAAACCATAGGTATATGGAATTTCTCTCGATAAAAAAAATCGATTTGTTCAGAAAAAAATCGAGTTTGTTTAGAAAAGAATTGAAATATTTTTCTTTCAAAATAGATTTGAAGTCTATGAAAGTTTAAATTAGTTGATTTTAATGGAGAAATTAATTATTATTATGTTAATGCAAAACTAAAAAAGTTACTTCTATCGGGCCTTTCAATATTTCAATAATGGACCTCACCACTCGTGGTAGAAAATTTGATAGTCGTCTTTGTATATGAAATCTTCTATGTATATATACAATGTAGTCATTCATTTTATGTGAAAGATTGGGATGAAATGAGATATTTTTGAATAGAAATAATAACTAAAGGCCGGTTGCACCAAACGCTTTTAAAAAATGTTACAGACTTTTAAGTCTAAAAATAAGTTTGTTCAGACAAAATACGTCAATTTAAAAGCCTGTTAAATATTGGTGCAACCGAACGTTAGTCAAATTCCTTAGTTATAAAAACATTTGTTGATTTTGCATTGCTCGAACATCAAAATTAATATTGAACAATTCAATGATGAAAAAACAGATAGCTAAGGTGATTTTATGAGCGTTCCCAATTAAAAAAACCTCCCCTAACATTAGGTCGCGCAAGGAATATTTTTAAGAATTTTTAGTTAATATTTTGAGTTAATATCAGCTTAAGATTGTTCATTACGATTATTTCTATCCAATATTAACACTAGTAGAACATCTTACTCTTAATCCAATGGTGTACTTAACCCAGTTTTGATCCTTTTAGAACCAAGGCACAGAATAATTCCAAGGGTAATTTTTGTACATTATGAGCGTTTCCAATGTTGAATAAAACTACACATTCACAAAGAAATATTGTGTTCTGCCTTGCTCCACTCCCCATAAAGTAATGGTGGGATAAAGTACAAATAACTCGATGGAGTTGGCCATTTGTGCAAGCATTAATTTTCAAATACAAATTCCAAAGTTCTGGTTAAACTAGCCACGCGGCGAGACTGTTAGTCTTAGTTGCCCAACTAGTTTCAAACAAAAAAGCATACAATCAACCTTATAATGAGTTTCACGTGAACAACATTCTACCCGAAATGCCCTGTTTCCAACGACGAGACGACATTTTTTTTTGAAAAGTCATTGACGGAATATTGTATTCCCTTTAGCATTTTAAAGAAAATGTGATACAATGAATAAACAAATAAATTAATTGATACAATTTGTTTTGGATATTAAATTAAATTAATTGTTTTGAATATTATTATTTTTTTTCCAAAACATTAGTTCTCATCGTTAAAACACTATGTTAAAAAACATTAGTATATAAATTGTCACGAAAAATAAGTATCCTAGGGTCTTTAATTTTTTTCTTTTAAGACTATATGGAAAGGGTTTACTGTTGTAAATAAAAGTCTGTAGTATTAAATCAAACGACATTTTATTGATAATATCTAGTCATTTTTATCGCAAATGCTTCATTTAGTAAATCAATCCATTGATGACATTGCATTCCAAATAATATACATACATGGTTAATATTAAATTTAAAAAATATATATATAAATAAATAAAAATTACTTTCATTCTATTTATTCTCAAAAAATCAAGGAAATACAAAAATCAGGATCTAACTTTTTTGAATGTTTTTTTTTCATAACAAATTTCGTTTTCAATAGGTTCCATGCAAAATTTCGTATTTTTTTTATATGAACATTTCAATCTTTTTTACTTAACTTCAATTTAAATTTAAATCACAGTCAAACGACAAAGTAACTTTTCTTAAACAAAATTAAACATATGTATGTACATATGTACTGCACTATGTACATACGTGTTATTAACCTTTTAACATTTGTTGACAAATTGTGTCTTAGTATATATTTATTAGTACAGTAGAAGCTGTATTATATATAAATAAATAATTACAAAACAAATATTATTTTTAATAGCCCGAAATAAGTCTCGGTAGTACTCGAATTTCGTCATAAGAGTTCTGGCCTTAACATTATTATTATAAAAATTATTTCAGACATTTAATTTATTACAAAGAAAGGAATATTTTAATTCTTAAAGTTTTAGAAAAAATTAAAAATAATTAAATCTTTTGGTGGTCTCCCACTAAAATAAATTCAGATTCAAATTTTAAAGCATTTTTTTTTTTGGTATAAACGCTAGAAGTTTTATTTTTTTTTATAATTTAAAACAAAAATATTTAATTTTTGTATTTGAAGTTAAAAATAAACTTATATAAAAAATTAATACGATTCTTTTAATTCCCTAAACAAAAGGTATTAATCGAAGTAGTGCAGCCTCTTTTCTATGACTTCCCATCATAGATGTACATTTTTTAAACATTTTTTTTTTCGATTCTTCTACATAAGTACATAATCTGTTAAAAAATACCTAAAAGTTAAACTTATTGGAATTTTCAGTTTTGTTTTTGTTTTTTTTTTTTTATTTTTTTGCGTGTAAAAAATGGATTCAAAATTTTATAAAAATGCATAAGATGTCTCTGCGTACAGATTTCTTTTTTTTTCTTGTATATATTACTTGTTTAAAACATTGATACACATTTATTATTTGTCATAAACAATTACATTTATTTTTGCGCATATTTTATGAACCACTTCACATCTATATAAATTTGTTGGGTTTTCATTTTATAAATTTATATTGAGCGTAATGGGTAAGTATAGGATTTTTTTGTTTGCAAATCCCCCAAAAAAAAAACATTTATATTCATGGTTGAACAGCTAACCGTTGAGTGTTCATGTGAAAAAATGCAACAATTTTTTTTTAATTTGCTTAAAGCAAAAATTACATTACATATACATATTTCATAATACTTTATTTAGATTTTTTATTTATTGTTTTAATCTATAAAACAATTTAAGATTTCATTTTGATTGTTTTGATGTTATAATTTTTTTTTTTTTCGTTGAGAGAGTCCAAAGAGTTTAAACTGAGATCTTTCTTGATGTGGGATCAGCATGTATCATTACAATCGAACCTATCATAGCGACTAAAGTGCGGTCCAACCATGTTACTGGATTTGGATAAATAAGTCCTCCTTCATAGAAACCTAGATGTCCACCGTGGGCTACTTCAACATAAGCCGTTTGTTCGTGCGAAACTGAAAAATTGATATTAATATTGAATTTAATTTCTTTTGATAAAATTCAAAATAAATAATAATTGTTAACTTTCATAAGGAATTCGAATTATCATATTTTGTTCCCGAATATATTTATTAATTTTATTACTTATCACTAAGCGGAGCAGTGGCTTAACTTTGTCGTACGTTTTCAATAGAAAGGCAATTTTTAGTGGATGTGCGGAAAATAATTCTTACATTTTGAATATTCTGTTAAAAGATCGAATTTATATCACTGGACGATTTCATTGATTAGTCTAATAGAATGTTTCTGGTTTTATAAAACCGTTTTCTGTTATTATGTTGCACTAAGAAAAATTTTTTTCTTGGAAAGATAAATTTTTTTCTTCCTCATGAATTTTAAATTAGGGTAGTCCTTTAAAAAAACGTTTCTTCTCAGCCCCTTAACAGTTCACAAAAAGAAAGTTGCACAATATTTTCTAATTTTATGATAAATGATTTGCGAAGTGTTGTTTCCAAGTTCAAAATTTGTAATGAGTGAACTGTTTGAAAAAAATGTTCTGCACATCAATAAAATAAAAAAATTACTTCGCAGTCGGTAGGATTCGAACCTACGCTCCCAGAGGGAATCTGATTTCTAGTCAGACGCCTTAACCGCTCGGCCACGACTGCTCTTGAAATTCGAATGACCATGTTTTCGTTTTAACAATAACATAGCTATATATTTTAAAATTAGTAGTTTTCAAGACTACTACTAAAATGTATGTGAAGCCTTTGTAATATGAAAAGGTGAGGCCTACAAAGGTGAAGCCTAATAGACAGATTAATATATATTCCACCTTTTTATAATGCAAACCCGACATTTGTTAAATAATTAAATACTTACGAGCAAAGTCTTTAATAGGTGATAATAATTCCTCAGGAACTAGGGGATCGTCTTTAGCATTAATAAATATCATTGGTTTTTCAATATTGTCAAGATAGTTTAATGATGAGCTCCATTTGTATAAATCGTGTGTCGATGGGAAATTGTGTACTTTTCGAGTGTAAGCTTCATCAAGTTCTGGCAGTGTTGCAGCAGCAATTATTTCTCTTTCTTTTAATCCAAAACGTGTCTTAACTTCATCCGAAAGCAATATATGACGATGTTTCAAAATTATATTCTTAACATTTTCTGTCATGATATATAAATAGAAACGACGGAAATTTTGCCAATTAAGTAACCATTTTGTACCCCTATGAGAAAAGGAAATAAGTTATTAAAGGTTGTGTTAAAAGTATTGTTAAATGGAATTCAACAAAAGCATACAAATATATTTGTATATTTGCTTAATGCCTAGTAAAAGTAAAAAAAAAGTAACTCAGTACAAGTGGTTTAAACGTTCAATTTTTTGAAAATATTTAAATATGTATTAAGTCTGATTCACAATCGAGAATATAAGAGAAAAGGGAACGAGAGTGTGATTTAACTCACTCTCAAAGCTTTTTAATTATAAAAACGGTCTTTTACGAAAGGAACTGATATTTTGCTCTTATTATTATTACTTTTATTGTAAACTAAATAATATTTCAAACATATTTATCTGTTATCGGGATCTGGGTCTAGATTATCTTTTACACGCAATACAAAAACAATTTGAGATCCTGCTTTCTAACTGGATCTATTTAAAGATCCAAGAACTAGGTAGTAGGATCTGGATCGTTTTATTATGACAGGATGATCCCTATGGATCTTGGTCGATTATAAAACGCGGCTATTGTGTATTATTTATTTTAATTTATCGACTTTTCCGTAAGTATCAAAGCTTTAAGCCTCAAAACAATACAAAAACGTAACACGGCAACGCCGACGAAACAACGTGTTGTTATCAATCAAATAGCAACCTGTTGGGTACTGTGTATATCGTCGTTGACTTGCATTGATCTCGTCATGCTTATAGTTGTCTCGTCGACTTGTTGCATTGTAAATCAGGGATCATCTTTAGGAAAAGATAAATAGCAATCGTTAAACGATATTCGCTTAAACTACATTTGTACTGATCAACTGGTCTTCTTGGTATGAACAAGTTTTTTTTAAGATTTTTTGTTAAGCTTTATTTTAAGGAAATAGACTACTTACTCAACAGCGTTGTATCCTTGACATATTGATATACCTCCAATAACAGTTTTTGGTTTCTTTGTGTTCTTTTCGCCCATATATTTAGTAATTAAATTACCACCAAGACTGAAACCGACTGCTATTATATTGGTGGACGGATATTTTTTGTGCAAATTTTCAACCATTGCTGAAAAATCTTCCGTATGTCCTGAAATTTAATTTACTATTAGTAAAGTGCTCAACTTATTTTCATTTCCAAAAAAAAAAAATGTAATAACAAACCGTATGTAAATATTCTTGAAGCTGTAACTTGAACACTGGGTAAAGCTCCGATATGATTTAAAACTGCACAACGATAGCCATGGCATTGTGCGTAATGAACAAATGTACGAATATAAACACTTTCCGATGTGTTTCCAATTCCTGGACATATAGCTACGGTAATGTCATCTGAAATAAAAAAAAATGAGTAAATATATAGTTTTAAATGTAATTTCATTAATTTAACGACAAAACGACTAATTTAGATATACATATGTATCTAGATAAAATTGTAGTATAAAAATCAAAAAGTCAACATGTTGATTAATTTTTCAGGCCAATTTATATTGGGCTGTAGCTTATATTTATACTGTTAGGCTATTCGTTCATGGATATAATAAAAATATCAACTAAATGTTTACTATTACTCACCTTCGTGTTCATTCAATGGTTGATAGAGATCATAGGTCAACGTAGACTCATCAAATAGTGACAAATAGACACGTTCACCTAGTGGCCATGGACACTTTACACGACCAACAATACTGTGTAGAACTGTTTGAACATGACCACTAAAGCCCCATATTCGAGTTGGGACATATCTAGAATGATATAAAAAGGTAAGGTTAAGGTTATTCAACTTCTTTGGCAAGGAGTGCATGTTAAATTATGATTAATCTTTTGAAGATGGTTTTATTACAAAGAGTGGTTATTGTCATTAGTTTGGGCTGCACCTTAAATGAGCACCATTAGTTTAGGTTAAAAAACTTAATTTAGTTTTGGTGGGAAGGTTTATAAATTTAAATCATGAAGTACTTGGTTGCGAAGGCATCTTAAATATCTGTCATAATCAGAGAGTTCGGTTGTGACACATTTAAGATAGTGTATGTGATGTAGTTCAATTGGATTTAAACATTCATTCTTAGTTTTGTACTTACAATATAGAAGAAAGTACAACATGTACCTAGCAACATAATGATAAAAACGTTGGATTTACTCATTAGGGTATTTCATTTCACTTAAATATGGGAGTATTATAAGTTCAGATAATGATTTCGAAGAGTTGCCTTTCTGATTAAAATTAAATCTTGCATCTCCGTGCTGTTTCATTAAATTCTTATTTAAAACGGTTTCGGTTGCATTTGTTAACTTAAATTCCCATTAAAAAAGTACAACGCAACACAAAATTAACAACTTCGCTTTAGCCCCTCTATGTATACGTCTCAAATAATGTCAGCCAGCACTAGAAAAGTCGAAATGGAGAACATAAATAAGCACTATTAAATGTAGTGGTTTGGTAAAGTACGTTTTGAATTTAAAATTTCATTTCGATTTTTTTTAATTACAAATCAAAAGGTGTATTTAGCAGCGCAACATCTAAAAACATGACGAAAAAATCGTTCGACCTACTCATTCCATTTGGTTTTTCAGAAAAAAATAGAAACTTCTTGGCATTCTTCCAAGTTCTTTCAACTTAAGACTTACCAGGAAGCTAAAAATATGTTCTCTAAAATGCATTTTCAAAATAAAACAACCAAACACAATTGTAATTAACATTTGTGTTCTCTTTAAATACATTCATACCTATTTATGTTTGTATATTTTTTGATTTAGCCAAGCACAATACTGTCTTGTAAATGGAAGACAAAAACAAATATTTTAAACTCACATAAATCAGAGTATGCTGAAAGTTTACTTCAAGGTCGAGCAAACTTTTTTTTAGCCTTGCTATTGATCCCTTTTAAAGAGAAACTTAAGGCTATTCTGAAAATGAAATTAAATCCTGAAGTATGAGTATTGAGTAAGCATCCTACATATTTGTATACAGCTTAATAGATATGTTTTGTATTTACATGGCTTATGTCGTTTTCAATTGGCAATCCGGAATTGGTTTTAGATTCGGAATCCCAATTGAACAGTTTTTTTCGATTCTGAAAAATTTGATGTTTGGTGTGAGAGTATTAGTATTTCAAGCAATCACTTCACAGTTGTAAATTTAAAAAAATATGACAATTATCAAGCGTGACATTAAATCTTTGAATGTGTGAGTGATTCTGTTTTTGCTTCTGATTTCAAATCCAGAAGAGAAATTCTCTTTTTTTTAGAATTAGAACTGTCACTTTTGCCCAATTGAACGCATTCAGAATGCTTTTTTCTACTTCCAGATTGCCAATTGAAAACGACATTAGTGTTGCATATTTCTTTACGAACCTGTTCTTACCAAGCATTGAACATGAACTACCGGATTCATATTCATACAGATTTAGGTATGAACATTGAAGATATCATATGTATGTACGTCATTTGTTATGAATTTTCAATTTCAAGGCAAAGTTAAAGGACATTTTCTTTACAAACAACAAAAACATCCTGTCAATAAGAAAAGAGTTGTCCTTGTTTTTTGACATTATGTATGTTTTGTATGTATGGTATGAGAAAAAGGATATTTCTAATGCATGAATACACCTTAATGGGAGCAATATTGATTTTTAGATAAAAAAAATCTGGGTTGTGAGTTTATGGGAAATGGGAAAAGTGTTACATAACACGTCTTGTGAGTTTAATTTCTTTCTTTTTGTATTTCGTTGGATCAAATAAAAAATATTTAATTGTATAAATGGGTTGTTTTTTTTTTTGATTATAAATGGAATAATAACACTTAAAAAAGTGACGAATTTGTGCCAGGAAGTTGTAGCTGGACATAAATAATGTGTATATAAATACAGTGTATTTCTAAATGTTTTTGGAGAGTCTAGGTAGTGTAAATACGATAGGTATAAAAAAAAAATGCACGCACTTGCTTCTATGTTAAAGTATTTAAATGAATGGACAGACAAAAATTATTATTTCCACTTTAGAAATTTGCAGATAACATTCACGAGAACTAATATATTAGGTTTACTGAAGTAAATTTCCACTATACCCGTAGATCTCTTGAAAAAATTTAATTTTTTAATTTATTATTATTGTTCTGCTACTGAACCTTAATATTTACATATGTATATTCATTAAAAAGATCTTTGTCCTACTTTTCCTTTCTGCATTAAATATAAAATAAGTTTTTGCATTTCATATTCATTGCAGCAAAGTATTCTAAAGGATAAAAATAAAGAAAAAAAAATGTTTAAATTGAAACAAAAAAAAAACATTGCATCGGCCGGGAATCGAACCCGAACATTCTAACCACAAATGCTCATGTTCAGAGCAAGCACTTATGGCTGTCTAAAATGTGTTCGAGCATAACAAATAAGTATCAACATCTTCATTTAATTCAGTAATAAAATAGAGATTAAGCCGCTTTGATATATTTGATTCAATGAAAATAAAATTCTTAAATTAAGTAAATATTTCTAGTTTAACTGATTAACACTTTATGTCTGCTTTAATGTTTAATTAGCCTAATAATATTGATAAGAAAAAAACATCTATGTTCATTAAAATCTTTGTAATTTAAAGGGTGTGAGTTGTATAAAATATGACTTAAAAAAAGAAATTAAAAAAAAATATGATGGACGTTTTCTAAAAATAAAATTTTGTACATATTAAAGAAAATAGCACTTAAAACGAAGTGTATCCATAAACATAGGGCATTTTAATAAGAGGTTTAATTTTAAATACGGGGCCAAACACTATTAACATTCAACTATTATTGCGATGTTTTTTATAAACTTAAAACTAGGAATCAGCAGACAAGGTAATTAATTTTTAGAGTAAGCTAAAAAGTGATTTCTTTATAAGTTTTTGACGAGTTTAAATTGTCGACGCGTAAACGCCATTCCTTTAAGTAGTAAAAAAAAATTCAATCGATTGATATTCAAAATGCAAAAGAATAACTCTTTGCTGGCAGTGTTTTTACATAAAAACTATGCAGGCTTTTTTTATAATCCAAAAATATATTTATAAACTTAAAAAGTTGGTACCTATAAGAAAATACCTACAATCCGAGAATAAGCAACCAATTAAGTTACGTCATTGGTGCACGAGAAAGGAACTTTGATCGCAGAATGACGTATTGCCATCTTAAATAACAGACGATGTATTTTTATTTTTATTTCTTTTTTTATTTATTTTTGACATCAAAACAATTTCGTCTTTGGGCTAATTTTCTTCATATCTATGTATGTATGTATAGATAATTTATTATAAACATATAAAACGAATCAACCTGTATAAATATAAATGTAGATCTAAACAATAATTTTATATATTCTGCGCTTTTGAACTTGAAGAGATTATCAATAAATCCACCGGCGATAAGAAAGTGTCTATAACGGTATAAATAAAGTATGGTTTAAGAAATTTTTCAACTAAAATCCGTTTTTAAATCATGACGGATCCACGTCCTACGCAATCGATTTTTTTTTAATAAATACATACACTTCCAATGAAAAAAAAAACCAACATGTGGCCACATACCAAGAACAAAACATGGCTATCATTGTTTTATTAAAGTTAATTTTCAATTTAAAAGGCAATGCAACAATCACAATTTTATTTGAATAGCAAAACAAAAATCAAACATTTGTATCTATCGCTGTTGCTATGAAATTGCTAAAGTATTACAAAAAAAAAATCTGTTGGTCACTAACAGCAAAAACCACGCAAAAAAATAATTTATAAATTGGTATGCCACAGCAAATAGTTTAAGGCACGCAATGTAATAAAGGCGTGAGAAACCACGATAGATTATTATTGTATTTTTTTTTTCAAAATTTCAAAGTTGAAACGAAAAGGGTCAACATCTAGTGAGTCATCATCTTAAATACTTATAGGTTATTCATGAAGGGAAAAAAAATTCTTAACTATATTCTCGAGAAAAAATTATAATGCAATTTAAATACTAAACGAGTATAAGTTTCTTTCAGAGAATCCACAGTTCCAAAGTTCAATTTTTTATTTATAGACAATAAACTAATTTTGTACTCACCACACTAAGAAATGTACCTACATAAATGTTATATAGAGAAGCAACAATCAACGAACTGATTAATTACATTATATTGTTTTGCTGTCGTCATTGTCGACGGATTTCAATTGAAATGATTCAAAACAGACACCAGGTACGAGTATGTTATTTACCATCTATATGAATGTATACTCAAAGCTAAATCATTTAATTGAAAATGTCAATAGAATGACGACTGAGAAGACAAAAGTCTAGTCAGCTCATCTTTGCAGGTCAGTATTTTTTATTTAAAGAGATTATGAAGAAAAAATATTTAAAAAAAAAATAAATTAAGCTCTACATTGTTGTGTCCGCGGGGAGTCATGGTTACGATCATTGGAATGGAAAACAAGTTTAAAAATATTAATTTCTTCATTACATCCGGATTTCTATTACTCTTAATGAAAGTTTTGTAAATGTACTATTACTTTGTTTCTAAAAAAAAAAACATTCAAAACATACGCCTTTTGTTGCAATTGCATTTGCAAAGAAACAATGATGGTAGGTAAAATAATAATGCACCATGAAGTCAGAAAATATAATATTACTACATTTAGTCAAATTACAGTAGGTACATGAATTAAGCATAAGTCGGTTTTTCTTTCGAGTTCATTCGAACGAAACTAATCGTACGTTATTTTTGTTTAGAGATCAGTCACGCATAGCAAATACAAAATCAAACCTACAATTGAGTCGCACGTTATTGTTGATATGCTTATCATCCCGTTTCTGTGTTAACCCGTATCTTTTGCTTTAATGCCGCCATAAAACTCATAATTTCTTTGAAATGAATAATCTGAAAATATTGGAACTTTAAGTTTCAATATTCTATTAAAAATCAAATTTTGTTTTTGTCTTAATTTGACGTTTAATATTTGTTACAAAAAATTGTCTACCAAACTCCATTTATTTTTCTACAAAACAATGACAGTGACATTGTTTGTGGTGAATAAAAATTGTTTCACTTTGGGTTAGTTCAGTTTTATAAAAAATGTAAAACGTGAAAAAAGTTCCTCAAAAATCACTGTCTAAGAAATACATTACAAGTAATTTTTTTTTTTTTCTTTGAAGCCTTATAAACAATTTCTCAATGAAAAAGAATTTGCATGGATTTGTTATGGGAGTCATTTTTGCGTCATTTAAAAATATTTGACGTTTAAATTTATTCACCACGACTTTTTTCGCCCACTGCCATTGCGCGAAAAATGTAGTATTGAATACATTTTTCTCAATTGGGGTTGGTTTACGCTTTAATAAAACAATTATTAAACGTCAAAATTTTCTTTTTCCATAAACGGGACGTAAACAAAATTGAGCTCAAGATATTAATCAGGCCTAACATTAAGATGATAGAGAACGCCAAAAAAAGGTGTCCTGCAATTCTGTCTGTCTATTGTCTCGACCTACAATCTACAACCTAAGCTACTGGAGCAATTTTCTCAAAGTTTGTAACATCAGGTTTGTTCAATGACGAAAAGTTCAGAGCAGAGTAGAACAGAAGAGAGCAGAACAGAACAGTTTGCATGAGAAATGTCAGACAAATCAGAACAGTCAGTCACGTGACAGATGAAACAAAATATTATCTGCAGCTGACTCTGACATGAATCATGAATCTACTCTGACTAAAAAGCAAGTGCAAGAAATTTTGTTCTAATCTGTTCCAAACCATTAATTCCAGACAGACTCACTGAACAGCAAATCAAAGAGATTCAAACAGAAAATTTCTAACTGAACAGCAAAAAGTTGTAATTTTCTGTTCTAAACTGTTCGGAACAGCTTCACTGAACAAACCTATCAAGTGTTTAGGTAATTTCCTACAGGCGAAAATAAAAACAAAGCATATTACCTTCGAAAACGACTCCAACGATTTTCATGAAATTTTTTGAGCGATTTTACATAAAACTCTTTTCCTGTCATAAACGGTTTCTTTTTTCTCATATGTATGTATGCGGTTTGACGAATTCTGATGCAAATTTGCACAGTCAAAAAAAAATTAAATTGGCAAATAAAATTTGTTAAGCTATTTAAGAATTAGGAACATTAACATTAAATTAATATCTCATTTTGCTCAATACAACAACAAAAAAAAAATGGAAAATTTATTAAAAAACATTGTAAATCTTCGACATTTTTGTTTAACCGGAACCAATAATTGTCATTTAAAGTACATAAGTAACTATGCAATATAAAAAATCATTCATTTAAATTGCGGGGGTTATCAGGTTTGATAGAGCTTAATAAGAAATGCAAAATCAACTGAATGATGAGACATGTTGTTGTTTCAGATTGATAAGATGTTTTATATATTCGTGCAATTAATTATTGCATTTACTTGCATAATGTATAATTTTTACTGTAGCTACCTACTCCTACATTATATGCATATATGTTTCTGGGGAAAGTTAATATATGTAGCCAACTAGTCATTTAAAATAAACATTCATTATTAAATATGGAAGACGAGACAACAACGCAGTACATTTAATTTAATTTTTGTTTCTATTTCACTGCATCTCTTCACTCAATACTGATGTCATTTAAAAAGAGGGATTGATTATTTAGAAAAAGTCGCCAACGGGTAAATATTGATAAGTTTTGTATGATGTATAATGTATATTTAAAAGAAGTCGAATTATTAATGTTTCGTGAGAAATTTGATCAAAAGTGGCGTGTTATTTGTGATTTCATAAAGAAATCCAGGATTAATAGAAATAGCTTTGTTCAGTGAGGAAATATTCAGATAAGAAAATAGAATCTTGAAAAACATAGGAAGAAGTTAGAACAGAAAAATTACTACCTCAGTTGAAAAATTTACTTGTATGAATGAAGAAGTAAATTTAGACTTTTCAGAGTAATTATTTTATTTCTTTTTTATTCTGAGTTAAATTGTTGTTAAACACTTTTCAAATAACAACAAATTTGAATGCAGATTTGACAGCTACACCGACAGTATTTTCACCGGCAAGAAATAACACCAACACAATGACATAAAAAAATTAATTATTAATTGTGTTCCATTCGTCATGAAAAAAATAAAAATAAATTAACAAATAAATTTAGAATTTTCAGAGTAATTATTTTTTACATCCTTGACGAAATCTTTTACACGGTTTTTTTCCTTGTGAAATAGAAGCCCAAGCCTCATCATTTTAAAAAATTGGAATAAACAAATCAAAAACCACTTTAATCAAACTGACAGACAAATTGTTTTAGTGTTAGTTCATTGAGGGTTAAATCTCTGGAAAAATTTAGATCTGCAAAATTAATTATAATCAAAAAATAATAAATTATTTCTGCCAAATGAAACGCTATAGTTGTCAAAATCAGCTTTTTGACAGATTAAAATCAAAAAATAATTGATTATTTCTACCAATGAAAAACCCCATAAAGAAATCTTTATTTACCAATGAAAAACCCCATTAATTTTTTTTTTATAATTTCTAAAAATAATGAATACAAATCATTTTGATATAAATTCTTAAAATAATTTTGCATTTGACGCAAGAAATTAGAACATTAGTGCTCTTATAAATCTTCTTAAAATTATTTCTATATAAAATTTTATTATAAATAAAATATATGAGTGTTTTATTAAGTTTGATGGAAATAGTTCTTGCATCACAACATATTCCATTAAAACTTGGGTTTTTTTTTGTCACTGCCACTTTTTTTGCTTTTTCTATAGCAACGATGATTTTTTTTTTACATGACACGACGATAAACAAACTTTATTTTTATGTGCGAACAATCTGATAAGACAAAAAGCAACAGCCGTTTGACATGTTATTTCTTATCTGACAACAAATCCTTCAATAAAAATTATAGTAATAAAAGACAATATACAAACAAATTTAATTAATTTGTATTTTAATTAAAACTAAAAGGTTGACCTTTCCTCCTCACCAACCATCAACTCGGTTAGGACATGTAATTAGAGTAATAGGTATTATTACTTCATAAAAGTGTTCGCCTTTCAATGAAAATTTTAAATGACAAAATTACAAAAATTATAATAATTTTTTTTATATGTATGCATAAACTTTAAATAGATATAGATTATATAGATTTTGAAAATTGAAAAAAAAATACAAAAATGGTTTTGGCATAAAAAAATATTTGAATACATTAGGTACATAATATTAGGACGGTATACACTGAACAGTCTGTGGCATAAAACAGAGAATATGCCATCATCGATCCAACAGCTTCCATCCTAATTCTAATTACCATTTTCTTTCTCTGCCATTCTTTAATAGACTTGAAGAATCTTTTTCAAAATAAATTTGTTACCCCATTCACTTAATTTGTAAATAAATACAAATTAATTAGGAAAAAGTAGGAATGTATGATACAACCAAAAGACTCGCAGTGTATGCTGAAAGGTAAATGTCTTCAATTTATTTATTTTTGAATTGAATTCCCTTACAAGAATACCGAAATAACACAAATCTGTTTTATTATTAAATGACCAGCCGATGAAAAGTGCCGGCCGGCAAAAACCAAACAAACTTTGTCGTATGCATACATTTGTGTACGAGTTCGCTACCTGAGTATAAACATTTGAATATAATGAATAACGGTGAATGCAAAAGTTTTTGTTTGTTTATAAATGCTTATTATAAATAATTAAAACAGAACACAACCTCACGTGCAAGAGAAAAAACAAACGTTTATGCGTTCAAATTAGATTTGTAAACAAAAGTCTGTGATATTTTATCTATAGTTTATTTAATTTAGAAAACATGGATATCTTTGTCTTGGAAGATAAATAAATATGAATTTCCTCACTCTTGCTATCAAGATTGTTGTTTTTTTTTAAATCTAATTATCGTAATTAACGGAAGATCTATTTATTTAATTATATAGTAAGAAACTAGCTTTCCATTTTTATTGATTAAATTGAGGCAACTTTTTAATACAAAAATGTCTTTTTAAAACTGTTATTGTTAGTTATGTACATTGTACCTACAATGTACATGATTTTTTGAAAAAAAAGTTTCAAAATTGTCTTATTCGACTTTCAAAAACAACAAATAAATTAGGTTATGCAAATTTAAATTATACCTACTTCACATTTTTTAAATTTTGTTTACATAAACTGTGTATGCCTACAATCTACATAAGTCACTAAATTCTAATAAAAAATTATTCAAACATTTTATAAAGAAGTGATTTTTATCATAAAGATACTGTTAGCTTGAAAATTATGATAAAGATAAATTATACATATTGGAATACAATTGAAGGTGGGGAACTACACACATTGTATTTTAATCAAATTTCGCATTTCTATGAAACTGTTATGAATCATATAGATACAGTGAAAGCTCTCTCAGGCGGTTTAATCTACACTGAACGGATGCAGTAATATTGTACATGCGTTAAATAATAAATAAAAATTTTATTTTTTTATAAATTTGTAACTAAAAAACGACACTTTAAGGACCATCTTTTTTCAACTTTTCGACTTTGTTTTTGAATAATATGTGGCTAACCTACAAGTTAAAAAAAATTCCCAAAAAAAATCGCGAAAAAAAATAGGAAAACAGTGACCAATCAAATGACGAACAGGGTTCATAGATAAAAAACACACCTGGTACAACTTATTTTAGAAGTCCAGTCATCTGACGAAATAGTGACTTAAGGAATCAACATCTTTATTTGCTTAGTCATTATAAAATTATTATGAGAATTTGTCGGTAGTATAAACAAGGCATTACTAAAATCTTCCCACTTTGATTTGTCGTAATACACTTTTCGCTTTTATCAATTCTATTTTTTTTTTTTTTGATAAGAACCTACATATATGTACATTGTGTATTATGTAATCTGTCAAAATAGATTTCCATACACCAACAACGTCAGTCACAGGTTCTTTCATGGATCATAATGCTTTATAACATGTTTCATAACATGTTTTGCATCATTAAATTTTTGTACCTTAAAGCTTCTCTTAAATAAAGAAAATTATTCACAAAAGTGTATACTGTATTAAATAAAAAGTATCAACTATGTTCATTGTTTACTTTAAAAGGTATTAAGTTAAATACAAATTATTATTTTAGTTCAAAAAGAAAATGTATTAAAAGAAAAATTAAAAAAAGACAAAAGGTTAACCCAACAATAAATAATAACTCTACTAAAAAATATAAACAAGCCAAGAAATGTATAATGTAAATGCTAACAAGTTGCCATGACTCACTGCCTTCATATATACGTGCATACATATATTTGCATTCTACCCTTGCTGGTTTACAAATTATAAAGCTAATGACACAAATAAACCGGCAAGCTTATTACGTAATGCTGACGAAGTTTTTTTTTGTAAGAATGCCTTTTGTTTTGTTTTTATTCTTTTCATACCAAAGATTCATAACCGGTATAATTTGGTAAAACAAATAAATTAATAATTTTTTTGATTTGTTGAAGGTATACCCAACAATAGAATTAAAAAGAAGCACTGGAATCTTAATTAAAAAAAAGAAAAACAATTTGCAGAATCAGATAGTGAATTACCTCCGCTCTTAAACAAAAAACAAAACATTTGGTGTGAAAATGTTTTCAAATAAAGTCCGCAACATCTTGGGAGTAAAATGTTGCAGATTTCATAATCAACGTGAATAATTCTTTTCTGAGACTTTAAATAAATGCACATGATGTTTTAATGGGTGGCCTAACAAATTCGTACATATATAAAATAACGTTGGTCACTTAAACTTAAAAAAAAGTGATTCAAATACCTACATACGTATTTGAGTAAAACAGTGCAAAAATGATAAAATTTTATTTATCGGAAATTACAACTAATTTAATTACACCACATTTCAAACTCATCGCTTATTGACAAAGACTTTAGGATATTTTGATAAGAACTTGTCATTTTACAATTTTAAGTTAGTGATTAATTGTTGTATGTCGTAATAAAATTGAATTGATGAATTATATTTTTTATAAATAGGATAAGAAACGATTTTCTTTATTCTGTAAATGAATTGCTTTATCAACAAATGTTTCAATTATAATAATAAACTAAGTATTCTCATACTCTATTTCCCATAGCAATAATAAAAAAAAAAAGTTAAGTATTCAAAATAGATAATTGACAGATAAGATAAGGGCTGAAGTCTAGTGAGTAACGGTTGCGTTGTAGCTATGAACTTATAATATTTAGTTTCAAGCTTTACGTCAGAATATCTGACAAGCTTTGATAAGTTCAAGGTTCTATGTATACACATTTCAAAATAAAATACAAATATATATACATATATATGTACATAGGTATAGTGCTTTAATTTGGCTTGAATATTCATAATCAGCATAAAATATACTTTATAAAATGTGAAATGGAACCCGATTCCAATTCAGACCCCTTTTTTCTGTTGGATTTTATATATAACTCATTTATTTTTACTTGTTTTGAATGTCTGAAATTTGAGGTTTTAATCAATCTTTACTTAAAAATATATATTACGTGGATATAATAACTTTGACTGTAAGTCTTCAATTACAGCTATCAATGAACCTGCGAGCGAAATTAAAACGCTTTCCAAATTGAAACATGCTTTTAAGTCTTTAAAATGTAAGTCATTGGTGCAACTGGACATCAATAAGTCAAATCAGTAACTATTTATATATATAATGCAAATATGGCACATACTGTTAATAATTTTTGAGCAAACCATGTTTTAATACCAGATACAAGCCTATACAAAAATTTTTTAACTGTCATCGTTTTCATTTTACAGTAGCATTTTTTTGCTAAGTACGACTCTTTAAGTAGGAATCAAAAATTTCCATTCCGTTACGATGACAAATATCAAAAACAACCAAATAACAATATATGTATGTTTAATCAAGTGGGCAAAATAAATTCAATAGACAAATAAATAAGCACACATGGTTTTTTTTTTGTTTAATTTGCACAATATGATTCATAAACTTTAATCATAATTCATAATCAATCAATATAAATAACTATATTTGAAAGAAGGGTATGGCTAAAGAACTAAACCCGACTTCAATTTGCAAATGCATATTCAGTTTAATTTAGGGACCTAAATCAGTAATTTGACCAGAGCAGTTTGTAACACTAAATTAAAATGAATATAAATACGTATGTATGTAGATGTACATCAACTCGAACAGTTGAAATTTTGAATCGAATTAGACAGAAAATGATATCCCAAGCACTCGATGACGATGACGAAACAAAAATAACAACACGTTATTGTCGTTACCGAATCAAGAAACGTTTTTCATTTTGAGTATCATATATTTATGAACACTTGGTGAATACCAGCCTTAAGGTAATGAGCTCGAATTATATAAAAAGTTCTGATTTTCGTTAAACCAAGTTTCAGGATGTAGGACTTTGCCAAGAAATCAGCCCAAAACGTCCTAAATCGATAATACCTATTTCAAAAGAGATGTCCGAAGCTTGGAAAGATTTAAAATTGACACTATAGTGGAACAAGGGAAACCATTCAGAAATATTTTAGCGATCATCTCCCACTTTGAAACCTTAAGTTAAAGTTCTTTTCATCAGAAAAATATATTTTTTCCATTTGATGCTAAAGTTTTTTCTCACACACAACGTGTAGACATTTTTTTCTTAGGTTTCAGTTTCAAATGATAATGCATGGTTGTTCTGTTCTACGAATTATGTATCATTGAAGCTTATCTATCTACTTCCTCAAACATCCCAAAAACCGCAATATGTGTACCATGACACCATAATGTGTATTCTATCAATCGGACATCCTCAGCTAGAATGATAAAATTAAAGTCGGCATATTATATCAGCATAACATTCATTTTAATGCATGCATGGATTTTAAAAAGAAATCTAAATTTCAAAAAATTGTTTGGTCCTAACTCGAAAAGTACCAGGCAAAGCTGAAATTTTTTTTTAAAGTTACATGTGGAAGTACTTTGCAGGGTTATATTTTGCAAGCTAAGTTTTTTTGATATACCTATTACCTCGTTTTTTATTATTATCATGATAAAATTGGAAAAATTTAAAACTTTACTTAGCTATTTTTAACCTTATATTCGTAAAAGTTAAAAAAAAACGTTAGCAGAACCTTTGAAATAACTTTTTTGTGAAATTTTGTTTCGAATTTTTAAAACATGTTTTCAATTTTTGCAGGTACTATGTAGGTATGTGCTGTGGAGGCATATTTTTTGTTTTATTTTTCATAAGAAATAATTAAAAATGTGAAAGTTGCAAACAACGAACTTAGTTTCCTTTTTTATGGAACAATACATCAACTGGTACCTATAACAAGCAAACAAATAAAAAACCTTGATTGCATTTTTTTTAAGTCATTAGAGTAATCCTTGTTGAATATGAAAAAAAAAAAAATACCTAGCTAACACATTTACATTCTTGTCCAAATACAATGCAGGTTGTTAGGTATATTTGCGCAGGATTACAGATATTCCTTTTTGTTTCACAACAACAACAAAAAATGAAACCTTCTTGCGAGAGTTGTATGTTCCTCCTGAAGGTGGGTGTAGGTACATAATTTTCTATGATGTCTGCACTACCTACTTTTTCAGAGAAATTGATTTATCAATCAAGTCTTTTGATATGGCCTAGTTAGTCAAGTTGAGAAGCCTACAACCTTATATCCAATTCGATTTTGATGAAGTAGAAAGAAACCAAACCACAACACAGCATGTATCCGGCTTCTTTTCAGATAGTCAATAATTGCAAGAAAAAAAAAATATCATTTAATTGAACTCCAAAACGTTCACCACTCATGCCACCACCATATATGTATAATAATGATGACAATGACTGTATTCAGTAGGTAGGTACTTACGGTTCTCGTAGGCCTGGTGCAATTTTGTATAAGCAATCGAGGAATGTCTCATCCAAGCACCAAACGCTCGGCTTCAGCGGCTGGCTATTCACATTCAATATCCTAAAGAGAATGCATAGTATAACTGCGATTGCGGTAAGGAACGCCGTCGACATTGTTGTTAGTGTCCGATAGAAGTGAACTCGATCGAAGAAAGGAAATTCGGCAAGAAGCTGATTGAAACTTTTCTGACTTTGGATGTAATTGTCATAGAAAAAGGAGCACTGTAATAAATGCGGTATGATCATACGTAGAGGTGCAACTTGGAAAAAATTCACAGCCCTTCCAAACACTATCGGCCAAAACAGTAACCCTTTATTTTGCAGTCTCGATAAAAATTTGCAACGTATATACCCGAGATTCGGGTTGGGCACTCGCGGAGCGAAAAAAATTTATGATGGAAAAGAAAAATACAATCGACAGTAGGAAAATACCCAGCTACAACACGAAAAACTTCACTAAAAACTAATTAGAATTTGCGGTTGAAAAAAAATTCTGTAAAAAAACTGCGATTTATCCCTTTGGTGGTTAATATGGAAAATATAAAATTTTGCAAATTGATAAAAAAAAATTAATTTATTATTTGTTTTTTTCTGGCAGTATTATTTTTCGCGTCCGATTTGTGGTATTGTTTTCAGCGTGTATTCGAATCGAAAGTACTCAATCGTTTGACAGCGAAAAGAATTGAATTCTAAAGGAAGCCGAGAAGAAATTAGAAATGGAGTCACTCTTGTTTTTTTTTTTGCTTGTTTTTATTCTCTCTTGATTCGTATGGTAGTTGGAGGAGGCAAAATGCGAAATGCATTTTCACTGAGTGACAGTTTGCCAAGGTTCACAAATAAAGAAACAAAACAAAATAAGTTCCAGTCGGTAAATTTACTGCAAAAATGGAAGGGAAGTTTGACAGTTGTACTTTACTTTGGTTTTGTTGGAATGGTTTGTGTCCATGGTTATTACTTTGTAAATCTAGTGACCGCATGTGGCAGTGTCTTATGGAATAGGGTATGTTATGTTATAATTTAAAAAATTTGTTTTTAAAATAAAATTAAAAGGATTTGTCTTGCGTTTTTGGGAAAGCTATCCACAGAATAAAAAGTTTTTTTTATGAAATACAAATACAACATCGTATGGATAATATCGGTAATAATATATAATATACACGAGTGTATATCGTGTCGGGTTATCGTTTAAAAGATTATGACATAATTGTCGTCTAAAACTAATGCAAACAATTATCTTATTTCATTAGTAATTATTCAACAAAATTTGACATTTAATAACTTGACAGATGAACAAAGCATTTTTCCTTGGGCTTTTCCAGAGTAGAAAGTTTAATGTGAAAAATTTCGAATTTTAAGAAAAAAAATTATAAAATTTTTTACTATTTACATATTTTGAAGTTTGGGAAAACTAACAATTTTAATGTGTAATTTTGAAACTGCTTGAAGGCTTCCAAAAACCTATGTTAAACGCTTAGAGTATATATAATATGGAGTGCTTGTTCCTATATCAAATACATTGTAACGTCAGAGGCACAGATAGGAGGCGCTAGTATCTACTTTCTTACATTCTCGGGAAGCACCAGCGCGGACCTGTCAAACTTCAATCATAGTTTTTTTTTGTATTTTTTTGAAGAGGGATGGAAATTAAAAAAAATTAAATTTAATTTAATTAAATTCTGGAGAGGAATAACCACTAATCAGTGGGGATAACGCACTCTTATTCGAGGTCCGCGCTTTTGCTTCCCGAAATTAGTGAAACTAGCGCCACCTATAAAAGCTTCACGTTTGAAATTGAACAAGCACTCCATATTATATATACTCTAAGGTTAAACGTAAACCAGACGTACTTTTGCGACAGCTCAAGTACAAGGGGATCTCCGCCGGGTTATGCTACAGATTCGGTGATCAAAAGTGATACTTAATATTTTTGATTTGTGATTCTTTAAAACTAAATTGCTTATTGTAATCTGTTAAAGTGAATGCGAATCATATTTTTATTTCAATTATTAAATCTTCTACATAATTTTAATTTTTTTTTAATCATAAAATAATCTAGTATGTATATTCATCATCATCATTGTGCCATTGACTGCTTAAAGGCTCAAATTATACGAAACATTCGTGACGACGAAGAACCAATAATAACAACGAGTTGTTGTCAATCTTAGCAATATGTTTTTGAAAGTACCTACACTGCTTCACATAACAGCTGATTTGGATTTTGACAGATCTGAATTCTTAGCCCGAGACAAACCTAGGGTCATTCAAAGTGTTCGTTCCGAGCACACATTATATACACGGTGACTTAGTGCTAGTATCGAACAGACCTTATATTTATGATGACATTTTCATTAAAATTAAGTTTATAAAAAAAAACGATTTAGAGCTCTTAATGGTCTTGGAAAAAAACTCTAATCATTTTGAAATATCGTCCTTGCATTATGACTCATAAGAAAACCACCAAAGATCAAGATATTAAGCCATATGCATAAACAAAAGTAAATGCTTTTACTTGTAAATTGCTGTTCTAGTTAGTGGGAAATTTGCATTAACTTAGGTACTGCAGACATTTCCAAGTAAAAGCATTTACTTCTTTTTATGCATACTTCCCATTATGTTGAAAACTTTGAACCTATATTCCAAACTATTCTTATTTTAATTAAAAAAACATTATGTAGCAACAAATTAAATTTATTTTTATTTCAGTGAATTTTGTTCAGTTATTTTTGTCCATCAAATTACGGTTTACATAATAATAATAATAATAATTAATAATAATAATAATTATCAATAATTTCTTACCTTAATCATTAATTTTAATTATTTTTTTCTTACACTTCCTTAATGTCAAAATGTTTTTTTTTTCTTTTTAATTATTTTTTTATCTTTCCATTATTTTCCAAATTTATTTATCCATAAAATGTTTTTACTTTTGTCGGTAATATAATCATATATTTAAATTGATAATAAAAGCTAAGAAATTCATATTGTTCATCTTCACTTTAAAAAAAAAAAACATTAAATTCATGTTAAGTTACTGCTATAGTTTTTGATGTTAAGTATGAAGTTAAACAAAAATTAAATCGTCAGACTTTATTTTTAACTAAAAACGATTCCATTAAACATAATTTTTTAAAGCAAAAGATTAAACAACAAAAACTATTTTCAAATATTGCATATTAAGTTGCTATTTTTCAAATATTTGTTTATTTCATTATTAGGTTTTTCTTCTTTTCTTGATTGTATTAAACCTAATTTTTTTTTTCTTCTGCATAATTTGTATACTTATATACTCTCCTCATTTCATTTCTCCTTTGCGATAATAAATAATGTATATTTAAAATACATTTTATAATAAGGTAAAATCACAGATATAATTATATATTTTTACTATTTGTTTTTCTTTTTTGTTTAAATTTTATTTTTTTAAACTTTTTATTTTGCATTAATTATGAAAAATAAAAATACAAAAAAAAATGTACAATAGAAGAAGATTATCAAGATTTTTTTTTTTGTTTTAAGTTTGCATTATAATGTTGAAAGATTTTTACGAATATGTATGTATGTCAGGTTATAAGACTCTGGAAAATGCATGGCTTGTTTCGTTTTACTTTATAGATTTTAAAAATCTAGATGGTAATTGGTTTTGCTCTTATTTTAATATTTACCTGAGATTTTATTGCGATGTTCGTTTTTTTTTTTACAAATCTTAATTAAAATCTTAAAACTATTTTAGTTTGAGTCTTAGAGCCCCTGAGATAGATTTATACACAAATGCAAAAACTGGAAGTTGTAAGTCCTTTTAGTTTTCAATTATTTATTAAAATTAATAAAAATCAAAGAACCTTTATATTGTAAAGAAAGGAAACTATAATACATACAAGACAAATAAAAAACGTAAAAAGATTTTAACTATAAAAATAAAATAATAATTGAAAAATATTGAAATACATATAATATGTAGTTAAAATCCCACATCTTTTTTCATCATACAAAAATGCTTTTATTTTACTTTTTTATCAGTTCAGAACATTTTTTTTTAATTTCCTTCTCTATTTATTTTCATATCCATATCCTTAAAATATTTTATTCTTAGAAAAAATAAAAAATTCCAACTATTTTTTTTTTAGCTAAAAAAAACATAACTAAAATATTGCACTAAATCATTAAAGTGTTAAAAGTAAATAATATAAAAAAATAACTTGAATTATGCAGATATTAATAAATTTTACGTATATATCCTTTTTGCAAAATTTCTTAAGTCTGTCAAATGTATAATTTTTAATTCTGTTTTTTCTTACTTTCTAATTATTTTAAATTTTGTAAATTTTTGTTTGTTTTTGTTTTATTTTATTTTCAAATACATGCAATCCCAATCCAGTATACCGAAATAAATTTGTACATCAATATCGATTTCGATACAATTAAATTTTTTTTTGTTTTCTTTTTTTTTTTATTAAAATGTGGTTGGCACAGCTGAAAGCTGTTTTTTTTTTTTCTTCAATAAATTTATATAATTTTTTATTATTTAAACGAAATTTTGTTCCGAAAGTTTAAGGTATCCCTGAAAATTTTGTACTCCGAAAAATTTGCTTTTCTTTTTTTTTTTAATTTAATTTGTACTTAATTGTTTTTACTTGTTTTTTTTTGTCCATTGAATGATGGTTTTTTGCATATATTACAAACATTTATTTTTACTTAAAATATGTGTTTTTTTTAATGTCTTTTGAAACATCAATTTACAAACAATTCCATTGTTAGATTATTTTGACTAAGGATTTATGTTCCAATATATTTGTTAAAGAAGCATTTATCAAAAAATATATATTCAAAATAAACATAAATTTTTCGTAAATAATAAGTTAAATTAATTTTTTTTTATGGGTTAAATATTGTTCTGAACTGTTGAACTGTTTAAGCCTAAATTTTATTTTTTGTATATACATTTTTTTTTGTTGTGTTTAAAGTTCTAGTATACGTATTTTAGTTTTTGTTTTTTGAAATTATAAATTAATGACGAAGTGAAAAGATATACATACATTACATATATTTTTGTTTATATTTTCCTTGTACTTAAGAACATACATAAAAAAATTCTTTCAAATACAAATAAAAGAAAAAACAAAAATAATAACTTTGAAAATACTCGTATAAATAATAAAATAAAATCATATCCTTTTGAAGGTTTTTAATTTTGAGTCATGATTTAAAAATTCAGTTTTAAACCTTAAAAATCTGCGGTTTTAAACTAAATTAATAAAATTAAAATGTCGTAAGGGTGAAACTCATGCTTTTTTGTTTCGAATCTTCGGTTATTCTATTTCGACATAACGTTACTTCGCATTAATATTAAAATTTTTTGCTCATAGATTTATGAGACTAATATCATAATTCAAAATCATTCCTCATCAGCTCATGAAAAATAAATATTTGTGGGCTAAGGACGAAGGAATTTTTTGAGTTATGAGTCTCATCGCAAAATTTTTACCTTGCTTTGCCTAGAATTTGTGTTCAAATATCTTTAATTTTGGTAAGCACCTAACAGCAAAATTACATTTATTTATGTACAGAGGCAAGGTAGTCGTTTACAAAATTCATCCTCGATAAAGTAAATCCAGATCCATGAGATGAAAAAACACAGCTATTTCTTGAACTCCAACGATTTGATTTTCAACTTCAATTGAATTAAACATCAATAGCCCCTGTAGTGGAATGAAGCAGTCTAGAGTATCTTATTTTCTTTATTTGGGACCGATTAAAGATCATAATTTACCTACGTAGTTCAAAATTTTGAATTACTCATAAAATATTTTGCAATTTTCTTCTAGACCGCTTTGAATTGAATATAAAGCTGTTTTTCTTAGTTATCAGAACGTAATCTAATTCATTCTGAGATAGTCTTATACCAAGCTTGATGTCATAACAATACAACACCATAAAACTACATAAATAAAGATACCTCCATCTTATATTTTTTCATGTTTTCGGTTTTTTGAGGTATTTTCTTTTAAACAGTTTCACATATCTGTAATTTAGTGTCGAAGTATCCCTACTGTTAGACAATTTTATTTCAACTCAGGGAATGAGGTTTAAAAGAATGCTCAGAATGAGTTTTTTTTTCAGAGTTAATTTTGCTCATTAAAACGGCCAACTTCTTTTATTTAATTTGACAATTAATAATTTAATCGAAGACTTTCATTTTCTGCTGAGAACTTTTTTTCGTTCTCAGACCTTAGGTGCTCCATTCAGCTAGACCTTATTCAGAGCTAAAAAAAACCAAAAAATTATTTAAACCAATCGAAAGTTTCTTTTAAATTGCACCAAACTCATTTTCAAAAATACCTGTATGTATTAACTTTGTAAAAACAAATATCTATAATTCATGCCAAACAAAATCAAAATTAAAATAAAACAAAAAAGGAAAAAGAAATAATATTTCCAAATTGAAAACATTTTATTTTTCATCCACAATTCACAATATATATTTTGAATATATATTATTTCATATACATAAATCAATTATAATAATAATAATAATAATAAAAATAAAACAGTTTATAACTGAACAAAATATAGATTTTTTTCCAATGTAATAACTACAACAAAAAAAACTTCTAAAGCTTAAAATTTAAATCGCTTTTTAAAACATAAAAATATAAAACTTAAAAAAAATAACGAAATTGTTTTTTAAACACTTTCGTAAAATTATACAAATAAAAATTTACAATCAATTATTATTTTTAATTAGGTAGGTATTTATAAAAAAAAATGTGTAGTGTGTAAGAACGCATTTTAAAAAAAAAAACAATTTACAAAACTATTATAACTTAATATTATAGTTTAATTTTACAAACAAAAACTGAAACTGTTAGAAAAAAAAATAAAATTTAGAAAAAAAAAACTAATCAAACAAAAATATTTTTTTTTACAAAGTTAAGAAAACACTATTCAAATTAAAAACAAAATAAACTCTGTGTTTTCGTTGCATAACAACTCATATAAATTTTCACATTTAACTTAAGAACAAATTAAAATTGGACAGCATACATATATTGTTTATATTTTTGTAGGTTTTATTTTTGTTTTCAGAAGTATTATATTTTACTTTACATTCTATTGTACCTGAGTGTGTTGCACATCTGACTAGTTGGTTTTTTTTTTTAGTAATGTTTATATAGTTAAAAGGGGCATTAATTCGTTTCTGTTTTAATATACATATATTAATGATTTTATTTTTTTTTTGGAAAAAAATATTGAAAAATAATATAAGAAAAAGAGTATGAGAAAATAAGTACATTTCTTTAATTTTTATTTTTAATTATAGGTAATTTGTTTTTAAATAATCTAACATATAAAATAAACAATAAAAATCTATAAAGAACTACAATTGCGTTCTTATTTTTTAAACGTACGTTCTTAGTTCACAGGAAAATATATATCTCTTAACAACTTAGTTTTATAAAGCGTCTGTGCATGTGAAAAATACAAAATATTTCCATAATGTTATTGAATAAAATTAAAAACAATTTTTTTTACAGGAAACAAGGATACTTAATTAGAAAAAAATACAAATTATTAATAGTTTAAATGTATAATAATAATAATAATATTTTAAATATTTTTTCCTGTTCTTTTCGTTTCTTTATTTTTTTTTTTTCTTATATATAAATGCAAAATGGCGACATCTTTCATTGTTTGTAAACAATTACTTAAATTTTGTTTTTACAAAGAAATTATTTTTTTTAATGTTTTAAGGTAAGGTATACGTAAGTGACTTACATTTTAAAGAATTTTGTTTGCATTAAATTTTGCCTAAATTTTCACATTTATTTTTTTTTTTTAATTTTGCCTTTTTTGTTAATTTTATATTTATAATTTCAGTTACAATTTTGTGTCCTATACATTTTATGCCTAAATTTTTAATTTGGTTATTATATTTTTTTTGCAACCTTAAGTTTGTCTCTGGTTTCTTTTTATTTTGGGCTATATTATTAAATTTTGAATAGTTTTTTTTTATATAAAATCCAAAAATTATAAAATTTGTCTATCAAATTGATTTGAAGTAATTTCTTGACGGTTTGCTTTTTTCTTTAAATATTTTTAGCTCCTTGTTAAAATATTTCAATATTTAAGGTAAGCTTATTTATATATAAAGTATTGAAAATGTGAGTCGTATAATATTTTAAGGATGTTAAATTTGTATTTTTTTTTTAAATAATTTCTTTGTATTATATACAGCAATGAAATCATGTTCTTTTAAAGGATTTGTTGTCACGTGTAGTTACATGAATCCAAACATGAAAAGTCATCTGTATACATTTACCAAACTACAAAATGTTTATTTTTTTTTTAATTTATGAAAAATATTTTCCCATCAGAAATTTTGAATTTAATATTAATTTTACATTATTTTTAATAGTTTAAATTAATTTTGTGAATATTTACAAAAACCTATCTAAAAATTGTTTAATGAATGATTTTTTTTACAATTTACCCAAAATTTTATGTTTTTTTAGTCTAAAGTTAAATTTTTAAAGTGGTTACATTTTTAGATTATTAAATTTCGTATGTTTTTTTTTTAATTTCTTTTGAAGATAATTTTTCTTGCTTTTTTAGTTTTTAATCGTATATCCAAACATTTTTTTTAATTCATTTTACTTTTACATAAGTTTTGTAAATATTTTTTGTAGCCTAAATGTTTAATAATAATGTACGTGAATTCTACGAAAATTGTTATTTATTTTTATTAAATGTTACATATATGCATAATTTTTTTTTTTGTATAAACAAAACGGGAAATCTTATTGATAGAAATTTTACCAACGGTTATTTTTTTACTTAAAAAAAAAAACATGGGAAAGAGTAGCCTAAATGTAAAAATTTATTTTTGTTTTGGTTCACATTTTTATTTACAATACATTGTTTTGTTTTTTGTTAAAATATTTTATTTTCCTTTTATTTTTTTTGTCACCATTTTACTTATAGTTGAGTAGTTATGCTGTCATTGTTTTATTGATTTTTATTGGATTTTTAATCCAAAAGTTCATTTTTATTAATTGATTTTACTTATGCAAAATAATATTTGTTTATTTGACAAAACTTAATGCTTAAGTTTTGTTTAAAATAATAAAAATAAATAGTTATATGAATATTGTTGAATTTTACAAACAAAAAATAAAACAGAATTCCTATTGGCTATTGAGGTAGTTTAGTTACTATTGCAGTTCTGTCTTTTGTCAGTTAAATTGAAATGAATTATTTCAAAAATTAAATAACTTTTCGTATATTAACAACATAAAGAAAGTATTATAAAGCTGAGGTATATGAGTTCCTATTGTATGATCTTTCTTGTAGTAATCGGTAGTAGTAATAGTAAAATAAAATGAAAAAAAAAAAAAAAACATTAAAGGGATGAAGAAACTAATATCAACTTTGTTATTACTTTTACATTCACAAAACGCAAATAAATAAAATTGTAATTCAGACTCCATGCTACGTTATGTGAAAGTAAAAATAATGAAGCGACAATCTAATTAGGCACAAATAAGTAATTTTCTCCAATATATAATACAATTCTAACAAATTCCATGCTCAATTAATTTGTATTTCTTAGTTTTAATCCCTTTTTGCTTTTTTTCTTTACAAAAAAAATAGTTATAATAATTTTTTTTTTTTTTTGATTCTGAAATCAATTTAGTTTTTTATAAGTTTAATAATTATTCATATATATATTTATATAAATCTTTAAGTTAGTATATAATTATGGTATGGTTTGCTCGCAAGGAAACTGTTTTCATTGAAAATATTCCTTAACGAGCTGATCACAGAAATAAACTGGGGTTGGTTATGTGTGTGGTTTTTGTTTAATTAATTTTAACTGTATGTTTTAACACTTTAAAAGTTTTTCTTATTTTTTTACTGATTTCTCTCTTAAATTCAACTGTAAGTAAATGGTATTTGAACAAAATTAAATTAATATTTTGTCTAAAAAAAAAATAATATGTAACACTGTATCTATTGTTTTCTATTAGTTTTGTTTGTATCACCCTGTATTATATTATTTTTTTTTATTTATTCATTTAATTGAGAAACATCCGTTGTAATTAACTTCTATTGTATTCGGTTGTTTCAGTATTTGTTTACATTTTTTTAAAAGGCTTATGGTTTCAGAAACTTAAAAAAATATCAACTATTTGCGTATATTTTTAACTATTATTTTTTTAAATTATTTAATTATTATTTTTACAACATTTACTATTGCAGGTTTTTTTACATTTAAAGTTTTTTTTTTCTTTGTTTTAATATGTGATTTGTTTGCAACCTTTTTTATAAGAAAATTTCCAATTTAAAATAAAAATATTGAAATAATTAACCAAATTTGAAATTTTGAATTTTGTATTTTTGAATTGGTTGTCCTGAAAAATTGTTTCAAAGGTGTAATTTTGATATTTTTTTTTAAATATGAACAAAAAATGACTATTTCGGTTGAAGATTCGGAACGTTTTTGAAAGGTTGAACTATTGTTTTTTGTTGTTATTGTTTGGCGAGGGGTTGAATAGTATGTATTAGATTTGTACAATCAATACTTTGCGTTTTTTGTTATTTTTTATCCTGTTTTAATATTTGTCTATTTTTGTTTTCCTTCTTTTTTTTTAATGTAAATATATATTGAGGCACCTGTTTCTGTATTATTTCTTGTTTAAATGTTTTTTTCTTTGTTTCTTAATAAATCGCAATTGTATAAAAAAAAAAAACAATTAAAAAATAAAATAAAGAAGAAGAAGAAAAATAAGTTAAACAAGAAGTCGAAAAGGAATCAACGACAATGAGATTTTTGAGTAAAACAATATTTATGAGATATTACTTTTAAAAAAATCATGAATTTATTGAATTTTATATGCACTATACCTATTAGATTGTGCGTTGATTAATTGTAAGCAAAAAGTTGTTTTTTTTTTTCTTTAAATAAAAAATCAAACATATTTATATAAGTTTAAGTAATTTATATTTTCTATAGCTAAATAAAAAAATATACCTATATATTCTTTATATTTTATGCGTAAGTTAGAGATAAATATTTTAATATTATATTGCAGGTACTGTTGTTTTTACTATTTACTTCTTTTTTTTGTTTTGTTTTTAATGATATATGTATGTATATTTTTGATTTATTTCAAAAACATTGTTTTATTGATTTGTATGTTGGGAATGATAAAGAATTTGAAAAAAGGCAATTTTGCTAATATTTTAGAGAGCCTTAGGTCGGGTAGACAATTTATTGTTTGATGAAGAAAGAGATAAAAAAATTGAATTTGAATTATAATTTTTGTTTGCTAAATGTTTCAATTGCGTTTTGTTTTTTTAATGAATAATTTAAAATGTTCGTAAATGTTTATAAATAAATTATGCAAAATACATTTTATTAATGTACAATGCATTCGTATTTACAAATTATTCATTTCATATTACATATATTCATCATAAAAACATTGCAAAAAAATAGAATAAAATATCTAATTCGATAACCGAATAGTTACTGAAAATTGTTCGGTATCTTTTATTGATATATTTTGAATATTTTTTTTTTCTCGAATTCTTAGATCAACACCAATTTTGGTTGTTGGAAATTTGTTAAGATATATATATATTTTTTTTTTAATTAAGTATCTATTTTAAAGGTGATGTACCAATATTTTTAAATGTAGTTTTGTTTAAAAATGTATATATATTTTTATTAATGACACTTATGGTGGGTTAACATACGTACAAATTCGTAATACACATGTATTTATTTTTTTTATATATATATATATATTTATACAAATATAATCAATCATTATATAATTCTTTGTCAATAGACTTTTTTTACTATGTAAAAACGGAAGAAAATGAAAGTTTTGTATAATTTATAGGTGGCTATTTATGGAGGATAGGGATAAAATAATTATGAGGGTACAGAAAAATATATATATTTGGTTTGATTTGTTTAGTTTATATTATTGTAATTCTATTGTTTTTTTTCTACTATTGTAAATAAAATTATTTGTTTTCAATTAAAAAAAATAACATGACAAAAGTATACGTATATAATATAAGTTTGTATATATTTTTTTTTTATTTTTTGCTTTCATGTAAATATGTATAAATATTGTATAGTTTATTTCTTTAAATATTTATGTTTGTTTGTAGAGAGGAAAATAAAGTTTTAGGTACTATTGTATTTGTTTCATTTCTATTGCATTGGTTAAAAAAAAACTGTTAATTAATGCTTATCAGTATTTTTGTTATTGTATATATTGTTTGAGACCAGTCAAAAACGTTCAGACTTTTAGTTGTTGTTCTTATTTTATTTTATTGTTTGTTTTGTTTTGTTTTATTGCAACTGTTTTATTTGTTTAAATTGTTATTTCTTAAACATTTTGTCTATACATTGAACAAAAAAATTAAAACAGTATGATAATAAGTTTTAATTGATTTTAAAATTCATTTTTATTTTATTTTTAAATATATTGTTTATCATATAGCACCCTGAAAACTATTTTCAGTCGGATATTTTAAATTGAATTAACTTGTTTAGTAATAATTTATTTAAATAACAGGAAACAAAAATCAATAGAGGTTGCGTTGCATTTTTTTTTTTAACAAAAAAAATTATAATATTTGTAACAATAACTATTATTTCTTTAAAAAAAATATTTTCTATTGCTTGAATGCTTTTTATCTTCTTTTTTGTTGTAATTTTTTTTTTAAACCATTTCATTCATTTTTCAGTCACATATGATTATAAAAGAAATATTTTACTAGGCATATAAGTTGTGTTTAAAAAACGATGAAATGCATAAGCAGATTAATATAGAAGGCTTGATTTGAAGGAAAATGGTAACAAAATTTTTCTTTTTCTTTCTAAATTTACACGATTTTGTTGTTGTTGTTGTTATTGATGTTGTTGTTGTTCAACAGCAGCAGCTTCAGTAGGCAGCGAGACGACGACAGCGTACTTTGACAATGAAGTCAAAACGATGATCTTGTTTCTTGTTTCTATTGCATTTTGTTGTTGTTGTTGTTTGTTTTTTAAGTTTTAAGAAACATGTTGCGATGTCACAGGAAAACAAAAATTAGATTTAATTTAACTGTGACCTTTGAGGATTTTACGTTGAGCCTTTTTTTTAGTTATTAAACCCAAAGGTTGAACCGTTGCCTATTGCGTATGATTCGGCTGAGGTACATGATCAATACCGATTTCCTGTTTGTGTTCACGTGCAATATGTCGCCTTACTGTATTGTTGCGGGTAAATGTTCTTGAACAAAATGGGCATGGAACTCGTATACCTTGATGACGTTGCCGGATGTGTGCGCGTAAATTTGTTTCATATCCATATAAACGATCACAGTACAGGCACTTAAGTTTTTTTCCTGTTGGTGGATGGAGGGGGGATTTGTTTGTTTTAGAAATAATAACTTATTAATTGCCAATTTGAGGTTGAGGTTTAAGAAAAATTCAAATTAATACAAAAATATTTTATAAGCTTGATCAAATTAAATTTAAAGTTTATTTATTTTTTTTTTGTAAAAAGAATCATGCATTTAAAATGTAATGTGTCGTAAAGTTGATTTTGATTAAAGTAATTCTACAATAAAGTACTATTAAAAAACCATTAAGATTCACGTATTGAGATATTCAACGATGAAAATATTGTTGTTTTTTCAAATACATACTTTTAAAGAGAAATCAAATTAATTAAGTGAGGAAAAGCTCATTGAAGTTTAAAAAGATTATCGTATTATTTCAATATATACTTAAGCTTATTGATTTAAAAAGTTAACTTATTTAAATGCAATTATTTTAAAATGCAAATTTCAGACATAGACAGAGAAAAGTTGCTTTTGTCTGGGTTTTAAAGTTAATAATGTTTAACATTGGAATTTTTTACTGCGGCTGGTAATCGGTCTCATGTTCAATACTCAGAAAAAAAATAAAACGAACAAAAAAAAAATGACACTAGGTAAATGTCAAACTATTAAATTGAAGATTAAATAAGACTTTCTAAATTATTTTAACACGACCTTTTTCTTGAATAAAATCAATACAGATATTTTGTCCTGATTCTTCTATTTTATATGGTTCTCTCTTCATACTGGTGAATGAATTCCTACAATTTAAAAAATTTGTAATTGTGAAGGAGTGAGTTATCATGTTATATAAACGTTTAAAACAGCAAAGCATTTTTCAAATCTTTTTGTTGTCTACCAAAAATGAGTGACAAGCGGTTTTTGCCTCTCATATGAGGCTTCTGGTGGATATTATGTACATTAGGTCTGTTCGATGTTGCCGCTCCAGACCGCACTGGGGACTGTCATTCAACTGTCAAAAAATCCCGGTCTTCTAAAAGATTCACCAGCTTATTTTTTAACGTTGCACATTATTTTATATTTCAGTCTACAATCAATGTATTTATTTCAAGATGGTTACGATACGATAAGAAAGTGTAATGAAAATTCACAAAATACACTTCAGAGAGCGAATTAAGAGGGACCCAGGAATAAAAACGAAAAGAAAAAATTATGACTAGATGTGTAAATCTTGGGAATGAGTTAAAAATTATTAATATTGTACATATATTTTTAAATATTGACAAGATTTTTGAAAAATTTTATGAAATGTGAACTGTACTAAGAGGAACTACTACTTTCTCAACTTTAAGACACATTTAATTTTTATTTTTTTTTGATTTTGTTCTTTTTTGTTTAAATCAAATATCAAGACTCACCATCAGCTGTATTAACCATTCCACTATTTTTGTTATTCAGTTTTGTAGCATTCCAAACATTTAACATATCAGCAGGAGCTATTGATGCAGCAAGTCCACCAGCCAATGCACTGTCAGGGATAGCAGTTGGTGTTGATGGCGTTGTATTCGAGGTTGGTGGTGGTGGCGGTGAATAGCTTGTATTTTCCATTTTCACACGTAAGTCCTCTGCACCGTTCTGATTTTTTTTTTAATAATATTCAAAATATTTTATTATTCAAAAAACATAAGTAATTTATAAAAAAAACCTTAATTTCAGTTTTGATTTTGAAAAGTTTTGCGTTAAAGATGTCTTTGAACGTTCGAAATATTGTATTTGAATTATTATTTTTTGATTTTATTTTATTAACACATTCACAAAAACACAAAACTTGATAGTATGCCGAAAAGATTTTAAATAAATATTCTTATATCAAAAAAAATATAAGAAATATATATATTTATAAGAAAAAAAAAATAAACTTTAAAAAAATAAGATACCTTCAACGCAAAACAACTCGTATTTGTAGTACTTTCGCAATCTATCCTTACATCATTTGATTCACGATCATCCTTTTCATCTTCTTTAGCCTCATTTGTACTGCCATTATTGCGTTCAGTTTTTACCGGCCGGTCTAAGCAAACTCCAGCACTGCTGGGTGCATTACCATTGCCGGCTGTTGTACTTGGACTGTGATTTTCATATCGACTAGATAAATTTTAACAAAGAAAAAAAAAAACAAAAAAATTGTATTCTGCTTTCTGTTTGTCAAAAAATGATCACCGTTTACCTTGACTCAGGTGAAGCTCTTTCTGATTGCATTGTGTCCGCTTCCGTTGGTGCGGTTGATGATGCACTGCTTAGGGGCCTGTATGGCTTGCTATTGGGACTTGCACTATCTGAACTATTTTTCGAACCATCTCGCAGCACACTTTGGCGGATCTCTTGCTCGGCATATGGACTGCGGAGGGCACGTTTTCGTGGTGGTTCAAACGATATCGGTCTGTACATTTGTGGCATGTAGGGTGGAATTCCGCCTAAACTTGAATTACTCGGGTGCATAAGGGAGTCACATTCTTGCTTTAAAATTCCCAAGCCCAATGGGCCTCCTGAATTATTATTATTTCCGCCTGAATTCCCTCCCCCTCCACCACCGCCATTCCCGCCAACTCCACCACCATTACCTCCGCCATTCCCGCTTATACTGTTTCGATTATTTCGTCTTCCTGATGGAGATTCTGGTGGTGGGTTTTCATGTTGCTGTGCTTGGGCTGCTGCTAATCTACCATGTTCTGTTGATAGACCTTTGACCTAAAACAAATTCAAAAATAAAATGTTTTAAAATTTTACAATTAAATTGAAAATGTTTAAAAACTCACTTGTAAATTTTCCGCAGACTTTAGAAAACTATTTAGAGCCTCTTGTGATACATGCACTTCACCTTTGTACATAAATTCTAATAATGCAGCCATATTATCTGGTGATGTGGCTTCCAATATAACAACACATTGTCCATTTGTCGGTGTTGTTTCGAAAAGTTCTGCAAATTTTTTCGAACACGCTGCCAATATCAATTTGTGTGCCTTAAATACTGTTCCTGGAAATATAAAAAAAATTATTATTAATAAATGGTCAGTTTTTTGGAGCACGAGTTAATTTAAATCATTTTTTCGTGTTTTTTTAGGAGTAGAAAACTCCGAGTACGCAGTAATTTGAGATTATTTAACAAAAACAAAACAATTATACGCCCAAATACGTGCCAAACGGTCTAACAGTTTGTAAAATCAGTCAAGCTCCTATTCAGCTGCAGACAGTAATGAACTAGCTGACCCGGAAGTCGTTGTTTTGCCCTTTTCCAAAGGTCAATTGTTAAATTTGATTTGAGAAAAATAGTATAACTACATATGAAGTTTTTATAGATAACAGCGCTCCCCTCGGTCCATATATTGTTGTTTATTTTTTTGGTAGAGAACCAGCATATATTTTTGATAGAGTTGTGCATAATGCATTGTAAGTGTAGAATTTGTTAGTAATACAACTTTAGCTCCACCTATCAGATGAATTGATATCTATGAACTTTCCCCAAAAAAAAAATCATATATTTGCCAACTTTCAAGTTGATCAGACAGCCGATTTCGGAATCTATATAGAATTCGAACAAACAAACATCCATTTTTATAAATACAGATAAATATTTTGCACGTTCATTCAATTTATTGAAAACTGATACAGATTTTATTTTTAATGAACTTTTTTAGAGTATAAAAATTGTAACCATTTTTTTTTTTTTTGGAAAGTAAGTATACGCCTAAGTAACCGAAACACCTTGAAAAAACAAATAACATTTGCTATTTCGTAATACATTTTCAGAATATATTTCTTAAAGTGCAAATTATTTAATAAAAATCTTCAGTGAACAAACGCTGATAAAATTTGAGGAAATGTTTTATCAAAAAAAAAAAATTGCAATTAGTAATACACAATGCGCTGTTTTTTTTCATTCTGCGCATTTTTTTCTAAATTTGTTTTTGTGACCTACTTTTTTTATGTCTAACAAATAAAAATATAATGTAAGTATGTATCTTATGTATATGCATAAGAAATGTATACATATCACAAAAGCAAACTCATACATATAAAAACTGCCGACGAAAAAAAAAAATAAAATGCACAAAAAGAACCCAAATTAAATGATAAACAATAATAGTTACGGCATATACAAAAAATTCTTTGGAAAAAAAAACGAAAACAAACCTACACATTCAAATATATGTATATAAAAAAAAGTAAGAAAGTATCACAAATATATAAAAAGCGTCATTTTGTTTTGAAAGCTAAAATGCTCTTATGTGCAAAAGCGACAACGCATATATGAGCTATTTCCGCATCATACACTTTGCACAATAATTAATCAAAAATAAAAAAAAGAAATAATAAAAACAACACCTAGCTCAATTCAATTTATTACTCCGTGTTATTTTTTTTCGCATTCAGTTAAATAAATAATCTAACTCACACATTGAAAACACCTAGACAGACTATTAGTGCATTTTTTTGGGCTTTATTTGATTAATTTTGAATTTGAATCATCAATAGAAGGTATATAAAAATGTGATAAGATACCAGTATTAAATTCAAAACAGCTGCATGAAGGAAACTTAGCTGCGTCGAGAAAACTTTGCATATACTTTTTTTAAAGTTAATTTATTAAATTGTATTTTTTTGCAGTCAGACAGTGTTTTTATGTTTTTATGATCATGGAGAAAGTTTGTTCTTCTTCCATAAATCGCATCAGAAAAAAATTGGCATTTCAATATTTATAGTCGTTTTGAATTTAAAACGCACGATTTTTTATCGATGCGGCTACCGACATAGATAGAAATTGCAGCATTTGTTCGCTGCAAATCATATTTTTTCTAGGAAAATTTGTTGAAATTCAGACATCTAGAAATGATAATAGCTGTCTGTCTGGCAGTGATTAGGAATGAGAAGAAAAAAAAAAAAAACAATAAACTGTGCAGAACATGTCATTTTATTTACACTAAATGTCGCAAAATAAACACCAATTGCATCCAATAAAGCACAGAAACAAAAAAAAAACAACATTTCTGGTTCTTATTATTATCATTACTAAAGTTTGTCCGAAAAAAAAAAAACAAAATTGTAGGGGTAGGGTAAAGGTGTATAAGCATTGGCAAATTTTGTTTTTTAATTTTTTGAGCTGGTAAGCTTACATTTTGTCCACTGCATTTCCAAGTAGAAATCTTTTGCAAACAAAAAATATACGTGGTGAAAAAAAAAAACAAATTATTTTCGTCAAAAAAAAATAACTGTCAAACTCCATTCGCCAATTCGTGTTTAACGTCAAAAATGTTTTTTTGCGCATTGGACTTTTTGAAATTGGACTTTCCATGTGATTCATTGTGTACCATTTGTGTACAGGGCACAATGAATCACTTTAATAATGACATAATGACGTAACATTTTTATATTAAAAAAAAAATAAAAAAAAATCTTCACAATTTCAGTCGGAGAAAAATCACAAAAAGTTGTTAATACATTTTGCACAAAAGAAAATTAAACTAAATACTGTTTTACTAATTTATAGCTAATAGCAAACATCTTTATTGAAAAATTAATACAAAAATACAGAGAATGCAAAAAAGTGAACTCTGAAGCATCGAAGTGCTGCCATCTTGGATTTCGTTAAAATATAGCCTACTACTTTCAATTGATTCGCTGTGTAACACTTTGAAACGCACAAAAACTACGAGTATTCGAACCATTTTGCTTTATGCATAGTTAAAACAAAAATGCTATGAAAAATAGAGTTGTTATATTTTTCTTATCTCTTTTTCCATTCGTGTTTGTGTGGTCAATTTTAGAAAATGCAAATAAAAAAAAATCCCAAAAAAACTGCAAAATATATTTTTCATCCTTTATTTTTTGGCTATCATCTTTTATGTAAACAAAAAACGCAAACCAGACAAACCCTTTTACTTTGACGGATTAACAGAAAAAAAAAATTCGAATTATGTGAACAAACATTCACAGGTTATCCGATTAAATGGAAAGGGTGTGCAGGGTGGTAATAGATAAAATTGAGAATTGGGAATATGGAGCTTAGGGAAAATATCTACATGTATAGTTAATTTTTTTTTTTTTCTGATTTAAAACTTTTTTATTTACTTGTGACAAATAGGTATACTACATGGCAACTCTTGGTCCTTCAGACCTTACATCACAATGATAGAAAACTCGAAAATAGTGGGTCCCAAATTTTTGTGTGTTTATCTGACGGTCTGTATTTCGACCTAAAAGAAGCCAACTAATGTTTTTAGATGATCCCATATTGACATTTTTCTACTTCTAAGAATTAAGGTACCTACCTGTTTTATAGCCGTTAACTCAAAACTTGCTTTATCTCAAAAACGTCTCTTACGATTTTGATGAAATATTTTCTATTCGCCGTTAATGTAAGTAGATTAAACTGTTCGATGGAAAAACTTTTTTACAAAAACTCTGGTTCTCATCAACGGTTTTACAGATTTTGAATCAAATATGTATTGAAAATAAATTTGAAATTTCGTTAAAAAATATTTTTTTATATGTACGTAAATAACTAAATTTCAAAGAAAAAATAAGATATTGCAAGAATGAAATCTGTATTTAAGTTTATGTATGTATGTGTAGGTATTTTTAAAAATATCTATACATTTCTTAATATTGAAATTTGCTCTTTACATTCTGTGTGTCCTGTGTATGGCCATTATGTTCAAAGCATTTTAAAGGTAAAATTAATCTTTCACTTCTGATTGATCCCCCATTTTCTGATGATGATGATAATGATGATGGGAGACCAAAGACACCTCCACTTCGCATCCTAACCACATAACTCTAATGCCCAGACATCTAGCCATTTTCATTACGCGCTTCATAGGCTTCGTCTATCCTATAGCCTCTCCCTTGATTACATCTCTCCATATACATAACTGCTATACCTTCAAACTCATTCCGCTCTAATATAGGTACTATGGCCATTCTAGATTCTTTGGCAAAGAAATTCAAAAACAATCGTTATGGACAACCCACGTATACAATCTAAAAAAAACACATGCCTGGGAGGGCTATCGCGAGATATTCGGTATTTCTGGGGTATACTAGGTTATACGAAAAAAAATTTAAACACAAAAAATCGCTAGGACACAACTTAAAAGGGTTGAGTTAAAAGTGTCCTGTCTGCTAGGCTAGCTGATATGATACGGTGTGTGGTGGGTGGATGTACAGTATATCTACCATTTTGTTTGTATTTTTTTTATCTTTTTTTCATTCGCTGCTGTTGCTACTATACTGCCTGGTCCTGGTGCCGTTGCTGCTCTCAGTGTTTGGTAAAATGAGTGAGTGAGTGATGCGTGTACACTCTGGTTGGTATATAGCGACACTAGAAGCATTTTGCAATTCATACTCTTGTTTCCGCAGAGTTTTTGTCGTCGCGTCGCGCATCGGTCGTCCAATCGCACAAAACCAGAAACGTATGAGTTGACATAACAAAAGCCAGTATCAGCCCTTTTGACGGAAGCAGACTTCGACGGTTCAACATATAACTCTTGCAACAGCAGAACGCGCAAAAAAATCACATTCAAAGGAAGGCTGATGGTAGCCGAAATGGATTCATGTTTAATTTTTTTTTTTTTTTTTGTTCTTTGTGTACCAACATTATACCTACCATACATTTATCAAAAAAGGACTATTTTAGTCCTTTGGCGATTTCTGGTAAAATCAATCAAAAAATGTTTCTTGATTAAAATTGGTGTGAGTAGGTGCTTCTACAAGAGATTTGTTTATAATATTTTTCTTATATTGTTTTTTACTGATGGGGTATTTTTGTTGTTGTTGTTATTTATGAATCTTTCTACTAGCTATGTGTCGTCAAATGGTACACAATGTTGGCAGCATATTTTTGGTCCAATATCAAAACAATGAATAATAAGTTTGGCGTTTTTTTTTTATTTTTATTTTGTCTAACACAATACACTTTGGAAAATGTTATTAAAAGGGTTTTTTTTTCAACAGCAAAAAAAAAAGTGTTGATGTGTATATTCTATAATCAAAATTTTTGGGGACACTTCTTTTCTCATCATTACATATTTTGGTTGCTATATATGTAGGTGAGGTGTGAGATTGTTTTTAATATTCATATGCCTCGAGGGTTTTGTTTTTAATCTTTTCCCAAATTATTTTTCACTTTATCAAACACATATTAGTATGTATTTTAATAAAAAATTTTTTCTTTTTTAATTTTAATCTTAGATTTTGTTAATTTGTCTTCGAATATAAAGTCGTTGCAAATTTCTACGATTTTTTAAACATCAAAGCTAAAGAATCCAAGTACATAAACAAAGTACAAATTGAGAACAAATTGGATACGTACATACATATTTATAGAAATTATACAAAGTAGGTATGCATAAAAATATAGTATTTATATGCTGGGCATCTAAAATAACGAACCGAGCCTCGGCGTAACGCATTGGCCTGAAGGTTATTAGAAAAACTTTAATAAAATATTTGAATGTACAGTTTGTAAGCTGTACACTGCATGTACTCGAACTTAACTTCTTTTGTGATCAATGCATTAAAAACGTTTCATTTTCATACAATTCTTACTATTACTCCAAAAACTGCTTTGAAAAAAGTTCAATATCAGTTTAATTAACCGTTAACTATAACAGATATAAAAAACTATCATTGCAAGCCATTAAACAAATTATGAACAAACGTTAATGTTTTCAGTTCATGGTATTGTAAAAGATGGCAATCTTTGCGAATACATTCACAATCTTTCATTGAATTTTATTTAAGATTGTGATTTTGAGTTATCCAAGCGCTATTCTCCTCAAAATATTGCCATAATATGTTCATCATTGCATTCTTTTTGGAATTCAAGAATTTTTTTTTAATTCTTTTGCTTTTTCCCTTTGCATTTTTTTTTGCAGTAAATGCAGTAAAGAAACGAAAGAATGCATGAAGTCCCAAAATATGAAAAAGTATTGAAAACATTTGTATAGTAAATTTTAATTTGAAGACGTAGTATCAAAGAAAATTCAACTAATGTCTTTCAATTGAAGTAACTAAAGATTGTATTTCCGATTGATTTTGAACCTTTAAAAGCCTGATATTCAGTTTATTATTTACAATACCAAAAAAGTTAAGGTTTTGAGAAAAGTTAAAATAGCAAATCTGATTTGTTTGTTTGTTGGAATTAAAATAAAATCGGAAAACTATTAGAACAAACTGATTCAACTATTTGTCTACTATTTCAACGAACGTTTTCAGAACTGAAAAAATATTATAAAACACAATAAACAAGCTAGTTACGCTCTAAATTATTTAGAATTAATATTTTCATCGCGTCAAAAAAAAACACTCATACGCCCCACATTAATTTTCCCAAGAAGGGTTTAATTATTAAAAGCGTTGAGTCAGTTAAAAAGATTTTTTTTAGATAAATTAATTTACTGAAAAAAATTCTTAGAAGTTAGAACTACTGCAATTTCAAACTAGTTCTACGTTCAAGAAACTGATTAAAATTGTATGCCAAGATACACAAGGATTTTTGTATACTGAATTGCATTAGTAAAAATTGAACATTATCTTATCAAAAAATAAACCATCAACATTAAAAACAAAAAAATAGTTGAAATGTAGAATAATTTTGCAAATAAAAAAAAATATTTTGAACTACATAAATAAAACTAATCATTATTTGCTATCATCGTAGGTATAATACGCAGACTGTTTTTATTTACATTGATAATTTTATTTATTATTTAACAAAATAATTCGTCTTGCCAAAATTTATCAAAACATTTCTTATCACATTTCCACTTTTTTTTTATTTCATCATTGTTAGTTGTTTTGTTTTGTTTTGATTGCAAATTCGGTTCTTGGAACGCATAATCAATTGTTCGGGTTTTTTTATTAGTTATAACTACGAGTAAGATCACAGCTGATTTCTTCAAAACAATTTTTTGAAACATTACAGTTTTTTTTTCAATATCAAAGCTCATACATAAAAAACAGAACTGTTCCTCCTTTTTTAAAGTGGCTGCATAACCTTGGTTTTAATTGTACTAAATTCTCCATGAAAAAGTACTAACAATTTAATATTTATAAGCGAAGTAGAGAAAATAGGACTAGCCACGGAACCGGGCATTTAAGAAGAAAACCTATTTCTTATACCCAATAAAGAAAATAATTCCAAAATTGTCTTCTAAAACAGCCCTTAGATTCAAATTGCTGTTTAGTTTAAAAAAAAATAGTTCAGACCGAAATGAGACTTAGTTTAATAAGACCGAGACTCGAATCGAGACTTCAAAAGTCTCGTCCTAAACTCGTTTCGTGGTCAGTCCTAAAAGAAATCAGTATGAAACTAATGTCTTAAACCATCGAAAAGTATCATTTCAAGAAGTCATCCTTATTACACTAAACTAAAATAAATCATCTATGTCATTTTTCAATCTTACTTCCCCAGTTTCGGTCAGTTTCAATGACTTCATGTTTTCAGTGAGGTGCGTGCTCGGAAGTCCTTTTCACTTTCGAAAGCAGAAAATAACGAAACTCAACTAAATGCAAGTGCAACATATTCTTTGTATGAGTATTCACTATCGGAGTCTTGCATTTTTGAAGTCCATAAAAATTAGGCAAAAAATCAAAAGTCCATTAAGTGTGTTCATGGTCAAGAATGATCGATAGCTAGTTTTCATTTTCAATGCATGCAAAACTGCACCTAAAAAACATACTTTTTAAAATTAATTATTATATTGGACATGTATTTTATTGAAGATAGTTCCTCGATAAAGTACCAACTACCAATTCAAAGTATACATTTTAAAGTTTCTTAACCTTTTACAACTAAACCTGCACTGGTATACAATATTTCCAAGGACTAAACACAGCAATTTATTATTCAGAAGAAATACAATAAATTGATTGACAAAGGACTTTTCCAATCGCAAGTTTATAGGTATTCATTTTTCAAGATTACAGAGTTTCGTGTGCTGATAAGTTTTTTTGTGTCTCATTCGACACCGACCTAGCTCACTCTTTATTTGCTCCGATTTCATAATCAAAATCAAGAAGCACACATCGACAGCAAAAGGACTGTATATTACGGTGACGGTGACTTTAGGTAACTGTAGAAAAAGGCGACGAAGACAGCAAAAGAATAGAAAAAAAAAAGAAGAAAATTCCAACTACATGTCGTATAAAATAAAAATGAAGCCGGTAAAGAAAAAAAAAAAAAAAAAAAATTAGGGTTCTTCGCATAGCCGAGGAAAGTACTACTAACACTACGTTACGTATACGCGCCATAACATTTATTATATCATTAAAAAAAAATGATGATGTTGATGACGATGATAATGCCTTTGGTTCTTTGGGTTATTGGGCGCACTTTTGAGGCTGAGAATTGTTGATTTTTTGTTTGGTTGTTGGCTCCTGGTTTTGGTTCTGTTCTGTTCTGATTCTGATACCTTACTCTTTTCTGGAAAGTGGAGCGGAGCGGCGGCGGCGCGGCGGCGTGGCGGTAACGTTTTGTGATAGCCGGGCTTGGGACGAGCTGGGTGGGTGTAGTTGTATAAGGCATGGGTTAAATTTGGGTCTTGGGAAAGTTCAATGTCCTTGCTAGATAATTTATGTATGTTTATGTTTTGTTTTCCTGCCCTTTGCGTTTTTTTTTTTTTTTTCTTCTATATTATTATTTTTCTTCCTAACACCTACTATACTATACCAACGCCACTCTAATTCACATGCTTTGTAATTTTTTTTTGGAAGTTGTATGCCGGTGTCTGTTGTACGTTCTGTTGCCTTATCACTCACTCGACGAAAAAAAAAGGAGAGAAGTTTTGATATCTTTGAATGGAATGGAGATTGGTTATTTTTAGGGGGTATTGGGGGTTGGTTTACGACTGTTGTTTTATTTTATTTTATTATACAAATACATATTTACTTTATGTTATGTCTGTTGATGAGTCTCTACCGAATCAAGTTTATCTGTTACGCTTTCATTCATGGAATTTATTCAAAGAAGGTGGATTTGTTTTTATTGCCAATGTTATGAGGGTTTCTTTCATTTTTTTTTTGTTTTTTTTTTTTTGTTTCTTGTTTTTCTTTTCAGCTGCTTTAAGGACGTGATCTGCCCTAGAAAAAGGAACATAATATACTGGTGCTGGTGTATAATATTTATACCTAATATTATTATATGTCGGTACTTAGTAAACATATGGTTTTATGTGCCATTTTGTTCAATCAATATTTTTTCGCGTTTAGACATTTTGTTGGTTGGTAGGTAGTAAATTTATAATATTAGATAGGTAGGTGAGACTGTTTTTATGAATCGATTTTTTTTTTGTTGTTGTGGCTTTTAGTAGTCTGTCTTTTAAATATTCGTTGTTTATTTGGGTGTCTATAGGTAGGTAGTGTATTCTTTGATTATGATTGTTAATGTAGGTTAAGGGTTTGTTTTTTTCTGTTGGATACAATGTTGGTCCAGTGTAAGGAATGCCGATTAACTATGAACACGTTCTTCAAGTCAAATTGCGGAAGTAAATTGAGAAAAAAAAACTTCTCTTCTTATTTTTAAGGCTCATTTGATGAACAAAAAATTCTTAAATTTCCCTTATTTAAGTTTTTTCTATCTCGAGTAATATGTTGTCTACTTATTGAAATGTCAAACAAAAGCTTCTTGATGGATGAATAAATAAAAATCATTAAATTAACTATAATAAAGTACCTACATACATATGTACATTCCAACAAGAGCTTTTGTTTTAAATTATAGAAATAACGTGTTGTTTAAGGTTTTATACCATTAAAAGCTATTTTAAATCAATAATTCAACAAGTGTAATTAAATAGAGCTAAGTCTTTTACGTAGATACATACTTCAGGTTAAAAAAAATCGTATATAAGAAATATCCACTTTTTTTTAAATATTGCAAGATTTTTTTTGACAGAAAATAATCGATTTAGTTTATAAATACCAAAATATTTCTCGCCTTTAAATTAACTGTTTTAAAAATCATCAAAAACTTCACTTACCATTACACGATAACGTCACATCTGCCAGTAAATCTGATTTGAATAAATTTGAAAATGTCATAGCCAAATTCGACGAATAACTGTTCCATTTCAAACAAAACTGCTGTTGTGGATCCATTTTGACTGAGTTTTTATTTTTTCTTCAGTGTTGTCCAACGAAAATATTTCTTCTGTTTTTTTTTTATCCCAAATTTTTTCTTGCCAAATTATTTGGGAATTATTAAATTAAAACTTGAATAAATTAAAAACCTTCTTTTTGTATTTTTGTTGGTGGGTTTTACTTTTTTTTTTTAGTAGTTATTGTTATAAGAGTTTAATTCTTATGTATAAATTTTAGTTTCCAGATGTTCTCTTCTTTTTGTTTTTGTTATTATTTTCTTTATTAAAATTATATGATTTTCTCCAATCTGCAATTTTTCTTGTCCAAATGTAATTTTTGATTAATTTTTTTAAATTTCTTACTAGCCAAACGTAATTTTCCTTTTTTCCTTCCTTTTTTCGTTTCCAGCTTTATTAGCATTTAAAAAATTTGTTTAATAATTTTGTTGTGTTGATTCTTTTTTTTTGTCGTTTGAATTATTCTTTTGCAAGGAAACTTCTGCAATGATAACAAAAGAAAAAATAAAAGTGAATTAAATTTCAAAGCTAAAACAATATTCAATGTCAAATAAAAGTGAAACAAAAATAATTCTATACCTACTAAGTGCATTTTGTATTCAATAATAATAATGATGTAGGTAAATAGTGCATTTGAGAAATTAAATATGTTCTTCTTGATATGCCTATCATAAGGTAAGTAGGTACTCCAAGATTGAAATTTGGTCAACTGAAAACACCAATATATATTTTTGAAACAGACATACAAAAGACTCAAAACTAAACGAGACTTTCTTTTAAAAATGATTTCTTTTGAAAAAAAGATCACTGGAATGTTGCTCCTACTTTTTCAATAAATAATAATAAACAAAACTTGTACCGACAAAAAAATTGAGGAACATTTTTTTAAAAGTTCAATAAAATAAAAAGTGCGTATACGCCCTAGTTTACAGTGTTGTGTTTGCATGAAGCGGGTTTCATAATTGAATACAATTTAAACCACTCTTTAGATTTTAATAAAACTTTCAGGAATAATAAAAAGTGATATGCTAAAATTTTCACAGCAAATTTCCGCCCACTGACACACCTACTTAATTGACCAGTATTAAAGGTTTTGTTTGGGAGTCCCATATTTCCCTTTAAAGATGAATATAAGTGTAATAATATTAAATGCCGCCAGCAATCATTTTATTTTCAATTTTACATTTTACGCACTATTTTAAACAACCTGAAAAAACTTGACTGACTTCGCTAAGGTTTGAAACTGGGATCTTCTGATTACCAACCAAGCACTGCGCCTCTGTGCGTAAGACCAGTTAAGCCTCCCAAATCACCCATATCACTGTCTGAATATCTTAGCATTTGCAAGGATTGAATTTTAATAAGTAAACTTTTTAAAACAATAAGTTTTTCGTATTATTAATTTATAAATAAAGTAGTATTGTGGTCTAATTTTTCTATAGTTTTTTTTGGGAAAGCATTTCATTGCTGTTATAAAGATTAATTTAAATATTTTTTAAGGCCCCGTGCCATATTAATTTCCAGGGTGACGAACAAATTTGAAAATCAAAATAAATCCAACAAAACCATTTTATCATCTTTAACTCCAAAATGACTAAATGACTCATTTAACGGAATCGAAGATACAACACACCATACATGACCAAAAATAAAAGAAATAAAGAAAACATAATAATAACCTTGAAAACAAACGGAATAATAAGAAGCCTGACTTTAGGCCAAACTATAACATCCATCTGAAGTTGATGAGTCTAAATTTTGTTTGCATTTATGCATTTCACGTGGTAGAAGTTTTTTGGCTGAAATCGAATAAAATCCAATAAAAATGCGAATGACGACTTAAACATATATTAAAGTAGTTAGAAAAAAAAAGAAGCGAAATTCCACAATTTCGATTCAAGGGATTTTTATTCGGCAAAATATAAAGAAACAATGCATATTTATTGATACTTCTTTTATACACGCCTGCATATAACTACAACTACCACATTGGCCATCATCATCAAGCTAGTAATATCATACGGTTAGAGGCAGTTAAAAGAACTAAGGCAAAAAAAAACAAAGAATCGATAAGAATGCACACAGCGAACATATTACGAGTTGGTATACCTAAAATGGAATAGGTACAAAGAAACTGTTATACCTAACATAGCAACAACAAAACAAAAATCAACAAATCGTCAATTTCCAGGAAATCTTTCGCTAATGCGAAACTTGATCTTTCGTTGTGCACACTGCACAGTTTCAAATTTTGTTCAATTTTTTTTTTTTTGTTTTCTTGCAACTTTATATTTAATTTTTTTTTTTTGCAATAAACATTATGATTACCAGTAATTCTTGCAGCTTGTTATTTAATGATTTTTTCAACTTAAAAACTTGTGTATATGGATAGCCCGTTTCCGGTCATTATTATGCGATGGTCATCATTACTCAATGTTTTGAACATAAGTCCTACGTATTTTTTTTGTACTTTTGCAAAAAGGTTATCATTTCGTTTCAGAAAAAAACAGTGTGCAGCATTTGAAAATAACAATAAAGGTTTTTGAAAAATCAGGTTTTTCAAATGTTCCAATATTCGACTAATTTGCAAACAATTTCTGAAAGATATTAGTTTATAGTTAGGTACTAAATAATGAAGCAAAATGAACTTATTTAGTTAAAAATAGTGTTGTTTTTAATTTTTCTAAATATTTTTAAAGAGAAATCGGATTGATTTAACGAAGAAAAACTTAATGAAGTTTAGTCAGATTTTCCTGTTATTTTAAGAATAATATATGTATATCCGGAATATACAATAATAATATGAAAAATGTATCATTTTAAGAAGATTACTTATTAAATTAAAATTGTAAAACGAGTGTTTTCGAAAGGTCTTATGTTCAATAATTACAACTTTCTAATAATTACACTTTGTGTAGCTGGCAGTATAGTTTATGAGAATTTAAATAAAATCCATTGCTGAATGTTTAATAGATGCTAGCTTATTAAAACTTGTAGCTGTCTCGCCTTTTAAAGAATTCATGTTCCATATTGTTATTGAATTGGAATCAGGTTGGCAGGTTATTATTGTTAATCATTATTTTCACCATTGAGATTTACCGGCAATTTTATATGGAGTGCTATTTCAGCTATTAATGCGTGGGTTCTTATTGTACATTCATTGCCATTTTAAAGCATCAACCAAAGAGAAACAACAAAAAAAACTTTAGATACATAAAGTAAAAAAAAAATTAAAATGCTATCTTTGCAAAGGCGCAGCAGCAGCAGCAGCATAGGTATAAGTATGAAAGAAGCAAAAGACCAGATGGACCTCATTCTCTCTCTCTATACAGGTAGTGTTGCTGTGTATCTATTGCCCCAAAAGATTCCATCATCATCAACATCATCCATGATGATGCGTTTTCCGCGAATTTGTCTAATCAAGAGGAGAATTGAATTTTTTATTCTTGTTCGTAATTTTTTTTTCTTTTGTTGTTTCCATATAAAGGTATAGATATAGATATTTTGTGCATTTTTGTATCTCTGCGCGATACGGTTGTTTTCTTATGTGGGTACCTATACAAATGATGCTTTTTGGTCCAGTTTCATCTTCATATTATTTATATGTATGTATGTATGATGTCTTAGAGGTTTTGCCGATAATATTGCTTCTAGTATTTTTTTAATTCATGTGAATTTTAAGTCATAAGATACCTACATCCTAGTCTTTTAGAATATACAAAAAAAAAAATTATACATGTTTAACCTGCAGTTTGGGACAAAATTCTCAGGAAAGGATATGGCATCATCATCATCATTATGCGCTTTGATGCGCGCGAGCTGTCAAATTGGTTTATTGTTAAATATTTAAGTTAAATTTATAATTTATAGTGATGGAAAGCGGTAGCTTAATATAGCAGATACAAAACTAAATCTCTAAAAAATCACAAGGATACACGTGTTTGGTAGGTTTTTTTTTTCTTTTCTTTTTGTCATTCAGAATGGAATTTGAAAATGATTTAAAATTTAAGGTTTTTTTTTTAATCTAGGACTAATTACAATATGTTGTCATTGCGCCTGTGTGCACAGTCCGTTTTGGTTTTATGGTCTGTTGTCGAAAATGTATATGTCATAAATGTAAATAAATAAAATAGAAGAAAAACAGACAAAAAATTCTTATCCAAGAAGATAGTCATTTTAAAACAATGGAGACAATCTTATTGAGCATTCTTTAAAAATTGGGCAGCAGATTTTTTTTCAAATTTATTTGATTAATATTTTTAATATCTTTATTTTTTCCAAGTGTCAGATCTTTCAATTTTTTTCTCAGTATTGAACCTAGGACCTTACGACTACCAATTGAGCACACTGCTTCGGTTATAATTCACAATAGAAAATTAAACCACAGACCACGTGTCAGCGTGTTACTAGTTGTATGTCACTTAGTCACTGTTAGTCACCCTTGTTCTTCATGGACCAAATTTAAATTAACAGTGTTCCAATATCCAATTGGAATGATTTTACTATACACATGAAATTCAAAACAGGATTCAATAAAACAAAAATTGGGACATCCCTTAACTACGCGTGAATAATCCTTAAAAACGAACAATGCACCTATTGAATTTTCAATTTTAATTGTTTTCAAATGATCACGCTACTGCTGGTTGGTAAAAAAAAATAAATGTAGCTGTCTTCTTCTACAACAAAAAAAAACGCACCATTTATTTTATCAACTCATGAAATATATGACAGAACAATGACGGTGATATAAAAGTAGACTACTTTATAGAAAAAAAAAATAAATAGGACGCATAAACTAGAACATGTTTATTTTGCAATTTCCAGAAATTTTGAATAAGAAAAAATAACAACAACAACAAAGCATTAGCTGAAACCTAAACCACCGAAAGACGCCGCGCCGCCATCAGAAGGTATAAAAACTCTACCTTTACCTTCAGTTCATTTAAGGGACAAAGGAAGTATAAATAATAAGGGGTCCTGATGCACGTAAACAGGATTTCATTTCTTTTTAACGCAATTATTACGCAATGCAAATTTTTCTATACTTTGCACACGTTTTTTTTTGCTATACACCTATGAAAAATGTATGCAATAAGTACAAAACATTTAAGGAATGAATTGCTGCTGACATCGCGAAATGAAATACAAAAAAAAAAACTTGCTTTTCATTTAGGGAGAGAGAGTCAAATGAATTTCGCTTCTGTTTGATTAAGTTCTAATGTTCAATGATATAGCAAGCATAAAATACGCATTGCTTGCATTTCAAATGCGTGTTATTCTTTAAATGTAGGGTAAGGCGTATCTTCATTACATAAATAAAATAATAAAAGGGAGCAAAAGCAAGGATTCAACATAAATTGCTTATATAGATGATGAACTTTAATGCGTTTTGATTTTGTATGGACATATGTTTCCTTTTCATCTTCATTGGCTCGACCCAAAAAGAAATCAAGAAAAAAAGAAATAATTCGCATACAAAGATGCCAACGATATTAATTTGCATCAAAACGATATTCACATATTACGAACGCACCATTTTATTCTACTATCCTCACTTTTCTCCAACAAACTGATTTTACTCACATACGTATTACACGCACATCGGCATCGCATCTTGAAGATTGGAAAAAAAAGGACGAAATTGAAGATAATTAGAGATCCATTTACATTGACAAGACAATACTTAAAGTAGAGCAAATAAAAAAAAAGAAGGACCAAAAAAAAAAACTGGTGAGAACAAATTATTCATTTTATTTTCCTTCTAATTTTGTTTTTATACTTCTTTTCTTTTTATTTGGCTGTTTTCGTGTTAAGTTAAATGGGTATTTAACTCGTTAAAATTATTGAGGCATTGTTTTTTTTTTGTTTGTTTTGTCTCCTTTTTGATAATATAATACTCTTTTTAAAGGCGGATATTGAATGTAGGGCATTTACACAAGTTAAATAGAAAGGAATTGTGTTATAGGTTTTTTTTTTTTATTTTTTTATTTTTGTGTTTCCTTTTGTTTGAATTCCTTATAATATTGATATAAAGGGGGAAGATGCGGAAAGGGAAGAACAATGGGGGAAAGTGATATTTATTGCGCGATTTAGTGTTTTGAAGGAATCATTGAAAATCAGACCTGGGAAAAGGATTTTGATTTTTAATGATTATTTCTTAACGTGTTGATTGGAGCATTTTTATTGGGACACCAAAGTTTTGATCTTATTTGCAATTTTCAAATGGTGGGGAAGAAGTTTTATTTTTTTTTTTTTTAAAGATGAAGAATATTATATTGAGGAGGGTAATGCAATCATTGAAAGTATAAAGAGCAATGATGAAATGGAAAAATTTGCGAGTCTGAAAATTAGTTTTCTGTGGCTTTCTTTTAATTTTAAGTTGATTTGGTTCTAGTAAAAAATGTTGGCAAAAAATTTACAATTTTCCTTGAATTGATACTTTTCAATTTATTGGACGTTATTAAACATGTTCCATAATTACCTATTTGGATTGACGAAATTTGGAATGCATAATTTTAACAGAATTTTGAAATCTGGAATTTTGGAATACCAACTCGATCTCTTTTTATGAACAAAAATTTTAATTTAGTTATTTTAGTTTCGTTTAATCTTAATTTAATTAAAATTCAATAACAAATTAGTGCGTATACGCCCAAGTGCACGTTTGTTTTTTTAAGGTTATTATTCAAGGGTTCAATTGTAGAGTGCAGACGGTAGATTAAGTAAGCTTGATTATGGTTTATTCGGCTACTTTTTATGACACGTGACCAATACTAACAATATTTTTGCTTGCTACAATATTTACTGTAACGCAAGTTATGGATTCGTAGAGGTCCTGCATACTTTTAATAATTTTACCTAGGTATCAATTTTTTTTTGCATTCAAAAATGAACTCAATACATATTTAAAAAAAACATTTTTTTCTTTTATAAAAATACTAACGTTTATACAAAAAAATTATTTTTGAAAAAACGGCTTAACGATTGTATATTTTTTTTTTGTTGGCTTACTTTAGCTATTCAAATAATGAATTTGTTTTATTATTATTTTGCATTTTTTTTATTTTCTATTCAAGTTTGTGCGATCTAGTCGAGCTTTTTATTTTTCATAAAAAAGTAAATAGTTTCGCCAAAATTTATGCCGATCGGTCAAATGGTGTCAAAGTCTAGTCATCTCTTATATACTGTTTTACATAAAATATCTATATGTTTTGTTTAGATGTAATGCAGACATTATGTAGTTAATAAAACACAAATATGGCAAGTGTAAGTGTTTGAAATATGGCATTTTTTCAGCCATGTTTAAAAGCAGTATTATTCACATTTCTGATAAAGAACATTTCTGAATAGATTTATAAACTAACGAGTGATTACATTGATTAGCTTAACAACTAACTGACAAGTTTAATACAAATGTTTAACATGTTTCCAAGATAAAATTTAAGAGAGCCGAAAACAAACTAAAAGGTAATTTATAGCTCAATATCTAAATCTTTGCTGATACTGAAGTAAAATTAATTTAAGCGGAAATAATCCAAACTCTATATAACTAATGTATTGACAATTAACGTACACATTGAAAACTTACTCATCGAATTAGTGGCCAAATATATATGTATGTATACTGAATCATAACACATTGACATAACGCACAATAAACCAGCGGACGCACATTAAACTGCACTAAGTATATATAAAGTATAATTCAAATGAAGCTACAGTTACAATTTTATGTGACCGCGATATAAAGCAACATGGCGGTATAAATTAGGTCAAGTCTACACAAAAAAAAAAAATATATAGTGCGTTCGAAACACAAACAAGCTTTACTAAATCTATATAACACAAAACGCAATGACAATAATATAATGGGTACACAAAATCACAAAACGTCAAAAGCCGCGTCTTCGTAGGGTCACTTGTGTAAGAGTAACACCACTTTGCTGAATGAGGGAGGGGCACATAGATGTAAGGGGCAAAGAAATCTAAAGCTATTTTGTTTAACGATCTACTGATCTAAAACCACTTATAAAAATGCGTAAGATTGTGTTTATATATGAATTTCTATCTACGAGTATACGCAACGCATAAGTGTGTATATGAGTGTTTTTGAAAGATAGAGGAAGCTCTACGCACATAATCATTATGCCCTTCAGAGAGGGCTTAATTGGTTCAAAAAATTTATTAAAAAAAAAGCTATACTCGTACTATATGACAGTTGGCATGATAATAGAAAAACAACACACAATAAAAATATACAAATGTTTGATATTTAACGAACAATTTGTTATTTGACAACGAAAAGCTAAGCGAATGCGTTATAAAAATGTGCTTTTTTGAACAAAATGCCTACCACATAAATTCACTTCATTGAGCTAAAAATAAATTTGAAGTTAACAAAAAAAAAAAAAAAACACAGGAAGGTGATATGCAGCAATTTATATCTCCATTATTTTTTTAGTTGTTGAGTTTATATGCGTAAAGAATGCGTAGAGTAGATTGCCTTGAAAATTAACCTTGAATTTAAGTGTAGTTTTGACTTTTTTGTTTTTTTTTTCTTCAAATTTAATTCTGCCCGGAAAATATGTATACTCAAAAATTGTTGTATGCGTGGTGCGTGTATAATTATTTCTATGTGATGAAAAAAAAATACTTATGTATTCCTTGCTGATAGTGGCAAAATTTTGCATTTTTATTACACTCACAGCGAAACTAATTAAAACAATATTATATACATTATATATCTGAGTGAGTTTACGCAATCGATGCGTTGTCGTTTTTGTTTTTGTCATCATATATAAAGTTTAATATTGCACACTATGTATTTATAAACAATTTTAGGTTCAAAAAATATTTCCTGAACACATCATAATAAAGTGCGTAGATATAAATTTATATGCACAATTATAAAGATAAGATATTATTGTTCATATAAATAATACTTTTTAGGCTGTGACGAGCATATGAGATTCTCTGTGTCGTTACGATTTAAACGATTTGCTTTTTTTTCTATTGGTAATTTATATTAAAACAAAAATGCGGTCGTAGTAAATTTGTTCCATGTGGTTTTTTGTCGTATTGTTATCTAATCACAACAATTTACAACCTATCTCGAAAATAACATACTTTATGTAATGTGTCCAAAAATATTCGCCACTATTAATAATATCTAATTTTCAGAAAATAAACTGGCACTTAATTTGTGACAAAAAAACTACATATTTTGTTACTAAAGTACAATTACCATGTACTTAAATTATTTAAGTACAAGAACTTATTTGTTTTACTTGTATACTTAAAATATAAGTACTGATACTTGAACTGAAACTAATAATTCCTCAAAAAAGTTATAAAAAATTGTAGGTACTTTTTACTTAAGTACTTGCGAATATAAGTAATTTTATTCTAAATTCATTAAGTTCTTATAATTAATGAGATACTTTAAAAATCATTAAGTATTTATAGTAAGAAAGTAAATGAGTAAGAAGTTCCATTTATTTATTGATTTTTATTTATACAATACTTATACATTTTTTTTTCATTCCTTAAGTACATATGTACCACTTTTTAATTCTTTCGGACAGTTGCATATATAAATACTATTTTAAGTTTTCATACTAATTTTACTTTTATTAAAAAGTAATCAAGAAATTAGAAGAAATTATAAGTACTCAAGTACACCAGTCAAGCTAGTACATTTTGTAATAACCAGTGTAGGTATTTGAGAATAAGTATAAGTATAACAAATATGAGTACCAAGGAATTGTTCTTTCAAATTTTTAAGTACAAAGTATTGTATTAAATTTTTTTTTTCTCTAATATTATTTTTGAAGAAAATTTCAAATCAACAATTAAATGAAAAAATTAACAGCAGAAATGTTAAAATGATTACCTTTAATTGAGGTTTACTGAGCTGAACAGAAAACGATGTAGCTACAGACGGACCTGGAGTAAACTGGTATAAAGTGTCAAAAATATTCCATTCGGAGTTAAATGTTCGCGATGTTTAGATAAATATATTTTCTAGCTAAGTATATTTTCGGTTCTAAGTGGCGAAACATCAATAGGGAAGGGACAAAATTGTTTATATTAAAAGGGTGAGCGAATCACGCGCCCAAGGGGATATGAGGGGGGACTCAAGCAATTAAGAAAATAGGGAATGATTTATTGGAAGTTACTATGAGGATTAAAAATAAAACTGGGCAAAGCACTCCACATTCGTGTAGTGCGACTGAAGAAAAAATCTCTTCACTTGACAATATGTCTAATGTCATGACATCAAGATCAAGAAATCTAGTTGAATAGTTTATAAATAAAATATAATAGTTGCTGTGGCTATTCTAGTTTTTAAGTATTTGTTGGATCTTAAAATAGTCGTTTCAAGTTTAGCTCCAGTGTTGTTTTATTTTTCTACAGTTTTAGGGCATACTTAATCATTATCAATTTGAAGATATCTATTTAATTTAAATCACTTAAATTATCACCATGACACATCCTTTATCATTATTCAACGACACAATTAGACATTTGTTAATGGCATCTACCTACCAGTATACCTAATGTATATAAGAACCATGTGGTTCCTATAATCGAGTCTTTTTCTGGTTTATAGCAGATGCAAATTTTCCATGCTTGAATGGTCACATAATTCATTACGAAAGGTTAGGTAGATAGATAAAGTACCTACTGATCAATTAACTCCTTTTAACCTTCTCGTCTTCTAAACGCCAACATCAGTCGTTTGAAATATATTAAAGGCACAAGAAGAATAGAAGTAGAACAAACAGAAAAAAAAAACTTAACCAACAGACCCACTTAACAAGATTCTTCGAAAAATACTCTCTCTCTATATATATATATACTTACTATATAGGTAGAAACCCTTAACTAAAATTGCGCAAAATTGCTTAAAATATATAGCTTAGAAAAAGTTTTCCTTCACGATATGGCATTTATTTCATCAGTCATCACCATTGCCAGCAGGAAATTATAAAATTTTGTATAAGGAAACTTTTCACAACCAGAAGTACGAGTGGGTACTCGTATAGATATAAAAACTAAAAAACATTTGGAGCCATCAAAAACTTTTCTTAAAGTGCCAAGTGCTGCTATACAATTTTCAATTCCGACATCATCGTGCTGTTTTATACATTGTATAGATATACTTTCCCACACCCACCCATCATGTACAAGTTAGATGATAACGTAGTGTGGCGTGGCATGGCATGGCATGGCATGGTATTCTTTGAAGTTTTAGACTGATGTCAACTACCCAAAAAAAGCCCAACTCTTAACTAACCCCATACCCAAACCAACCGAATATAGCCCAGAATCGCCACACCACCATCACCACCACCACCCATCATCCATCAGTTGTCCATTCTAAAATTCTAAACTTTCAACCCTCTTAACATCAATTTTCCCCGGACAAGAAAATGTATACCTCATCTCTCCTGAAACTGATGTACTACTATACAACTTAAGCTACATACCAAATGTATTCCCTTAGTGTGTAGGACTTAGAAGTTTTGTTGGTCTACATAGTTATTACATGGTATACTGTTACAATGTAGTATACCTACACATACACGCACACATTTATATGCATCTCTCATGATTTTCAAGAAAATTCACTTTTCTTACAAAACAAAAATAAAGAAAAAAAAATGGAAACGAGCATGATGACGAAATAAATGTATTTGTCCCAATTTCTGAATAGCCCACCATCCACTTGCAACATCTGAAAACCATCCCTTTCGCTCTTTCTCTCTCTCTCCCTTTTTGCGCCACTCATCCCTCTTGGGAAAATTTTCTTCTTTTTTTTATAATCTATGTCTTCTTGGAAAATTAATTCGGATAGGAATACCAAGAAATAAAGACAGAAAAACGCACCACAGCCATCCTCCCTCTCTACCCCTATACACCCACCATCTTCAACACTGGCTGTCATGTTACAGCTGAACAAGAAAACCAACCAACCTGTCCCCGACCCTTTTCCGTACTTTCGCTTGAATTCACTTTTACTTTCACTAAAAAAAAGAAGAAAAAAAAAACACACAACAAAAAAATGCTTCCTATCCTCGTTTCTGTTACATAAGACGAACAAGAGAAAACTTTCACTTTCCCTTCTGTTGTTCGGTATAGCTATAGAATATTATTCCGTGCCACGTTTTCGTCTTTCTTCGTCCTGCTGAATTATACAGTAACCAAGAAACTTTCCTGCTCATCACACCAAACCAAAAAACCACCCAACCACCCCCCATAAACACAATGCTGTTGCAACACACTGGTGCGCACAATAAAAGCAATTTCTCTCCTGGTGTCATTTTCTTTTTTTGTCTTGTTGAGTTGCTGTTGTTGTTCTACGTTCTACCCTTATAAATGGAGCTCCTAGAAACCTCCCTAACCCCACCAACGCAACGTTACAAAAGCGGCAGCAGCAGCAGTACAGTTCAAAATGTATTATCGAATTTAAAGACGAAAACGAAAAGACTTTGGGAAATGCGAAAAGGAAAATGCGTAAAGGAAAACAACTTGAAAGTTTTCTTTCTTCATTCAGCTACGTTTGCAATTCAACGAATTTTCCACGCAATCGGAGCATGAGACTTGCGAGTGGGAAGGGGTGGAGGGGGGGGAGGACTGCGGGACTGTAAGATGGAGCGATTGTATGTGTATCTACGTTTCTAGAGTGTGTCAAAAGTTGTATAACACCACCTCCCTGCAGCACAGTTCGCAATGTTTGCTTATTAAAGTTTCACCAGGACTCTCACTTTCTACAACATCATCTTCAAGGATGAAAATAGTATAGATAGAAAGGAAGCAGCACGCGAATCCCATGCCAACCGTACATTAACCTTCCTCCCCCTACTTTACCTCACCCCAGCTTATATCCTTTAGCGTAATATTCTTTCATCCCTTGTATAGATTCAGCTGACGAATCGCTATTGGGTGTGCATTGAATGGTACACGCACAACGCACACAATTTTCTAAAAAAGAAAATCCTCACTCCATCCTCAATTCTACAATGTTGATGATGATGATGATGATGATGATGGTAGATGGCATTGGCATTGGCATGGCACTGCTGATGCTACTTCTTGTGAAAATGGATGGAAAATGGAAGAATACCTACTGTGTGTTGTGCTTATTTCTGCTTGTGTAGATATAAAAGCGTTTTAGTTCTTCAAGATGCCTCCTTCGTGTTTCTTTGGTGTATTTTTAGTGAAAAATCATCGAAGCAACTAACTAAACATCCAGTAAAAAAAAAAAAAGTAAAAAAAAAAAACGAAAACACAAGACAAGACAAAAAAGGATGAAAGTGAACAACTAAAGTGCTTTTTATCTTTACGAAAATGATAAAGAAGAACTACAACTTCCCAGAAGGAGCACGGACGGACGCAAGAGCTGTACGAGAGGGATAGTGACATTTTCCACTTTTTTCTATACGAACAGCATAGAATACCTACCAAAAATTGATAAAGACAAAAACAACACTGATGCTATAGTGATGAGCACTCGTACTTTGTCATAGTCGTACACTTATAGTAGCAGTTGTTGGGTTACAAGGACACAACACAAAAAGGATGAGAGGGTATACCTTTATTCTTTAGTGAAAACGTATAATTTCCAAGAATGTTTTTGTGCGAAATAAATAAAAAAAAAAAAAACGTTGTGTGTTGTCGGTAGTAGGTACCTTCCTAGGATACGATAAATTCATCAAAGATACATTTGCGGTGTCCTTTTTCTGTGTGTGTCCTTTGATGTCTTTGGGACATGTATTTTATATACCTATATTCCTATATACAAAAATAACTTTTACTAGGTTAAACGGTTACCTTTTAATGCTTTTCAGTAATGTTCATCCTTTATCCCAATGGTTTCGTTATACATTTATATAAAAAAAAAGCCACAGGACCTCCATGTGCATAAATGTAGGTATACCTTACCTACCTATGTAGGTATGTGTTTAAAGTTTTTTTTATTTTACTTTCAATGGAAGGTATATTAAGGTTTTTCAAAAAAGGACTTTAATTTTTCGACTTAATGAATTCTTCAGAGAACAAACATAGTTCTAGTTCAGATAATTATAGTGAACGAAGAAACTTTTGGGGTTTTCTATGATCTATTTTAATTGTGAAAAACCTACCTCAGTATAAAGCAGTTAGATTACAAGGTTTACCTATAAATATAAATTAAATTCACTTAAAAAATATATAAGATATTTCTTCTGTTTTGAGAAAAGCACAGTCGAGATGTTTTAATTTTTTTTGTTTTTTGTTTTCCTGGAAATATTTTGAAATAAATGATTGAAGACGTTTCAATGGAATGTAAATAAATAAAATAAAAAAATAAAAAACCTTTATCAATTGAGTTGGTAGAAATGCTTTTTGTGTGTTATTAATCTAGGAGGTTTCTTAGTAACAGAGATTCTAAATTTAAAGAACGAAAACAAGAACTTAAAAGCATTTATGTGTAGGAACGGTTTATCGATATGTGTATGTACATATATAAATATTGAACAGGGCTTTGAGATACCTGGGTAAATATACATATGTACGAATATAAGCACTGAAATTTATTTGAAATTCGAAAGATGTTAAAAGATTTATTTTAAAAAGACGACATTGAAATTAAAATCAACTCTATTACAAGTGTCAACCATATCAATTAAGAGTTAATATAAATATTGTAATTTGGCATTTTATCTTTAACTTTCTATGTTGAATTGTCAATTTTTCCTTTAATTAACAGTCTACATAATACCAAATGGTCGAATTTTTTTGAACTAAGTTTCATCTTGTTACATGGCAGTACCGGTTAAAACGCAATAAAAATTCATTCAAATTGCGAATATATAAAATTGTCACCCGTCGATGTTGTAGGTCCTTATACAAAAAAAATAAAAAAAAAATTTTTTTTAATGGCTCAGGCAACTCACAAAAAGTTGCCAAGCTTCGAAGAAATTCTAACAAAATTGAATTTTTTTAAAACTTATTTTAATGTATTATTTAGGCATTTTAATATAAAGTACCATGAAGTGCAAGAGCAAAATTTCACAAAAATTTAAGGGTTCAGATACATAAACTGTTCGAAAAAATAAAAACGGTTAAAAACTGTTTTTAAAAAAATATTTTTAGCTCTGCGAAATTAGGCCCCAAAAGAAAAAAAATGCAATAAGGCCCCAAATTGAAGTATCTTTTCATAATGAAACTATGCCCCAATGAAATAAAGCCCAACTGAAATGAAAAAATGAAATAAGGCCCCAACTTGTTTTTACTTTTTTTTTTTAGAATTTAGTTTTTCATATTTAAGTTTATTTTCAAACATGGAATTACACCCAAACCATCAAACAAATACTTAAAAATGTTCATATGCTTTTTTTCTTCTTTTATCCAAAAGAACAAAAAAAAAGGAAAAAACCTGTTGAAAAAATCAATTAGTAACAAAATCGAGTAGTCTTTAAACACGAAAGATGAAAACCATCAGGGTGATACTGAACAGCTGAAAAAAACGTGAGATTTTTGGTTTTTTTTTTTGGCCTTATTTTTTTATTTTATTTTTTTTTTTGTGAGGCCTTATTTCCTGACGCCTAATTTCGCGAAGCCAATATTTTTGACCAAATTGTTCGAATTACCAATTTGCATACGCCAGAAAAAAAAATCCGAAATCTGAATTATACGATGTACGATGCGAACGAAAAATGTGAATAGCGCGTTCAAGCCTAAATCATCTAGAAAGCTGCATAGCATAGTTTTAAAACTGGAAGTACTTTTGTCCCACTTCGAATAAATATCATAATTGAACGAGGATAAAGTATTTTCGTCCGATTTTTAATATTTACCTGCAAATGTTTATGTTACAGAAATCCTTTCAGAATGAGCAGAATTTTTATATTTCTTATAAAAGTGAAAAGTCAGAAGTTGGAAAAACAAATTAAAAAAAAAAAGAAATTGACGGAATAAAGAATGGTCAAGTCTAATAAAACTGACATTCTATGTACAAGTGTACACTTAAAAATAAAATATAAAAAAAAGACTATTTGTGTTCATAGGCATAATTATGAAAAGCAGAATTTGAAACCAAATTTTCGACCCGCTACCGTTTCTTATATTTATATTTTTCAAGCCTCGTTTGTATTATGTATGTTATTATAGAATCTTTGAAAATTTTGAACAATTGACAAATTTTCCGATATATTATCAAGAAAATGAAATACATTTACTAAAAATGCACCCGAATATATGAAAATAATCATTTTCTTTTATAGAGCGCACAGCAATTTTCATACCTTTAGCATTTACCTTTTTTTTCTAACTCTTAGTTTATCCCAGACCCCCTTTCTAGTTTCCATGATGTGTGTAATCACTGGTTACAACATTCACCGTTATTTACTCAAATTAAATCAAATTCTAAACAAACAGCTAAAAAATATCCCCTTGCTCAAATTAAAAATGCAGCAATAGCAACATTTTCGTGATAATGATCACCATAAAGAAAAGAAGAAGAAGACAACTCGAGGGGAGAGAGAACCCCCATCGTGTGTGCGTCTTTTTCAAATGTCTTGGCTTCCAGCATATTATGATCATCACCATCATCATGGTCACTTACCAAAATGATTTGGTTAATTTTTTGTTCTTTCTTTATATCTTCTTTTACACCAATTTTCAGTTAATCAGAACAGGTATAATGACATAAATACAAAACTAAAAAACACCCAGCAACCAAGCGTATACCATGATTCGGTAGTTTTTCGCTTGTTCGCCGTATATAGAGTAGATACAGTTTTAAGGTAATTTAACATGCAAGATGTAGTGATCAGCTCTTTTATTTTTTTGGGTATACCTATGCCATGAAATGCATGCGCAACACGCGCGTTAATTTATTTTTTTCTTTGTTAACAATGACACTTTTTGGTATTTGAGTTTGTGTTTTTTATGAAGTGAAGAGAATTCAGTAATTGCTGAAGATAATGCAGTGTGTGTGAAAGAAGGTATTTTCTCTTGATGAATGGGGTGGAGGTGAACATAATGTTATTTTTTTTTTCTTTTTCTGTTTTTGTTTTTTTGGAGGTTCTTGATCGTCATGCATTTTGCGTTTTCATTGTTTAGCTAGACCTACTAAGGTATGTATGTTAAATGTGATGTAGGTACATATGCAAGCACCAAGCATATCGCATTGCTTAGGTTTTATTATCTTAGTAATAAATACCTACGTATATATCAACATTATGTACATATGTAAAGTATGACTTATGTTTACATTTCTTGTCCTGGTGATCCTTAATAAAAATCTTCATGTGGATTTACACCATGTTTTTTAGTATTTGAGCAAATAACACTGTCAATATCTGAAAAATGAGTTAAAGCCACAATAACGATTGTCTTAATGGAGCAAATACTCCAATAAATATCTGAAGAATGTGTTTTATGAGCATTTACTCCTATAACAATGAACTTACTGGTGCACAATCTTTCAAATTCTTTAATATTTGAGCAAGACAAATCCAATAAATATGTGATGATACATTATATCAGCGTTTACTCCAATAACAATTGACTTATTGGAAAATATTCTTATTCTACTTATTTTATATTACAAATTTAGTGTGCTCACAGAAAAATCGATTTAACGCACATGTAAGAAGTCTTAAAGCTGATATATTATGATGCAGAAAATGTCTAAGGAATTAATTATATCAGCATTTAATCCAATAAGGATTTTGCTTCCATTTTAAAAGGGCTTCAGATATAAATATCTCTTTAATTTGCTAATCGGAAGCAACATTGTTAGTTTGAGTTTCTGACAGCGGATAAGATTGAATGAGCAAACCCTGCATTAAAAGTCACAACCCTGCATTAAAAGTCACAACAATGTTCAACACGCTGATGGCGAACAAAGGCGATCCAACTGATGTCAATAACGCCATGCGAATCTCCTATACATGGAAACAAGATCTGGGCAGATGCGCCCCATCAAGAGACATACCAGAAGAAGATGGCTGCAGTATAAAAACGTATGAACTCAAATGAGGTCACTCTCATTGATTTTTTTGTTTGAGCAGGTCACGAAAAGCAAGTAAAAAGAGTGCTGGAGCTTGGAAAGTAGAACATGATATTACTATGGACAGCGAGACGGATTAGGGATCTGGTCAAGTGATCCTATTGGACACAGGGAATCTATGTAGAAGACATTTTCAAAAAGAAAAAGTAAGAAGAAGAAATAATTCCCGTGAAATCATATGAGTCCAAAACTCTGGTGAATGATTACAGCCTCCCTGATGTAATAATGCAAGAAACAGTTCTACAATGGCGTCCCCAACACTTTTAATAGCCAAAAATATAGCTGTATTCTAAAAAATCCATTTCTACATTTCACTTTCTCCCGATATATAATTCGAATTAATTTAATTCTATTAGATTTCAATTTTATTTTTGAAGAAATTGAAATGTAGAACCTGGCTGAGATTAAAGGAATTTATCAAGTATTAAGAGAGACTAAAAATAACAAATAGACGACTTTTGACATTTTCTTATATTGCCATGGGATTAACCCCGTTTTTACCCTAACCCCCCAATTCTGAAATAAAAATACGTACTGTATTATTAAAAAACGTTATTTAAAGTACAAAAATCGAACATCCCTTAAATCAACCTATCCCTATTAAGCAAAGTTGTGCAACGTTGCATTAAATGTTCAGGATGTTTCTATTCATTCAACCGTTCATGCATTTAAATTTTATTCATTCCTTTGCAAAAAAAAAAATATATATATAGAAAGACTATAGGTACGTACGTGTATACCGCCTAAAGCAAAAGACAGACAATCGGCAAACCCCCAACAGTTCGTGATAACGATCATAACGATACAGCAAATGGGAAAATTTGAAAATTCAATAAAAATTCAAACTTGATTTACTAATCAAGTGCTGGACATATACCTACATACATATATTTATAAATGCCTATATATGTATATAGTATATTTTTTGTCCGACAGAAGGTTGGTTGGATCCAATGTGTAGTATTATTGCTCGACGAATAGGGTTAAATTCATTTGTTTCATTCCACCGAAGGCAACAGCAACAGCAGCGGCAGCGGCTGGATTCAAGCATTCAGGGGCAAATGAAAATGATTCATCGTACAGCGAGTGAGGTTCTGTGTTCCTGTGTGCGCCATCATCAATGCGGCAGCATATATATTTGTGGGCAGGCATGCCGATTGAATGAAAATAAGAAAAAAAATTCATACACACCGAATGCCTATCCTGGCCTGATCCTGGAATCGATTCCGCTGGCTTAATCGAACACCAAAAACCACTCTGCCTCTGCTGCTCTACCTCTTCCGCTAACTGAACTGTTGGTATAGGATAGGGTATTCACAATCAGCAGCAGCCCCATGCGACATTTGACGATATACCCCCCAGCTTTTGCAGCCTCATTCTCTATCCTCTGGGAAACATATACAATATGATTCCTTTATTTTACTCCTTCTCCCCCTCTCTATTTCTCACTCTTTCTCTTTCCCTCGAGGAAATCCAATGATGTCCGCTTGGACGGATTTTGACAGATCTACACGTTCAACCCTTCTCTGTTGGTTATGGGGGAGGCGAAACTGTATTTTTTTTTTGTTTTTTGTTCCTCTTGTATTCGTTTGTTTTGTTTTGCATTCATCATTCTGTTTTCATTTTCATATTATTTCGAACTTGGAGAAGGTCTGTGTTATGACTTGGCGCATAAATATTTTTTCATTCCATCAAAACAATACTACCTATCCATATATATGTATGTATGTTAGGGGTAGTTTGTTTTATAGAAGATAGCTTTTTCGTTCGTTTTGTTTTTAATTTTTAGTAGGCAATCGTTTATTACCATACACAACCTGCTGGTTATGCTTTTTCTCTCGAAGGGAGAGGGGGTAGGGGGTCTTGTTGGCGGCCTACAACATCCATTGATGGCAGTTCGAGAGGATTTCACATTCGATAGCCATCAATTTGGAAGGTTGTTGTTGTTTTTTTCTTTTTTTTCTTTAGCAGAATTTCGATAATTTTCGATCCTGTGCTAACTTCAACTACCCGTGACATTTCAGTTTGCTATATCCCTCAAAGCATTAGCCCCTGATAAGGTGACGGCATGTTGTAGCTCTTCATTTATGATGGAAATTTATATTGTGTCGGTAGGTAGGTATAACATGCGAATTTTCACTCTGTTTACGTATCACCATAGTTGGTAGGTACATAAGAAAATATTGATATAGGCAAAAAAAAATATGTAGCAATCCATGTCTACCTTTTTGACATTTGATTGAGATTTGTTATCGAGGTTCTGTCGATATATAAGTACCTACCTACATATGTACATGGGTATGGCTAAAAGCGGGGATAGAGATTACTATCTGCGCCAGATGCTTGATGGTGGAAAGCGGATTTAGTATCGTTTAAAATGTGGTTAAACGGAGACATTTACTTTTAATCTCAAAATAACGGCCAATTTTGAAAATTAAAAAAACACTTAATTTTTTAAGCTTCAAGATCTAAATTCTACAGATAGTTTATGATCATAGTATAGTATAGTATAAGTCTAGTAATAAGTATAACATGTCATTTTAGGGCTAAGAAGGCTGTTGAATTTTTAAATGGTTTTATGAGGTCTTTCAAAAAATATAGAGTACCTCTGTAAATTTCGTAATTTTTGTCGTGGAAGAATAATTTTATTGCCCATGTCTGCACCTTTCTTTTGAAACATTGTACGATTCTGGGCAACGCGAACACGAAAAAAAAAACAATTTAACATTGTTTTTCATTCTGAAAGACGGCAACCCTGAAATTTTGTTCAATACTTAAAACTAGTAAAGTCTTTTCATTTGCTACTTATGGCGTTTAAAAAGATTACGATATTCGGCAAAAAACTATATTTTCCTAAAGGTCGAAACTTTAAAATTTCAAAATGAAGACCAATCTGTATTACCTTTTCAAGTTACGCGTTTAAGTTCCAGGTTACGAAAAGAAATACAATTTTTGAGAAAAATGTGATAAAAAACATTCCAAAATATATTTTCACTGGATATAGGTACAGGAAATAATGCAGGAATGATAGTAGACACAAAAACTCCATTGAACAATCCAAATCCGGGTGGCCTGCCTATGTTTTTTGATAAGATCAACCCAACGAACCTAACTGTGGTGCATTAAGATGAAGCAATCGAGTAGAAGAGTTATGGTCCCAGTTGAGATTATGACAAAAAAGCAGGAGTATTACATTTTGCACTGCGAAATTATGACATTTAAGTCCACAGTAAAGTAGGATAAGCTCATGTGAGCTCATTAGGTTCATTTTGGTACTTCTGCTAGCGAACTTCAATGCCACACACATAACTTTGAATCTTCCAACAAGATTATACTAAAGTTTAATGAGCTTAAGCTCAAATGACTGACTTTTTTTACATCCTAGTAAAGAATTTTCTTTTTTTTTTTTCTTTGGAGTTGAAATTTGATTGCTAAGGAAAGTGAAGAACCAAAAATGTCTTGAGTTCCAGAAAAAAAAATAAGTAAGCAAATATACCTAGTAAAATATGTGATGGAACTTAAAAAGAAAACCTTTCCTTAGTTGACATGGCAAACGTGTTTATTTGCTTTAATATCATCAGACGTAGTTTTTTTTTTTTTGTTTTGTTTTTGTAGGCTCTGCAGTTTATTTGAGGTTTTTTTTGCACTTTGCTTGCTGGTAGGCAGAAAACGAAAACTGGCCAAGCTGCCCTGTCAGGATGTGAATGTTAATAACGACTTCAAGCTGGTCAAACAAATACATATACCTTAGACCTATAGTTAAAGCATTCGTTACAGGTTTTATGGTGCTTCCCAATACATATTTTTTTTTTTTTTTTGGGTATGTAGGAGGAGGTATTCTTCCCTATTCTTTTTATTGTTTGAAAGGCTGAACATAAAAAAAAAATGATGAAGCAAAAAGGATTCTCTATATTGCTTCTGCAGTTGGAGGATTTTTTACTTCTCTTCTTCTAATTTTTTTGTTTCTGTCGTACGATAAATGGATCCTGGCTACCATGCATGCAAACTGGCGATATGGGTCGTCCTCTAAAAATGTAGGTAGGTACATATACATATGTGTGTGGAAAATCGAAATGGAAAAAAATCCTTTCTATGGACACACAGGATGAAAATTGGTGTATGAGAAATGAGAGGATGGGATTTGTGGGGTGGTACACGGTATATGTAGAGGGCAAAGCTAAAAGGGTTTGAAGGAGCAGAAAAAAAAAACTGAAAGCTACCCAGAATGCAGGATGCGAGTAAGTAATAAACAATTTTTTTGTTGCTTATACCCTCACATCGTTCACATTTACCCGCTTATAAATGTAAAATTCTGCGAATCCTTTTTTTTCCTAGATAGGTAGGTGGGTACATATGAGGAGATGATTCTCTACATACTATATGAGCGACTAAGGGTTTCTAGGATGAGATAGCCAGTGTTTGTGTTGAAATTATGAAATTTTTTTCTACTGCTACTTCAGATATCTAGGTATGAGTATATACAATTTTTTTTTGTTTTTATTTCAAGTTTGGGGTAGCTCTGTTTATTGCGTTGATGGTGGCGACTACGACGACGTAGTCCACAGCCAGTGATAGCATTTATTCGAATTGAAGTTCGCCTTTTTTTTTACGCGACTGGGGTAAGTCTCAAGACCTGACCACGAATAGCTTGCTACATATAGGATCGAAATTTAATTTAAAAATAAAAATATATTAATTTCAGGCTAGCAGTTTTGATAAAAAAAATAATTGAAGCTTGCAAGTTCCATCTTATATAGACGCCCGGCGATATGACGTTATATTTCACAAATGTACTTAGAGGTATATATGAATATGTATTCGTATACGCACCTTTTTAATATACGCACATTTTTATGAGATTTTTTTTTTTATTCAATAAGTTTTGTTTTGTATAAATGTGATGTAGATTGGGTGGCGATGGTCGTAAAAGGATGCTTTGTTTTCCCTGTTTTTATTTTTTTTATTAGGTTTAGCTCATGAAAGTCCAAAATGTGGGTAGAAATTTAATGTCATAACGGAATTATTATATTTTTTGTTTTTTTGGTCTACCCCTTTTGGAGTATGTAGGTAGATCTAAAAGTTGCGAGTCATAAGAGGAAGAGTTTGAGAAAACAATTGTTGGAAGGCCGCGTTTTCAATTTCTCATGTCGATGTTATAGGTAGCGTTTTGTTTAGAGAGATAACTGTTTTTTGTATTTTTTTTTTTTTGTTTGAGGGGAATGATAAGTGGTTAAAATTATAAGGGGTGTGAAAATAATGGTTGTTCCAAGTTTCATATATGCAAAAAAATAAAACACAAGTCCTTTATAGCTTTTGAATAATTTTTGGGGCGACATATAGAGTTATGATTTCCAATACTCCAATTTTTTTTGACAATTTTTAACCAAAATAAAAATCTATCTATGTGTATTTGGTCGGGATTTTTGTGTGTCCATATTCATTTATCGTTGAGTGACAGCCGTCGCAATCGCCATCATAGCACACCAGTAACATCCATTCAACACGCAGGACTCTTCAATGGCGCGGCGGGCGTAGTGTGGCACAACACGGCAATGTTGATGGACGTCGTCCTTTTTATTGACGTTCTTGATTGGTTTTTACCTGATTCTAGAGATGGAGACGTCATTTCCATACATATGCCTACATTGAAATTTTCGTTTTTCCTACAAATGGAATGGGATTAAAGAAGGAAGACAACAAAAAAAAAATGGCAAACAAATCACATAACAGCAAATATCAAACATTCTCTTTCCATTTCTATATTTCATTAAGGAAAGAGAGAAAAGGATTTGAAAAAAAGCAAAGTTATTGTTTTGTTAATTTTGCGATATTTTTCACTTTTACTTTCATTTTTTTTTGTCTGTTTGTTTATAGATTGTCTTTTCTACTATATCACATTCCAATTTCCAACCCCTTGTTTAATCAGTGAAAAAATCTTAGGCGCAACACTTAACGATCGAATTGCATGCTAACGAGGTATACTTAATCAAAGGCAATATATGTATATGGCTAAAAGTATTAGGGTGGATTAGCGTTTATTTTATTTGTTTCAGTTTTTTTTTTTTTTTTTGCAAAAAAAAGTTGTTAATAGGATTTTTGAGGTTTTCTAATAGAAATAAAAATGATGCATGTAGTATCTACTAATTAAGTTTTGTGGGCGGATAATTTGCAATAATGCGCTACTGTTGAGAATTTAAAAAAAAAGAAAAAAATTAACCTCAGGAATTGAGTTTTAAATCCAATTAAAACATTTTCCTTTGTAACAGAGTTCAAAAGTTAATTATTTTTTTTTCTTTTTCTTGGAATTAATGTGCAATCAAAACAGGAATCTAAGGATGAGGTGAGTTTTTCGAGGTATTTCGGCGTCAGAGATTGCAAAAAGGAGATACGAAAATACTTTGCATGAAAATGAAAATTTGTATAAAGTATTCAGCTGGACGAAGTTGAAAAGTATTTGTATGTTATTTTGTTTAATTTATTTTTAAATCCACTTTAATGCGGTTTTAACTTTTTAGACATAATGTACTCGTTGTACTGTATAATCTGATTAGCTAAGTGTTGCATAAACTGCATTGAGATGGAGACATTTTGGTCAAGTTGTTTTTGGCTGTTGTTTTGAGTTATTTTAAATTTTTTGTACTAAAAATTGCTCATACGCCATGCATCTTATTTTTATGAAAAAAACTTATTGCAGTGAAATTATATAAATAATAATTCAATACTGTATGTGTGTACATATATAATGTCTTGGGCGCTTAAAAGGAATGTTAAAAATGTTTTAATATCTAACTACATAGATTTAAAATCATTTTCGATAGCAAAGAAATTGAGAAGAATACCGGAACTTTAAAGTCTTGGTACAGTTATAGACAACATTTAACCCTATCTGTGTAATTTTAAAGCAGAAATACATTTGGAATTTTTTCATAATAATAAGTAATAATTCTTTTATGGTCTAATAGATTTTTGCACTCATTTTTTTTATGTTTTTTAAGACAATCTGGTAACTTATTCTGTACTTACTACTTTTTTATGATTCTTCTAGTAACTAACCTGAAAGAATAAAAAATAATAAAAATTAGTTATAATATGTTAAATTATATTGGTTATATTATTAAGATCATTTAAAAAAGTATAAGAGTAGGCCTCGAATATTTAGGTCTTTTTATTTTACTGTCGCATAAACGCTTAAAAATAATCTCATCTCACGACAACTTTTCTAACTAACTTTTTGCAAGGTCGTACCATAAAATTATAACAATAAACCAGTGAGTTCACTGAGGCGTATGCGTACTTTTTTATTTTGTATAAAAAACATTTTTTTATTTTCTTCCATATCTAAAAAAAAAAAGTTTAAATACCTATGGTCCGACAGTGTATATATAAAGTAAACTAACCAATTCTTTAGTTGTTTTTAGAAAAAAATAGTACACATGGTATTTTTATAGTTGGAGAGATTGATATTTACTTTTAGATAACTGAGGTGCAAATTCGACTTTTTGACAATAAATTTTTTTTAATAAAATAAAACAGGAAATAATTTAAAATTGAATACATGATACATTTTTTAATGATTAAAGATTATGATTTTTTTCAAAACATTATTTAAATTCAAAATGCAAAATTAAGCTTTTAATTAATATTAAGTTAAGGTAGGTATGTAGGTAGGTAGAAATGGCGATTTCAAGGCAACCTAGCCTGTGATCCAATTAGCGCTGTAGTGCGCCGTTTTGATACCATAACTCGTTTGACCTATGATAGAAAGGGGAAGATTTATAGAGAAGCTTCACAGCGAATTATGTTAGAGCCATTTTGTCGTATTGAGAAAAAAGATTAGATTTCTGATCTTCGTCTCAGATAGCTCGTCGAGTTCGTGAAAGAATGCTTTTCCAAAGGATTGCATTCTAATGCTTTCCAAAGCAGGACATTTGCAGAGGAAATGGATTACCGTTTCCCTTTCTCGTTGGTCACTACAACACACTACAAATGCCCAACTTCTCTGCACTCCTATAGGCCAATGTTTGGTACAAACCGCAACAACCTTGGCTATGTCTTGCCTGGGCCTGCATAGAAGATCGTTTGTACGGGTTTCACAATCGGGTTTTACAGTTTTTTATCTACGTAATTTTACGTCTGATAAAAATCTCGAATTAATTTTTTTTTTTCGAAACCAAAGCTATAAAGTGTATTCGGGAGTAAAAACCAGAAAATGGCAAAAGTGGCTATTTGCAAAGTGACCAATTAGTAAAAAATCAAAGTTGTATAAAAAGAAGTATCCAATGAAAGTAAAAAAAAAAAACAGTCCTATACGAGTACAATGCTGATTTTGTTCACATGAAATACCTACTCAATAAAAAAAAATAAATAAATCAAGAGACTACTTATCTATACACCTTCCATCATACTTAATTCATTTTATCTAAAGCTCATTAAGACATATAGATATAGATACATAGCTTCTCACATTGATCTTGACATACCCTTAAAAATTAAAAAAAAAATCAAAAATATAATGTGTCAATATTGAAGGTGAAAATGCAAAAACCATTCGCTTAACATTCGCACTTTCATTTTCATTTTTTTTGTGTTTTCTTTTTTTTGTTAAACTCCTAACCCCTTTCTTCTTAACGACGAGTCAGTTCCAATTTAAGTCCTTTTTCAATTTCTCAAACACTTTTGTTATTGTTATGATGTTATCCAGGCTTTTGTGTGTTCATTCGCATTCTGTTTTTCTGTTTTTTTTATTATTCTTGTTTTTCTTTCTTTCATTTGCTATACCACCATGACCCCCCTCATGCAATTTGCGTGAGTGGAGCTAATAAAGATTACGGTTTATTTATATTTTCTTCGGATTTTTTTTCTGTGTAGATAGGTATATGTGGGTATCGTGTTATACTTACTCTCTTTCTCTTACTCTCTTTCTAATTTTTTTTTTTTTATATTCTGTGGTTTGGTTTGGGTTACCCACGTGGTGTCAACATCAATCCTTCTTGTAACAAAAACAACATAAGAAAGAAAGTGTGGAAAAAAGAATAAAACAAAATACCTACCCTATATCTACCCTACATCCAAACCGAGAACCAAACGACTGACGTCGCGACGACTAAAAAGATTTTCAAAACGAAAGAAAAATAAAATTTTAATACAAGGACGACACGATATTACGATGACTAGCTATGCGATACGAAGACTTTCGAGTGAAAGTGAAAATCCTAGTAACGGATTATAACTATGTATAGGTGTACGTGCATATACGTTTGTAACAATACACCGTTAACTATGCGAAAAAGCAAAATGGTATGCTTTGTGCATGGTTTCAATTTTCTATGAGTATAGGTAAACAACCCAGAGAGGTAGAAAAATTGAAATTCTTCTTGTTATTGTGTTGTTTTTTTTTTTTTTGTTTTCTTTTTTTTATTATTATTTTCTTTTTACTTTCTTCTTTGTGGTTGCAAGGTTATTCTCAAAGGGAAGTTATTAAAACATATTTCTTTAAATTTTTTTTTCTTGTAAAAAGAGGGTAGGTTGTAGTGATTGGGTGTTAAGGATTTTGTCAGGTGCAAGAACCTTTTTTTTTACTTTTGTTTTTTAAGTGAAAGTTAAGCGTTTCGTGGTGTTCTCTTCGGTTTATGAGCTAACGATTGTTCTATAAGTCAAGAGAAAGGGTTTTTTTTTTGTATGAAACATGTAAATTATTAAGGAATTGCGAACATTCAATATTAAACCTAAATTTGAATGTTGGCATATTCTCTTAACTAAAGTGGTTTAAACAAAAAGTGTTATAGCAGCTGAGACTTGTAATGGTATCATATTATCGAAGCACATCTGCTAGACACGTCCAAGGCTACAGGCGTTATATGAACTGCAGGTCGTGACAAACAAAATATTTTCAACTTTACCTACCTGTAATGCCAGCTCCTTGATTTTTCATTCCTAGTTGAGGAACTTTTTTTTTTTAGAAAAATGTTGGTTGTTGTATACTTCATGCAGAGTATCAGGGGGCTTAATATAATCAAACCATGGGCTTTTTCCATCATTGCAATTTCTCATGCTCGTGGCGGGTGTTCCAAAATGAAACCTGTCCATTCCACCCACCACCAAACTTTGCCTTCCCATACCTACCTATCAACCTATCACAGAACTTTCAAATGATGTTTTAGCACAGCATTGTGAAGCTTAAAAAGAAAAAAAAAATATCTAGAGTGGCGATGTTATCGTTGTTTTAACGGGCTATGGGCCACAACGACAGGCCCTCCAAGGGTTGTCGTTAACAAAAAAAAAGCACCCTGCAGGAAAAGCGAACGAAAAACTCGTCCCCTATATAACATCAGTGTCGTTGTCGGTCGGTCGGTTCCAATGAATTATTTCCCCAAACGACCACGTCCAGGGAAGAGTTTTTTTTTCAAGGCTCGAAGTATAGTATAGGTTGGCATACCTACCTATATCTACTATAGAAAATATCAGGGATACATACACAGGAAACTGGGAAACGGTTTTGGTTCTTTACTGTGTATAGGTTGGTAGGTAGTTATATATGCGTGTGGTATGAGATTGCATGCAGCAATGGCAACTAAAGTTTGCTGATATTTTTCATTTTTGCTTACGTCATTTTATAGAATCTCCCAAAAAAATCCACCCATCCTTTTTCATATGAGAATTCAGGATTCGTATGCCGCACCAAAAATCGAGAAAACAAAAAAAAGTTGGTATCGCAATTTTCATGCAACGCAAACGTTTGAATGCTAACAAAAAACTTGTACCCTCGCATACATACTAAAATAGCAAAAAGCAACTACATAATGCTATATCCTTTCCGGGGGGGGATTATATGCTTTCCATTTATATTCTGGGACATTTTTGCTGTCACAGACTGTCACACAGGGGAATTTCATCTTGTTTTCTTGTGCAATTTAAGAATGACGGGCTGATTGTACATATACTATACTGTATATTATTTCACCCCTTAAGGGATTTATAAGCTTGGATGAAAAACCGCCGAAATTGCATAATCCGCAAGTATATACACATAAATTCATATTCGACAAGTATACCTACAAATTTTATTATTATCGCAAAGATATTTTTTGTATTTTTAAGGCATTACTCGTAAATGTACCATCAACATTAACATTTCTGACTGCGATCTATAGTTTCAACTCATTGTTATTCAAAATTTGAAGGATGTGAGCTTTAATAGAAATTGTTTTTTTATTGGTTGATGTTTGAGAATTTTGTGTTTTTGGCAATACATAGTCTTAAAGGATTCCAGAAATCTGTTTGTTTGTTCTTATTCTTTTAGTTGCGTGTTATTAAGAAATTTTCGGATCTACTCTTTATCTTAAGGAGATCGCTTTAATTTTGGTAAACATTTGAAATCAAGTGCTGTGATGTGTACAGAGAAGATTAAGGACATCTTCGACTGTATAATCTTATGACTTATGTTATTTTTTTTTTTTTGAAACTTCATGAAAACTAAGTAAGTTAAAAGAACAGACCTAATTTCAGTTCGTTCTTAAAAATATACCCTCAGCCAAGTGTTTTTAAGAAAATGTCGAAGATATAAAACATTTCAACTTTTTCGAATTTTTAAGGTGAGATTCTATTTTTCTTCAGCTTATCATAGTTTCCCTTTAAAAGAAAAAATGGTGCGAAGTTGTTTGCGATCTTAAAATCTTCAAAATCATCAAGGAAAATATCTGTAATCTTTATATCCGGAACCCTTAAAGTTGAATTGCCTGCAAAAAATCTCACTTAATCGTGTGTCGGAATCAATTTTTTGACAGTAAACTTAACCAATAAAAATCCCATTTACCAAAAAACACAACATTGTACCAACGTACACCATGCTTCTTCTGTATATATTTCGTCTATACCTTAGCTGCTATATAAGCCATAAAATATTATTTTCACACCAGATTTTTTTTTCACTCCAATATAACAACATTTGTTATATATTTCTTGTTGTTATTTTGCACCAGGAAGAGGTTATGTCCTGGGCATAAAAAAAAAAATATTGAAACCAATTTATCATTTCAATAACTGTCCTTGGTGACAGCAACCCACTAAAACAAACTCCTCTCCACCTCTTCCATTATATATCTTTTCGATATCATATCTATGTATGTACCTAGTTTTAACACACTTGACACACATACAATCGACATGCGTAGGTCCTTCTTTTTCCCTAAATTGGCTATAATAATTTTCTCTTAGAGTGCGTTTGTTGACTGCTTCTCTTGCTTCGAAAAAACAAAAAACAATAAAAAAAAAATGGAAAAGAAAACAAATTGTTTTTACTTCTTGTGTTTGGTCCTTAAAAATAAATAGTTCAGCCTTACCTATATATTTAAAACAACACCCGTGTAATGTAGTCGTTATCCTTGAAGCATTACGAATTAAGATATGGAACAGGGACAAAAATAACCCCATTTTTCGTGCAAGTCCTGGATTCTGAAATTAATTCATAGTTTTTAATTGGTCGATGAACGCATGTCAATGCAACGAGCCTGCTCATAAAAAAAAAAACAAAAACACAAAAAGGAGCATTTTGCGTAAGGGTTGAGTTTTAGAGATGTATCGGTGTACCTACCTAATAGTAGTGGTAGGTATAGGTACACTCAGAGTAAAGTAAAATATTGAAGGATATTTGCATGCGGCGACTGCGTATGCTGGAGAGTACATTGAATGCACACGCACAATATGGGGGTGTCTTTGATGATGTATTGGTGTTGCATACACATAATTGTCGATGTGTATACTTATGGAAAACTAGTTTTTTTTTCTTTCTTTGATTCTCTTATTCAAGGGGAGCACCGTATTTATCGATTTTTCACGGTCCATCCCTTTTAAAACAAGTTTGCTCGTGCTGCACAGTGAAAAAGAATAAATTAAACTAAAATGCACCCTTCAATTTCAGATTAAAGTCCTCTTGATGTAGGTAGAAAGAAAAAAAAAAACAAGGACGATTTGAGTATGGTATAAAAGTGCACCGGTGCATAATGTATAGAAACAAAAATGTGCATTTCAGATTTAATAGCGGCGCCATGGGGTGAGATTTTTTTTTATCCAGTAAACAGGGGTTGTTTATGTCGACAGACCTTTCCTCTAAAAAGTTTTAGATGCAGCAAAATGCAAGGGATGTTGATGAATCGTCATAATAATTGCGTTTTAGATTGTAGAAACATGCTACAGTAATCACATTCGTTGCAGCACGTGCGACTTACTTTCTGCTTTTTTAATAACACTACATTATAACTCCGTCATCCCTTCTTTTAACCATTGAAATATTGAACCACATTTTTTGGAAAACTCTTTGTTATGGTATAGTTGTTTCGTCCAGTGCTAGACTTTAAACTAGGACATAGAACTGCATTTGATATTAAGGTAATGGAAAATGTGTTTGATGTAAGCTGTCAAAGATTTTGAAGAGCACCGCATATATAATCAAGATTTATATCATAGATTGAAAGCGGGATGGGAAAATAAATGGAAGGAGTTGCCACACTTCCTTTCTTTACATCATTCACAGTCATGAAAGAATTTGGATACCTATAGGTAGTAAAAAAAAAAATCAGAAAGAGAAAGGACCAAATTTTATTCTTTCCTATACCACAGCCAAATCTATTAGCAAGGCTTTCACCTCTTTTTTTACTTATATATAGAAAGTAGGTATCGTATCGAAACTCTCACAGAGGTTTCGTCAGTTTAATTAGCTCGATTTCTGACCGTGTTGTTTTGCCTTATTTCAGAAATTTTTTTTTTCTCTGTTGTTTTTCAAGTTGAAATAAATTAAATGGAGGAAAGCAAGCGAATGGTTTTATAGGTAGGGTATGATAAAAAGGCTTAAGTCGACTTTCTGGGTTTTTGTTTTTTTAGAAAGGGGGGTTGAAAATTAAATTGTGAAAGTAAAATAAGTGGTTTAAGATGAAGCACATCATATGGATGGATAGATTTCTTGTGACAGAGCGATAAAAGATTCGTTTTATGCTTATTAAGTAGACATTTAGTGAGCATTACCTTTGTACCTATATATCTTTGATAAATAAATAAAATAAATACACAGGCATATACAGAGGAGTATACCAAATATTTTCAATACTTACATAATTTTCAAGATAAATTTAAAATTAAACTGATTCTGATAGAAAGCTAAAATTTAAGAGGTGGTGGAGAGTTTGACAGGCAAAAAAAATTGACATCAGTTCTTCTCAAGAACTAAGAGTTTGGTAACTTTATAAATGATATAATGAAACAAGGTTAGGTATAGTAGTTGTTTTAAAAAAATTATTGAAATCGGTCAACGTCAACACGTGCCACCGAGCACTTGAATATTTCCATAGAAAAAGTATGGATTTTTCAGTGCAATTTACAAAAAATTATTAAAAAAGTTCAAAAGTGAATGGAAAATTTTTAAATTTGTTACATGCATTTTTTTTAGGAGTTGAAAAATGTAGAGTAGAGCTATTGTACCCGATACACTGAACGGGTGCCCGGATACCTAATCATGTTTCACGTACCCGATCAGTGTACCGGGTACTCGGGTATCAAGAGCTCTATTTTGGAGGCCATTTGGAACCATTTTGTATTCTTGTTTTTGTTTAAAAGTACGATTTTTGGTATATTATGTCCTCCAAATCTCAAAATTTATCACTTATGTTAAAAGGTAGTGTTGTAGGTATTTTAATTAATTTTTTTGATGTTTTTATCGTATTGATTAACTTGTATGCAATAAGCAATTCACCCGGTTAAAGTTCAGACCATGTACTTACTTAAACGTGCTCTTCACGTTTTTTTTTTCCTTGTTAGATTAAATTTATAAATATCAAAGTCCAAAATCTTTAGTAATGCTTCCTGAAACCTTAAAAATAATTATTAATATTTGAATCCTTGTTTAAAATTTAAAATTAAAAACATATTAAGCGTTAAGTGGGGCAACATATGGCACCAGAAACGCATGCAGGGTGATTCGTATTATGGTTGAAAAAAATATTGTTAATATGTACATAAACTCAGAAACCCAGGTTTTACATAGTTCTTAAACAAAGTCGTTTTCATCAATAGTTTTTTTTTTTAATTTTTTTTTAAGAAACAGTCTGAAAACCTCTGCAACAGCGCTGTTGTCATTTTATTTAGAAACACCCTGTCTTTTATTATTGTCAACCCACATCCCACACACATATAATTTTGCTGATTCTCACAATCACAATTGGAAAATTAATACATAATACACATTTTATTTTTATTCTTTAAAAAAATTAGTTGGTATTACAATTTGCATTTTTATTGGCTACTTACACAAATGCAAGTGATCAACAACTATTCTATAATAAGATCATTAAACGCACACAATATAGAGGAAGGTACTTTTTTTTTAAATTTAAATTCGCCGCAGCGAATCAAAATTTAGCCAGACCATTTTAAAGTTATATTCTATCTACATAAAGATATACCTACTCAGCTAAATATTTGCACTCATATTATGGAGAAAAACCACAAGAATCATACTAAACTAAAAAAAAAAAACTCTGTTTTACTTACAAACCACTGCACAATTTGTGCAAGAGTATAAGGTTAAAATATACATCCCCACTCTTATATGTTGCCCATGTGTCTATATTAAGTAATTTGAGAACACTGAAAAGAATTGCAAGTCGGACGCACAAACAAAAATGATGACGTATAACAAGATATTGTCCATGTTCTCTGTGAAACCATTTTGCAAGTGGTTAAATAAGCAATTTTATACCACTCCCTTTATTTTGCAATTCACATCGACATCATCAAGTTAGTGGTGATGATGATGATGATGATGATGATGATGATGATGATGATGATGATGATGATGATGATGATGATGATGATGATGATGATGATGATGATGATGGTGATGCACGATCGGTTTTTTGATATTTTCCATGATTCTTTTTTGATGCAAGTTTCTTAAATTTTATTTAACTTGAATAATTAAGAACATTCGTACATATCAGTGCTCGGCGTTACGACAAAACGGACAAAATATTAGTTAGGTAAAGTAAGAACTGAAATGATATATTTTTAGGGATTGAAAATTCGATTAGGAAAAATAATTTATTTACCTATGTACATTGAAAAACTGAATATCTTCGTAGATCCTTGGTAGGTATGTAGGTAGTTATAAATAACAAAACTCAAAATATATTAAAGAAGAGAATTTTTGAGTTTTAATTCCAGTGTGACACCACCTTGAAAAGTATTTTATTACTTCTTAGTTGGTAGGAACTATCTTTTTTTGGGGATACTACTCCGCTAACGCATAGTAACGTTGATCGTCTTAGGGTATTTTCAGTCGTCATCAGCGCCCATTATAATCTTCTTTTTTTACTACAAATATTTTGCAGGGTCCAAGGAATTTTTAAACTTAAAAGCATTTTAGTACTTAAAAAAATGCACGGTGTTAAATGTAGAAAAAAATATTTAAAAAAATTGGGAAAAATGTTGGTTTGCAAATTTTCGAAAATAATTGGAAAGGCGAAAATAATATTTTGTCAATAATATAAAAACAAATAAAATTGATAGAAAAATAAATGAAAAATAGTTTATTCGACAAAAATGTCTTCATCTAAACATCACCTTTAGTCATACGATCAGTCTCGTGCGTTTGCAAAAAATTGACCAAAAAAGTTATCTATCAATAAAAATTTGGCAAACAAAATGTGGTCCGGCAACCATACGAAATATATTTGAACCGCAAGTATAAAAGTTGTTCAAAACATAAATTGTGAAATATGTAGTTTTTTTTCGAAAAAGCGCCTATAGCATCAAAAAATAATATTATGTGATAAATGTGGGGATTTTTTTTTTAAATTAAATTTTAATAAAATAAAATACCTTATATCAAATGAAATGGAAAAAAAATAAAATAAAAAAAAATTTGAATAACTTTTTTAATACCCGCAAGATGCTAGTATACCTATTTGAGAGAACTCAGAAAACGTCGTTTGCATTGGTATATTTGCCGATGATTCATTTATGTACCTACATAAATACATACATATATGGATATACGCGAATAGTAGGTAGTAGAATTTAGTGCAGCTTTTTTGTGAAAAATGGACAAACAAACTTTGCAAAAAACGCAAAAGAGAAAAACGTTAAAATATTGCTTTTGAAAAAATCGTCTTAGGTATTAATTCAGTTCTTGCTTCTTTTGAGGTTTGTCTATCTGTTTGGCGGTCTTTCTCTCGTGATGCCTTAAGCATGGGTCCAGTTTATTAAAGTTTAATCTAAGACTTCTATTTGAAAGTTTATTTACGTGCCCTTCAACTTTCTGCATTAAACCTCTGAAAAATTTATAGGTAGGTACCTGTGTACAAAAAAAATACTTCTCCCCTCAAAAGTAGGTAAACAAACATTTCCGTTTTAATTTCGAAAAATCTTCACTCAAAAAATTTGCACTCAGATATCTACCTTCCAAATAAAAACTCAATGAAAGTCCCATCTATAAAAAGCTAATAAATTCAAATAAGAACCGTACAAAAAAAAACTCAAAAATTCTTTCTTTATTTTTATTTTGTTGTTTTTAACAAAATTCCCAAACAAACTCACACATAACTAAATTCCAGAGAATTTTGTCAATTTCTAAAGAAAAAGAACAAAAAAAAAACAAAATTATGAATCGCAAGCTAAAGGAGAATTAAAAAACAAAGATGATCGCGGAACGAACAAAAACAACAAAAAAAAAACAAATGCCTTCAAACGCCATAAGATCCTTTTCAGAGGAATAAATACGCATTCATCTTTAAACTTATACAATCACATCAAAAATATCGATTTAAAGAGATTCCGTTGTACGACCCTCGATACAGAGAGAGATAGAATCACAAAAAAAAAAAATTGAAAAAAAACTTACTAAGAACGGGAAGACACAAAATTGCATTTGACCTTGTTTTTGACGTTTATATACATAGAGACGCAACATACATAAACAAACCCAAATAAAAAGTAGCGAGTAGAGAAAAAAAAATCGAGCAATAAAACACAACAACACAAGTGCTTGTTGTGATGTTACTCCACTGCTCCACTCTGCACTCCAACAAAGCAGGCAACTAACGACAACGACGAAAACGATGCGATGCGATGTTGCTTGATTGCGCGCGGTGCCGACAGAATAATTTATTTCATAAATTCCATTAAGTAGGTATTTATTTTTATTTGAATTTGACTATACCGAAAAATCAAAATATAAAAAAAAATCAAGCAAAACGAAGAACGAAAAAAAAACGGAGGAGATATCTACTCGTATATTCATCAATATAGCTAGCTACCATGCACACATAAATGCAAGGTGCGGCAGAGGGCGTTTGGCGTTTTATTAGGGGTCTGGGGGAGGTGGTGGTGTAGTGCTAGTGACTATAGTGAGTGAGGTTAGATTAAAGAGAACAACAAGAACCAGATTATGGTAGGGGTATAGTGTCAGTGTGAAGAGATTTTTATTTAAAGTTCCAAAGAAGAACACACAGATGCATTTTTTTGTTATTATTATGCAATATCGTGAGAAGGAATTTGTGATGTTTATTGTTTTGTTAAGCGTTTATTGCACAAGAGTAGATTGTGCCGGTGTTGCTGAGTATTTTTTTTTATTTGGTTTGTTTGTTTGAAAAAGTGCGCAATTTAGAGATAAAAAAAAATATGAAAATGGGTCCTAGTACCAAAATACATAAATTCAACAAAAAATGATCGATTATAAATAACGCTGTACCTAGGTATTTCAGTAGCACATCGGCTGGTCAGTCATATTATGTTTAGGAGATTGTGGCTTTTTGTTTAAAAGGAGGCAGTGTTGCCATTTTGGTCTGTTTCCAGTTAAATTTAAGTGAATTTCTTCACCTGGAAATCAATTAGACAGTGTTGCCAATTGAGCTTGTTTCCAGTTGAACAAATTTATTCGCCTATTAAATGTGATTTAAAAATTACATCTTACCTACACAAAAGTCAAAAAAATTTAAGGGAACCATTATTTTTAAATATTTCATTAGAATTCTTTATTTTTTTTTAAATTATAACGATTTTATATCATGAACCGTAAAAAAATAATCTTCATAGTGTGGAAGAAGGGTTAAAAATATTATTTTTCATATCTTTTGAAGGTGAAGTTTTGTTAAATATATTTAAAACTTTTCAATTTTTAAAAATATAAAAAATCACTTTTTTAAATGTCTCAATCGGTTTTTTATCTTAAGTTTCAGAAAACAATTAACAAAACAAATTATTTCTCTTTTTTTTTTGCAGCTAAAACAAAATTCAATCTATACAAGGGGTGGATTAGTGCTCTGATCTAAAAATGGAAGAAAAAAAAATATTCCTCACTGAAAAAGTAAATTCCCATAATACGAATCATTTCAAACCGTTCTGAACCAAGTAAAGAAAAAATGATGAAAAAAAACCTCATTAACTTATAGTTGGATGCACTCTTATAGAGTCGTAAATAATGCTACTTACAACCAGTTACATATATTCAGGTAAGTACAACTGGGGGTTCTTGTTTATTGTTTTTCTACATATGTAAGTTATTTCATATGGATTTTGTTTAACAAGGTTATTTAATGAGCAAAACTTATCGTACTAGAAAACGAAATATTCCCTGCTGGAAAAATATGTACGTAGGAACAGGGTGCAAAAAAATTGATGAAATCTAATACATAATTTAAACTTTTTTATTTTGACTATATGTACCTATTTCCTCTTTTTTTTATTTTCAAAGAGAAAAAATATAAAACATGTCAAGCAAATAAGATATTTTCAAACTATTTATACTAAAGCACTTAAATTGCGTCTTTTCACAGTTCGCCAGGGCAACTAAGCGTGTGCTCAGTCGCCCCAGTTTTTTGATTAAAAGTATTTCAAAGAATTTTCAAATACATGTTTAAATTTTAATGCTTAAAATGCATGGTGTATTGAGTGTTTTCTATTTGCAAACAAAAAATGTATATAAATGTAAATAATTCAAAAAAAAACTTTAACTTTACAAATTTTTACTAAAAAGTTAATTTTGTCAAAAAAAATCTATAAAAATAATTTTCATCATCAGGTAACGACCAAATGAAATTTTTTCAACCGTCTACAAATTCCTTCACACAACCAGTGCGTCATTCTCTTGGTTATAATGTATGTATTTGGTGTTTTGAAAAAAAAATTCAACTAAAAATATTTTTAAAATGCAGAAAAATAAGTTACAGAAAGTGTGAAAAAATGCTCACAAAATGCATCGCAAAAACATTCTAGGTCAAAATTATTTTTTAAAAAATTAATTTCTTCTTTGTTTGTATATTTATAAGAAAGAAATACACAAATTGCAAATTGATTTATTTTATAAATTAGTTTTACTACTTAGCAAACTCTCGTAGTAATAAATTTCTCAAAAAACGTCAAAAACCTTTTTTTGTGTTATAAGATTTTTAGGTAGTTTTATCAGAAATACTTTCTGTTAAATTTTTTTAGGCCGTTTACGAAAAGCGTTGCTTTCGCCTAAACATTCGAAAAGAATACTTCGCTACACCTTGTAAATTGGATACATAAATACTTGCATTCGACTACTGGCAATTTTTGGGCAAAAATATTGCCTCGTAGTATTCCTTTTTCTTTTACCATTTCTAAATTAGAATATCTTCGAAAGCAAAGATAAAATGAATTTCGAAACATGTACTCAAAATTATTTTAAGAAAATCAACAGAAACAATTCAATTTTTCCTCACGTCCGCTGTGCATGCAATTGTTCGAATGAAATATGTAACTAAATAAATAATTGTACGTTGAATAATAAAGTTAATCTGAACAAAAAAAAATCATGCGTATACGTCTCAGTGTACCTTTTAATATACTGTTCGGTTTCTTAGCCTGGTTAATGTATTTTAGAAATTCAGTGAAATTTTGTCAATACTTGTAACTCTAGATTCAACATAAAATAATTTACAATTGATATTAATGTTAAGTTTTATAATTTTACCATTATTTATCATCCAGTATTTGTAGCATTCCCAAATGGGAACTTAAAGATGAATACCTTTTTATTCATTCACAATATTTTTGTTAAAACCCTTTCACATTCAGGTTTGTTAACACAAATGTTAAAACATAAAACGTAGCTAGGAAGGTACAACCATTTTAATAAAAAATATATCACCAAACTAACATCACTACTTTTAACATTTACATATTAATGTAAAGCCCATATACTAGCGTATACCTTAATATTCATTATAGATACATGATCGCACGTTCATTGGTCAATTTCAAAACTATTCTTTACTTTTTTTTTACCACACTATAACAATCACTATTGCACTTTAAAAAAATAAAAAACTATTGCTCTCTTGCTAACACTATCATCATCTAGAACATTTAAAATCGACTGCCAATGCCAACCAAAAAAAATATAAAAGCGCAGCCATATAGCAATAGAATTTAAAAACAAATAAAAATAAAAAAAGTGCAACCAACCACATAGCGCAAATTTATAGTGTGTTGCAAAAATACTTGAGTGTTCACTCGCGTCATTTTATTGGCTCTTTTACACTGCGCAGCCGTAGTATGATGATCACAACAAATCAGCTAAATGGAAATTTTTTTTGTTCAACTAACGCTTGCACATATTGATGACTGTTGAATTGCGCCGTGCAATGTTAATTTTGCTGCGCCAGTCTATCCGGTCGACTACAATACTGCTGCTATTGCCATTGGCGGGGAGCCCCATCCATCCCCAATGACCTTGAGTGCAATATATTTTTTTTTTTATTTTTCGTGAAGTGGCATGTGCAATTTAAAATACCAAAATTAAACAAAAAAAAAAACGAAAACGAAAACTCAATGCACCTCCGCATCAGCGCAACTCACTTTACCCCCAGTAAAGATAACAATATACTAGCGATCGTTTTGGTTGTGGGGGCGCTTCTGGCTGTTCGTTTGATGGCCTTGCTTTTTGCATTATTTGTTTTTTGTTTTAATTTTTTTTTTCTTCTCTCTTTTCTTTTTACCGGCAGCAGTCTCTCTGTTGAATTGGTGTATGTGTTAAAAAACAAATTTTGTCGAAAGACATATACGAGCATCAGTATTTTTGCTCACATTGCACATGTGAATTTGGTAGGTAGTGGGTACCCCTATCAGCCAAATATATTTTTATAGTCCAGTGCATTTATATTTATTATTTTAGCAACCAGTTCAACAAGAAATGACACACGATGTTCCAACAATATCACGGAAAAAAAGCAGGTGCTAAAACTCCGGGTTCAAGAAAATTCAACGGCACCTGCATTTCGTTGGCCTTAGACATGAAACAATCGAAAACCCAGAGAACCCCATGAGTGAAGCCTTATTGTGCAGCAGTGAAGTAGGACAATTGTGGCCCAAGGGTCTGGATTATGACCACAGTCGGTAAAAGTAGAAGAAGATAGATTCGAAATCATAAATCTGATTTTCGAATTTTTTAAATTTCGCTTTTGGTTAACATCTTGGATTTTAGTTTTTATGAAATACCTAGGTTCGTGTAAGCCTACAGAAAAAAAATTAAATAAATATAAAATGTACAGAATTAAATTTCCCATTGGAAGTTGATTTTTTTTCTCGAAATTGTTAGCATTGAAAAAGTTGGGATCCAACAAATTTCAAAAAAATTAATTTTTAAAGAATTTTGAAAATCGTCAGTAAGAAGGGTTTAAGATTCTCTGCATTATATGACAATACACAATTTTTCTGACATTGTTAAAAAAAAAAATATACAAATATTTGCATGTCAGAAACCCAGACGAAAACTTTTTTTGATTTGAAAATAGTAAAAGGGTTAAGAAAAAAGTTTTCAATGACAAAAGAAAGGTTTAGATATTGGATTTTGTTTTTGGAATCCAGAAGAAGAATTATTAACAGGGTCCCAGATATTGAATGAAAACTAAAATCGAAGATGGCGACCAAACCGTAAATTTTACAAATGCGAAAGATCAGATTTATAAACAAAAATGGATGCGCCACAAAATACTGGATCAGATTATAAATGCACTGGACTATTTTGTTTTTTGTTTATTAATTTTTATTTTGCGACAAACTTTGTGTTTCCCTTCCGCTGTGCTAAAGCTTGTTCTAACTGCTTTTTTGTCTACCCCATTGATGATACTGACGGACGTAGGTAGGAAGGTGCCTTTCCAAGCAAGTATATATTTTTATTCTTATGTGTGTGCATGATGACATTGAAATTTTTTTTGTATGCAGGATCGGATCGGTTGCTTTGTAAATTTTTTTTTTTTTTGTATGACCCTGACTTATCGCATGCACACAAGTGTCCCACTTCCAAATTTTCTGCGTCAACGTCGTCGTTGTCGCAGCCAGTCAGCGTTCTCACCCCATTCAAATATGCAATCATTGAATAATTTTAGCAATTCTCTCATTGGATTTCTTTCGTTATTTTTTTTTTTTTGTAATTTTTAAACTTTTTTGCGTTTTGTTTTTGTTTGCATTCGAATTTCGAATTCAAGTTGGATTTTTAAGAGCACTTACAATTATTTTAATATAGGTAATTTTTATGTCATATTGGTTTGCACTTTGAACAATTTATTATTAATTTTTTTATCAGCTAATTCTTTTGAAATTGTTAATAAAACAATCATAATGTAATTAAAAACACCTACACCAGTTTTAAATTCTTGGAAAAATATAAATAAAGCTGAAAAATGGTAATCTACAGACGGTGCCGAACCTGGTAATTTGTTGAGGCGCCAAAATTAGTAGGTACTATTTTCAATCAGTATTAATTTTTAAACAAGAAAATATCAATACATATTTTTGTATCTAAGTCAGAACAAGAAAACTTACTTCTTAATTAATAGCAAAATATTATTTAGATTAAATTTTAATTTATCATGGTTTTAACTTTTTTCTTAATTTGGGCTTTGTTAGGTTGACTTTTTATTGAATATTTTTTTCTATTTGTTTTAGTTTTTCACAGAATCATAAGAGGCCCCTATAAATATGTATTTATTTATTTATTTAATTATTTATTTATTTATTTATTTATTTATTTATTTAACTTCGATTTAATTTTGTACTTGGTGCAATCGACTTATTCCCGTTAACAACAGTTATAAACTGGATAAGAATTTAATTTTGCATTAAAAGGCTTTCCTAAACTAAACAAAAAAATCAATTCAGCAAAAAGTCCATTAGTATCCTGCTTGTGTCACGTTTTGAGATTATGCGTCATAGGGAATGGCATACCAAAATCATGAATATACATTCATATAATATAAGGTAATACCGAAAACTTGAATTTACCCAAAACACATCATCAACATACCAAACCATATAATATTTATCTAACTTCTTGTATAGTTATTTTTGGGCGTTGCATCCAAAATTTTGATTTGGTCTTTTCAAGCTTTTTTATTGGTTTTTTTTTTTACTTTTTGTTTGCTTTTGCTCTCTTATCTTTTAAGACTCAGAAGAAAAAACAAAACTGTTGAAATTTCCATAAACCTACCAACTCATATGTTATGCATATACGCTTGAGAAAGAGAGATAAAATGAAAATATAGTTTTTAATAATAATAATCATATTTTTTTTTTTTTTGAAAACAGAGTTAATCATGCGGTAAAAGCTATAATGAAATTCTCTTGAACTTGAACTTGATGTGAATGCAAAGCAATTTATGCATGTTGTATATCTACGATGGTTTTTGGAGTTTATGTTTTCTTTTTTTTTTCTTTTAAGTTTATTCACTCATGATTATGAAGAAAATATTTTTTTTTATTTTGTATCAAATTTTTTTGTTTTTGTTTTTCTTGAGAAATTGCAATTGTATTTAGAATCATTAAAAATTAATATATTCGAAATAAAAATGAGTAATTAAATGAGTTTTTCCGAAGCTCATGTTTTGTTGATTATTTTTGTTTTGTGATTGCATTTTGTACATTTTCAATTTCAATGAAGTTCCCAAATCAGTTATACTTATTTTTTCATTCGAAATCGTTTTTCGTTGTGTTCCTGGAAAACTTAGAGAACCCAGTTTCAAGGAACAGATGAGTTTCTATACACAATTTGAAGATTTTGATATATTTTGGAAATAGAAATAGCCCTGAAAAACTTTTTATGCTTAAAACCTACTACGTATCTGTCAAACTTCATTTGTTTTTTTACACAAAACAAAGATTAATTTGCTCGAAAAAAAGTCGTGGTTAATATTTTTTTTTTCATTTCGAGTTCGATTAAAAATTAAAAACTTCAATAATTTTTTAAGGAATTTTAAAAACAGATTTAAAATACTCTATTACTACTATTTCGCATTTTTTTTACCTATAAATTTTAGTTGGGCGTAGTTCTCAAAAAAAGTACAGATTTTTAAGAGGCTATGTTTTCTTTACACCACTCTTCAATATTCTAAAATAAATCTTTTCTAACAAAAAAAAAAAGAACTCCTTGATGGATGAAATAATTGCATTAAATAACTTTCGTTTAATTTCATCCATTTCAGTCTGCCATCAGTAAAAACCTTTATAGACTCTCACTTTTTATTTTATTTTTAATTTGCATGCACGTTGAGGCGCATATTTGCTATGTCTAGTGATCATATCAAGGATATATTTATAGAAGAAATAAAAAATTACTTCCATAAAATGTGTAGGTTGAAATAGGGATTCCTTTTTATTTTTCCATGCTGCTTTGCATGTTTACATTAAAAAAAAAAAAAGTTTGAAAAAACACGCTTAACTCAGTTCAAACAGTTTAATATACATATATAGATATTTTTATTTTTTTATTTTCAACTATACAATTTTCTCTGCATCTAGATATTTGTACTCCATCTATATAATTTTCCTCGAACCCTTCTTGCGTTGTATTTTATTTTCCAGGGATTTCCCGAGCCCTTTTAATTTATAGTAAAGATATATGTATCTTTAGATAGTTGGTTGAATGCATTTTTATTTGTGTGAGTGAAAAATCAATGATTGCCAGGCGGCGCCTTCTTATGCAGCAACTATATACAATCACACAAATTCTCTATGTAGCTGTATAAGCTAGATATAGCGTCATTTTAGGGTAGAGAGAGGAAAAAAAAAACTTTCACTTTTCATCGTATACTCGACCGACCCCGCGCCGTCGTCGTCGTCGTCGTCGACGTTATTGCAAGCTAAATTTAGAAAATACACAAAAAGAAAAGGTAACGTCATCGTGTCTACATGCGCCACAGAGTCATTCTTCACCCAACCAAACCCTCGCCCACCACCAACCACCCAACCAAAACCCTCCCCTTCCCTTCCCTCCCCTGCCCAACTTGGCGCGCTGAAAAACTTCCAATGCTATTTTATATCCCTCTTCAATGCTTGCCGCCTAGACCTGTTAGTGCTTTTTCAACGTTGCTCGTCGTTGACGTTGTTTTGCTGCTGCTGCTGCTGCTACTACTACTACTGCTGCTGCTGCTGCTTTGGCTTCGTTGTCCTCGTCATCTTTTTCAAATTGCACATAGCAGACGAAGAGAAAGAGAAAGCAAAACTTTACTCACCGCTAACACCCACCACCCACCGCCCAACGTCCATCACATATTTCTAAGGGTTGGAAAATCTGCTGCAGTGAAAAATGACAGTGTGATGGGGTATCATCGGTCCCCAAGGAAGTACTATATGGCTCACCATTTTTGCTTATCACCATTTATCATTCTACCAAAAAATACTTTAGTTGTAGCTTGCAGGCAAAACTTTAGACCCCACTTAGAATGTTGGAGATGTGCAGCTCTATATACCTAGATACATATAGCGAGAGGGAGCCAATGCAGAATAAGCTTTTCCACATGAACATAGAGTGGTGTTTTTTTTTTTTTTTGTTTAAGGGTGGCAATATTGGCGGGAGCATTTTTGCTCGAAAAATCAGACTGCAGCTCTATATATAGTAGACACTCGTCGTCATCGTCGTCGTCGTAGTTGTTGTCGTTTTAAAGAACGCCGTCTGTACCGGTTGTAGGGGATTTGCATTGCCTCCTTAAAGTCTGGCACTATAGTGTATGGAAGTTGTACCTATATTGCAGATATCTAGACTATGTGTTGCTGATGATGACTTTTAGCGTCATTTATTGCTTTGAGAACCACCCTAATGCTATAAGGATATAACTCGTTGGATGGATACAGTTATAGTGGGTTGTTTGTTTAAACGTTATAGTCACTTGTTCTCGCCCCACCATCATCATCATAAACTGATGGTTTTAGTCCTTCTCGAGATACCTCGTTATTTTTGTTTCCTGCTAAAAGTCGACTTCCGATTTTTTTTTTTTACAGTCTAGGTTCGCATTCAATACAAGAATATTGGCAAGTTTTTTTTTTATAGGTGAGGTGAGTTGGATACCTTCAATAATGATACTAAATTGACATCACGATCAAACCACAATTTCGAAATATATGAAATAAAGTTAGCAAGACATATTTGTGCACATTTAATTTTTGACTTAAATGCAGACAGGTAAAATAAATAGGTTTTTGAATCAAGTTATTCTACTTACAGAAACATTTCGTTGGTGATGACGCTTACCTGAAATAAAATAAAAAAAATTAACCATTAGTAAATTGATACTACAATATGATGACATAATCTATAAACTTTGTTTTTTTTTTCAATTAAATCAGTAACAACAATAACAAAATAAATAAATAAAAACATGTCACGTGATAAAAATTTATTTCACTGCTTTCAATTATTATGCAGATTTAAAAAGAATGACATTGTTTAGTGATTATTCTTCAGAGAATTTAGATATGGTTTGATTGCACCTATTTCGAAAGTTGTATGAAAACCAAAAATATTTACTAACAACTCCCTAATTATTTTAAGATATTAACAAATTCATGAACTTTTGCGTTTTCAGATGCAAAAATCAGATTTATTTGCTTGCAACAATTGTTGATTCGAATCAAATAATTTTGTTTAGCTTCAAAAGATTTTGCAGATCTTTTCTTATATCCTTAAAACTATAAGTTTTATCGACTGTTTTTTTTTTATTTTTTGCTAACACGCACACACATCTCAAAATGGCGCGTCTGTTTTGTACGTTGACAGCCATTTTGAAGAAACTGCTTCAGTCCTTATCTCGACACAAGACATTTCAAAGGACTCTTTTGATTCTAAATATTTAATACTTACTCATACTTTAAGATTCAAAACGCCTAAAAGTATACCTTTTCTATTTTATTTTTTTCACAGTATTAACCGTTACAGAGAGCATTAATTAATCTTAAACCCTATAAATAAATGTTGCATATAAATAATAATTCCTTGTGAAATAACCCGTTTTCAAAATATGGATTCTTGAAAATGTCGGCTAGATTTCTAGTTTTGAAAAAAAAATGATTTACAATTTTCTTTCCGTTGTTTTTTTTTATAATTATAATAGTTCCAATAATATATAGGCACATAGGGACCTTTTTATCTTTAAACAAAACTAAACACGTAATCTATTAAGTACGTAAAAAGAAGTACACTAATAGAGTTTAGATATCTAATATAGGAAATTATTTTAAATTGATACAACATGTATACATATATGCAAGTATATTTTATCATTATCATATAATTTTTTTTTTTGTTTTTGATTCAAATATTATTTAGGCCACTTTTCTGCATTCACAGCCATGTGGGTAAACAAATTTGAATAAAAAAAAATATTGTTTTACTTTTTTTTTGCGCGATGGAAAGATAAAAGATAATATTATAAAGTATGAAAATCAAGGTCGCAAAAAACGAATGATGCCGAAAATAAAAAGTGGTGGAAGTCTCGTGCGCAATAAAATATATTTATTTACTTTTGAATGTTGCATAATATTGTTTCTTTTTTTTCGGCGTTAGAAAAGTTTTAATGTAGGTATGTATGTATGTTTAAGTACGAGTACATAGGTACACTTTGGGTTAGAAATTTAGAAATACGTAATAAATTTTGATGCAAGCAAGAACAGAAAAAGGTATTTGATTGAGAACTCCAAGATTGAAATCGAAAACTATTACAAGACATAAATATATTATTAATAACAATATTTTTGTGTTTTACGCTAGCATCTTCATCACGTAATGAAACTATTAAAAAGTGATTATTACATTTTTAATTTAAAAAAAATCAAGATAAATTATGTCAAAAAATTCAGTCGAAAAAATTTCTAAAAAAAATACTGAGACAAAAAATTTAAAGAAAAAGTGTTAAAAAAATAAAAAAGTAAAACTCATAGATTTTGGTTTGTTTAGCTAGTTTTCGGCTTTACAAAAAGAGAAAATCAATTTGGTTTTGATATCGATTTATATGTGTTAGTAATTTTTCTAAAATTTAAATAATTTCTTAATTTAAGTTTATAGGCAATTTGTGGTTGAAGAAAAATACATTTATTTTGCATAAAAATAAAGTTACATAAAATATGTAAAAAAATCAATTTTTCAGGAAAACTATATACTTAATGATAAGGTAACAAGATTTCCAACTTTCTAGAAAAAAACAATAATTAGACCAAACAAAATTTTAACTTAAAAAAATACAATGCATAAGTAGATGGGTGGACACCAAATTTTTCACTTGATCAGTCAGTTTTTTGAAAACTTTTCCTTAAGTTTTTTGATAACATTGTTTTTCCAGATTTCCCATTTTTTCAAATTTTTGTTTCCACATTCAGCAGCCTACAATTTTTTAAATATTACAATAAATTTCTGTTTAAAAATTTTTAATTAGAAAATATTTATAATGGCATCAGCCTGGCGACTGAACAAACCCCAAGCGAAGCAACGGAACTGCATTGAATGAGCCGGACAGTGCCTCCAAAAATTTAGTTTACGATAAAGAAAAAGTCATGCACACCTTAGGTGCCTTGCTACCAATCATTTATTAAGAGATATGTATTTTTTTTAGAGCTGGGTAAAATATTAGTTGAATATTTATTACTAACAACATTTTAAACTTTTAAAAAAATTAATAAATAATTTGAAGTATGTATGTAATTATTGAAAATTAATATCTAACTAAACTTAAAAAAAATTTAATTCATAGGAAATTTAATAAAAAATAATTAGTTCTTAGAAAAATTGAAATCAGATAAAAATTACCAAAAAAACCACACAATAAATGAAATAAAATCTAATTTCAAATCCCCCATCTCTCATTTCTATGTACCTCCAGCCGCCCTATTCATCTGTGCAACGAAATTGAAGTGCACTTCAAAGTAAATTATAACAAAGCAAAGTATGCACAAAAAAAGAACCTTTATTACTCCTAATTAAAGCGCAGTACGTTTGTACTTCAAACAAACACTGCATAATACTTTGTTCAGACTCCAGAGCCAAAACAAAAATATGTGTATACAAAAAATAAATTTGAGGGGACATCACGTAGCTTACACAAAAAAAAAATTTAGTATACACTTTCGCCACAATTTCGTTTTGAACACGAAGAAAAATAAACACCAAAAAAAAAGTTTTCCTAAAAAATGAGTTCAAAGTAACTTTCTGACAAAACAACCAAAAAAAAAACGAACAAAAAAGGTCCAACCACACGAAAATATATCTCACAAAAGTAAATTGCATCGCATATAATTTCATGCAACAGCGACTACAATGCTAATTCGTTAGATAGAAGAATAAACAACTCCCAGACCAGCTTTTTTGTGGAATAGAAGGAACACAGCACAGTCCTGGGGTATAGATTAATGTCGAGAGTATGTATAGATTATATGAACGCACCTTGAGTTTATTTTTTTAAATTTGTATTTCTCCCAAACCACCCACTCAATTTTTTGACGTCGTACTTCATTTTATTTAAGCTGCCTTTTTGTTTGCACGATATAAAAATGAAAACCCAGAAAAGAGGTTAAAGTACACTTGTTCCAGTGAAACATGTTAATTAGCGGTATGCTGCACTTTTTCCGCTAACCAGGAAAGGGGAGGCTGTCTTGTTGAAATCTGCACTTACATGCATCAAAGGGGACCGAGATTTTCTACTCGTCTCGTATACACATAACGAGTGATGTGTATGAACGAAAACTCTCGCATCTTATTTCTGAAGAGGGCTCTGCTCTCTTTGGAAACCCAGCCGATTGTAGCAAATTTTCAAGAGCAATTTTCCCTGACAATTGCGCTGAGCCAACCAAAATATTCCCTTCGGTAAAAAAAAAAAAATCACTGCACTGCATTCAAGAAGGAAGGGTCGACCTTCGTTGATGCGCCTATTGTGCTGTGCTGCCTGCATCACTCACATCCTGCTGCAGTATAGCATCTTTTTTTTTTTTGTTTTTCTTGTCAGTTCACCTGTGTGAATTTAATAAGAGTACCCTACCCATAAACAAGCTCACATATATGAATAAAGGGGCACACTTCCTTGGTAATTATGCCAAAAAGAAAAAAAAAAAAAACAGAAGAATGATTAAAAACAACAGTAATGCAGAACGGAAAATACAAGAAATATAATAGAATGAAAGAAAATTGAAGATGATATGCGGTATATTTTTGTGTATGATATAGGGTGATGAATGATGGTGGTTAACTGGTTAATATCCTTATGGTTGAAGTTGCCTGAAATAATTTACGTTTTAATTTCAAGGATAATTCAATGCGAAAGCAGTGAATTATACAGAAAAATAAAAAATGGCTAATCATATGGTTTATGAGAGCCAGTTATTTTGCATGAACAACTTATTATTGTTAAAACAAAAATGTACCTTTTATGAAAAGTTTGTTAAGAGAAAAGGGTGCACTTACGATGTTTTAGTACAGCGAATTCAGCGAAGGGATATTTTTTTTAATAAACTCAGAAGAACATCTAAGGAAGATAATTTTGATTGTGTCTAGCTAAAATATTATGAAACTTGCATGTGCAATTATTTCCAAGTCTAAAAAAAAGTTCTCGACTACTTAGACCTTTTGCTGCCATTTTGAATTTAAGGTAGGTTGTGTTCTTGTTTTATGATTTTTGACTTATCAGAAAAAAGAGACTTAAAGACCTATTATTTTTTCCAAAAAAATATTAACTATAAGCAACCCTCATACAACATAACCAACAAGCACAAATAAAAAACTCATATCTCGGAAACGTGTTCTTTCAAAAAATATCACTATGAGTACATAAATGAAACCTGATAAGCGAACAAATATTCTATTTTATTTTCAGCATAAGTTAGAAAATATCAATCCTAGGGGCAGAAATGTTATTACTAAAGTTTTAGATAATTAAATTTTTAACCAATTCAGCTATGTTCATTTCTTATATTTTTGGGGCAGCGTTTTTCACACAGAAATCTTCACTTTCAAAGTCTGAATTTTCGAGCTGAATTTTCGAAATTAATTTTTTCCTGCTTGTCACCAAAAAAATGCATTTTGTTTTTATCAGTTTCCTGCGCCCAGGGAAAACAGTATTTTTTATTCATGCTAAAAAAACGATAAAACTTTTGAGAATTTCAAAAGCCAACATTTTTAGGAGAAATAATTATATTTTTCTTTGAAAATATGACTCATATAAGTTCAACTGTCCTTAAACCAATTTTTTCAAAAAATGGTACTGCTATATTCCTTCATATTTATTTTTTATAAAATTATATTTTCTCAATACACCCATCAGATGGCATTTTCGGTTTTCATTTCAAACTTATTCTTTTTTGATGTATTTGGATCAATTCAAATAACTTTTATTTTCTGATATCTATCTTTTTCTAATGAAACTCTTTGTGTTGTAATTTTTTTTGTTGATTCCAAAGTAATTACTTTAAGAAATACAGTTGAAGATTTGATTTCTTTATAATGTCATAATGAATGATTGCAATTTGTGTATTCTCGCAACTTTCTATGAGACCACATCACTTTGTCATCTTCATTCTATTTAGCTTCACATCGATGATGGCCAAACTCTAAAATAATAATTTCAAACCAATCCACCGCCAATGCAATGAAAAATCATTGAAATAAAATTTATTTCACAATCACCCTGGCGCTCTTAATTCTTAGAAAATCACATCCAACAACCCAAAACGTTAATCAAACAAAACAAAGATTCAACAATATTTTTAACTCAATTCGCAATTGAGACTATATGAATATGTTCTCTCTCTCTCTTTCTATCATGAGGAATTAATTGACTTTTGTATCTCGGATTCAAAATGTATGTTTTGTTTATATATTTCTTAAGCAATTCAAAAAAGTTATAAAAAATAAACATTCAAGCGGAAGATGTTTTCGTGTTTCTTTTTATTTTTATTCGTCTTCAGACCTTAGGCAATGAATTGCATTGTGATTTTAAGAAATTGATTTAAAAACACAAACTCATTAGGTGCCTTGGGGCTAACACAAAAAAGCAGTCCCTTTTAATAAAGTATAGGTAAGATATATGTTACACTCAACTACACCAAAGTGTTTGTTGTTCATCATAGAAAACGTCGCGTTGTTGTCGGTTGGTTTCCCATTGCAATCATCATGAAACAAAAAAAAAAAAAAAAACTTTCCAAAACTTTCCCATCGTGCAAACAAAAATACACAAAATATTTGTGTGTTCCACCGGAAAACTGCGCTTTGTTTGTGCTGATTGTGCGTTGCCTATATTTTTTTTTTGTGTACACAGTTGCAATATATTTGAACAGTAAACCCTTTTTTTCTTTTCTCTAATGCCGAAGATAATTATGTACCTATACGAACTTGCACGTCTTTTCAAAGAGCATCGAATAGAATTTAAATAAACGAAAACAAACCCAGGGGCCATATTGCCGCATTAGTTAGTGACCAATGCGTTACTGAACTACCTACATTTAATACGGCAAATGTCAATATTACAATAACATAATGCTTAATCGCCCAAGCGAAAATTTGGGTCCCAGAAAATTGTTAGCAAAGACAATTTGTATACTCTAGATATTTTGATATAGGTTTTGCTGATAGCACAGATGATTATAGAGATTATAGATTTCGCGAATGGTAGCACTTAGCTCATGTCTGATTTGACCTTCCGCTGAACGAATATGGTTGTGTATACGCCTGAACAACGCTGGCTAAGTGGGCCGATTTTGAAAATCATCTTTTCAGATGAAGCTCATTTTGATCTTGGCGGGTATGTAAACAAGCAAAATGTCGCATTTGGGGCACAGAAAACCCGCACGTTTTTTTTCAGTTAAATTATATTATTTTATTATATTTTTAATCAGTTAAATTATAAATGTAAATAACTTTACATGCAGTCTATTTCCTCTTTTAAAGTGCTATTAATAAACCCAGCTTCTAATAAGAATTTTGGTTTCAAAAATAACGGTACTTTCCTTGCAAATGCTTAAAAGCCGTTTTCAAAAATTTCAAATTTCTCGAAAACGGCACCGACAATTTTGATAAAAACATCTTAAGTGTACCTACTTATTAGTATGGTACAATATAAAAATTGGAATTAAAACTTTATCAACGGTATAGCTCAACATAAAAATGTTAAGAAACTCCTTTCTCAAAAATCTCACTTTGAAGCATTGATTTTGCGCGATTTGATGCCACTAAAGAAAACAAATGGATCCACTGATATTGGTCTGCTAACGTAAAAGATATAGCAAATATTTTTATATTAACCCTTAAATAATTATTATCAAGCTCATCATGACATTTTTATAAAAAAAATCCAGTAATTTTTTTCTTTGCTAAAAAACAGCTGGCTTTCATCAAAGCAACTTTATTTTGGTAGTTCTAATAGGTAGAACGTAGTATTTTCGTTTTATTTTATAGTTTAAAACGTGATTATATTTCCTATCATTAAAATCACGAAACAAAATTTAGGTAGGTAGGTATACCTACTTCCTCTATGCCCAATCTAATGCAATTATATCTTCATTTAAAGCAAACGATATGTTGCACGCATGCATCAACATCACATCAACAGCAGCAGCAGCTAACAAAACTCTTTCCAAAGACTGGTCACATCGCATCGGCATGAATAACAATTACATCTAGTGACCTAGATTTAAAGCAACGCATAATTTAATGCTTGTACATATATGCGACTTACATACGGTAGCTGAAATATACGCAGCAAGCCCAAACATTTGCCAGCCCAAATTTAATATAATGTATTGTAGGTATGTACACAAAAGATCCCTCTAACAAAATATTACGTCGTCGCGCCGCCGAACAAAACCACTGCGTGTTTATTTTTCTTTTGCCCGGAAAACTTCAATTCCAAACCTAAGCGCATTTTAATGCATGCAACATACACGCATGCTTGCATAGTTGTTGTAGGTATACTTCTACGCGTTCTGTACCATGTTAGATAGTAGTCAATTTTAGTATTTTGTAAGCTTCGTCTTCAGAAGAATAAAAAAAATACAACCAGTGCAGAAAGCCATAGAGTAGGTACTCTATAAACATTATACCTACTTTCTAACATATACTGCCATCGTCGTCGTCGTCGTCATCTACGTCGTACTACTCTGTTGAGTACGTTAATTAATTAAAACGCATTACCACCATGGTAGGGGGAAGCCTTCGGATGAAAAAAATATGTCACGCATAGTATTTCATTTTTGAGAAGAGAGGACCGGCAACATTGCCCAAAAAAAAAAGAAGAAGAAGAAAGACCCCTATGCACAGTAACACCGCACTCTTGTTGGTCTTCATGCGATGGTGTCTGTGAGGCAACACTGATTTCCATTTATATATATATTTTATGTGTGTGCAACATATTAGGTTTGTTCGTTGAACTTTACCCAGGGTTGACCCAGGTTTTCTTGACAACCCCAAGAGTTGTCAAAAAAACTTGGGGTTTTCAATTCTCAAAAAACACTTCAGGGTTGTCAATTGTTTCTTTTACATTCAAACCAGAAATTTATACTCTGTGCTGTAATAGTTTAAATTGAAATTTGCACGTATTCACCCGTTGCACACACAGTCAACAACATCAAATATTTTCATTTCTACTTCTATTATTGTTGTATTAAATTTATTTTTTCGATTTATTTGTACTTAAATAATAAACAATACCTGCAACACGTAAGTCCACAGCAAAACAAATGCTTCAAACACGTGTCACTTTGACAATTTATTCTTTACCTCTACTCGCCCCAGCAAAAAACCTAGTTCTACTTCAGGGCGAGTTCAGGGCGACCCCAGGTCTCAAAAAACACAGAATTTAAATGTCAGGGTGAGTTCAGGTTTTTCAAAAAACGCTTTAGGGCGACCCCAGGGTGACTTCAGGGCTCAACGAACAAACCTATTAGCAAGTTAAAGCGCAAGCTTTGCACATAAAAGGACTGTCAGACGACCAAAGTTGCCGCTGTGCATCTTTAAACTGATCTTTTTGTTTCTGTGCATTAAAATATATGAGCCATCGAAAAATTTAGTTTTTTATGGATCATATTGAGCCATGGTTTCCGATTTAAGTTCAATTAATCTGTTCTTATACAAGTTGATTTGTTGTAACTATATAATATGTAGGTAAGGTACCTATGTCGAAGGGTTAGGAAAAATCTTATTAGAGAAAGTTAATTAGATCGAAAATTGTAAGCATTTTGATTTATTTAATAAATATTATATGTAATTGTGGAGCCATTTTTGAGAAAATTAAGATTTTTCATAAGATCCCAAAACAGATTGTATCGCAAGTATGTACCAATATTTTTGGATTTGATTAAAAAAAAAAAAAAAAACAATTAAAACCAATTTTATACTAAGTTTGGAGAGAATACATCTGCCCGTTTAGGATGTAGAAACCCAGACTGAGTGGCAGATGTTTTCGTCCTTTCATAGTCCTTAAACAAGAATTGCTCTAAAGTACCTGCATATATTACAAGTTGTATGGAAGGGCGTTCTGACTTTTGAAAAGATTGAATCAAGTAATTTTAACAAACAGTTCTTGCAAACTGAACTTATTTTAAACATAAAATTTAAACTTTTCCTTCCAACTCATTTTGTATGCTGTTAAGTATAATTTTCGATATTTCTACTATCGATAATTTTATAGTTATATATTTATTTACATATATTTAATGATCTTAACTATTTGAAGTCAAATACTTTAAACCAGATGGTCGAAGAATGTATACTTTTGAAGATAGAAGCAAATTCATAAAACAACTGCTTTGGTAAAATAAAAAAAACTACTATTCTATATGACCACTACGCCTACCAGTAGAGTGGAGTCAGCTCAGTTTATACAAAATTATTTTATATATTTTTATTAATTTCTTCTTATTTTTTTTTTTTATGTTTTTGCTAAAAAAACTATTTTTCTTTCATTTTTTTTTCTAGAAAATGAGCTATTATTCAATGTCAAGATCTCAACCGAAACAAGCTGATAAAGAATATTTTTTGTACATAATACAATCGTACATAGAAACAACAAACCACTATAAAGAAATGAAGGTTAAATATTTTTGTAACCGCTTAATTTGAGTTACATTATATGTGAGTAAAAATATTTAGCTTTTTTCTAAACTTACAGGTTTATGGAAAAGCAAACTTTGTGATATCTTCTCTGAGTTTATGAGTTTAATTGTTATTTCAGTCGAGGTATTTTTTTCACAAAAATAATATCAGAATCTCTCACAAATTACCTCAATTTGCCTATCTTAAAAAATAGAATAGTTTTAAAGACTACACCTTTTTAATGTGCTTTGGACTGTTTTTGTAATCTATGACAGACAAAATGATGAAAAATTAATTTGTGGTAACATTAATTACCATGTTAGGTAGGCCCAAGTAAATATTTAGTAAATATACTCGTATTTTATTTAGTTTCAAAATTAATTGCTAATTTTTGAAACATAAGAAAAACAAGGAAAAATTATACGTGATAAAAATGTTCATAATAAAATTTGACAAAACAAAAAAGCACGATTGAGTATTATACCTACCCTAGCCTATCCATGGCATAGGCATTATGAAGAAATGTACATGTTAACATATAATATGAAACAATAAAACTGCCAAAAATACTTGTAGAATCTTAAAGCTTAAAGCAAAATACTTCAGTTTTTCTTTTTTGTTGAAAAAACGAATAATGTATGTATAACGTGGTACTTACATAGGAATATTAATTAATACTGATTTTATGACCTTCTATATCAAAGAAATGTTTTTATTTTTTGTTTTAATAATGCAATTCAACATTTTTAAATGAACACGTCATCTATGCCCTAATGGTAGGTACATCGGTTAAATTTTTTTATAGGCAACCCTAAATGGGGTGTAACATTGAATAGAAAAAAATAAACATAAAATTGACACAAAGTATCTATAGGTGGTAGGTGCCTACATATTATTTAGATATCTACAATTAAATGCACGAATCATTTATAGACACGTCCGCATTCGGCAACACCACCAGGGGGCTTTGGTTTTTTATGTACATAGCCTATAAAAGATACCGAGACTGTCTGATGTGCAAACACGTGCAAAAAAATATATACCTACCTATATTTTATATTTATGTATATCAAATCTACCTACCTAGCATTTGTATACTTATGTACCTACATGCTTAAGAAAGAAACCTGATTATCACTTATACAAAAAAAAAAAAATTTGATAAAAATAATTTTTACATATTTAAACTTTTCACAATCACTTTATTTATTTCTTAAAGTTTATTTTATTTTGATCGTCTGTTGTCGAAAAGTTCCTAGGCCTGTAGTTAAGCAAAATTCATACAAATAGCAAAAAAGCGAAAAAGCTCAAACAACTCAGCTTAAAAAGAGATGCGTATGCGAATGACATACACGCACTATACGCTCACGCACAATACCTACCATCATCGAAAAACTTTGGACCAATTTATGCGCGCATATGCAAACTTTACACACTTGCCCCAATGCGTATGGCGGTTCATTTTTTTTTGTTCACCTAACGCAAGTTTAACAAAAAAGACCTCAAAAATAAGCTTCCTCTATATGACAGTGCGAGTCTTGAAAGTCTTTTCTATATATTCTATAGACTATCATGTCACACATGTGCGTTTGCGTTTTACAACAAAAACAAAACACAAAAAGTAATAATAATAAAAAAAAAAAGTTTAACTAATTACGAAATGTGCGTTTACGCACTTGGACTTTTGCTGCGATTGGTGTGGTGTGCGTTGTAAACTGCTGTTATTGCTGCCATAAACGCAGACTGGTTTTTGTGTTGTGTGTTGTATAGAGACCTTGTTTTGCAATCACCATGTAGGTACCTACTATGAGCTTGCGACTATAGCGACTTGCGGGCTGATGATGATGGTGGCTCTCTAGATTTTTGGTTGTGGCGCTGCTGCTGGCTAACTGATTGGGCTGGTTGGGTTGTGCGTCTATGCTTTTTTCTATTGCTATGTGCGTAAGAGTTTCAAGGTTTTTTTTTTTTTTGTCTTATGTTTTTACACAATAGATGCGTGAGTGCGTATGAAAAGCTTTTCCGCATGCAATTGTATATGTGTTTGATCATCATTTTTATGTGCCAGTTTATTTTTGTACATTGTGTATATAAATTTGAAGGAGAAACAAAAAAAAATATGCCTATGATGTAATGCTATAGACATTGACAAAAAAATATGAACATTTTTATTGCATTTGTTAGTTAGTTAGGTAGTTTTTTTTTTGGGAATTTTTGCGATTAATTTATTACAAAAATATTGCTTATGGTTTTTGAACTGAAAATGGTTATAGATATCGCAGTTAGTTCCTGAGAAAAAGTCTGTTAGCGAAGCATTGATAATTTTAGCAAGTAGGTACGAGTAGGTAGGTACCTACCTACCTACATATTCAAAACCGACACTTCAAAAAACCATGTGAGAACTTTCGAGATATTTATCTTAAATAAAAAGAATTTTGTGTGATTTTTGATCGAAAGTCACGAAACTGTTGACAAAAACGTCAACATTTTTTTTATGAATTTTGGTGGCCAAAAATTGCAAGATATCATAGCGAAATTGCAATACATATTTAAGTATAAAAAATTAGGTACCTACCTAATTTTAACATTTTGTAAATTTTGTGTGACAACAACCAGACTATAATTTTCTTAAATATTTTCGAGAGATTATGATGTAAGATCGCGATTTAAAATGTTAAACACAATTTTCTTAAGTTTTTATATGCTTATTTCGAATCCGTGTAATTTCTTCATTTTTGAAATTCTAATATTCATCTTGAAAAATCCGTTTAAGTCTTTTCGATATCCATTTTTGAAAATTTTATGTTTGTTTTAATTCAGTGAAAAAGGAACCACTTTTTCAAATTAGAAGAAAAACAATAAGACTTCCTGATCGAAGGTCGCGTTTAAACAATATAAAAAACTATATTGGTCACTTTATTAAGATGGCCATTTTATAAAGATGGCATTGAGTTTCAACATTTTTTCCAAGTATCAGTTCTTTCTTTTTTTGAGTATTGGACGTATTACCTTCCGATTAGCAGCTGAATACTCGGCCTCTGTGATAGTTCACAGTAAAAAATTCCAAAAAAGTACATTTACATTTGTAAGGATTGCATTTTAAAAAAATAAGTTTTTCCTGTGATTTTATAATTGGTATTCTTCTGAAAATAATATGAAAGTCTTATTAATATTCCATTTGTTTTTTTTTTCGTTAACTCAATCTGGGGTGGAATCGGCTAACGCGATTGTTGATTGTCGCTTTGTTGATAGTCGTTTTTGATTATCAACTCTGATTTGCTCTGTGTAAAGTGATCAATAAAACAGGCTGAGTTTTTGGCACCATTTACAGTGAGAAACGTCATTTTGGTTCTCTTATTTATGTATTTGCTTTTATTTGACAATATTCTACACACAATTTATTTGCTTTAGAAATTGAATCCAAAATAACGATGTTACTCACAAAAATGTATGAAAACGATACCTAAATAGCTGTCACTTGAAATACAAGGAAAAAACGATTGTCGATTTGATAATCACCTTACATGGAGCAAAAGTATCGTTTTTGATTATCAACTATCAACTATCGCGTTAGCCGATACCACCCCTGATTTCTTTGATTCGAATTACAGGCAAACAGTTACAAATTCTTGTGAAATTTTGTCTTAATATTATAATCATAAATAAACTTGTATACTGAACCGTTTTCAAAAGTATTTGAATTGAAGTCGACAAACGTGTTGCTAAAAAAGATTTTCAGAGATTTCGGATCTTAAGGAAGTAATAAGAAATAAAAACTAAAGCTTTTGAATCTTAACTAAGTGGTCCGATAGTCCATGAAGAGGCCTAACTCCTAACAACTCTGAACCAAACCAAATGTCAGAACAATATTGAATTAATGATTTTATTGAATATACTTACATACATAATTTAAAAAAAAAATATGTTACCAATAAAATTAAATATTCACACTTACCTTATATTTAATACTTTAAAAAGTATGAAAAATCCTTGATCCATAAGTTGATATATGTTTGAAAGTTGAATATTCATTTAAGATGATTTATTTGTTTGTTTGTTTTATTAAACTTCACTCAGTCACAACTTTAATTTGTTAAATACTTTGTGTTGTTATCATACAATGTTTTCACTCATTTATTTTATTTTTAATTATTTACTTTTTTTTTAATTTTATTTTTATTCATTCAGCTAAACCAACTATTTTGTATGAATATACAAATATATATATTTTTTTTTTGTATAGGGTTTCGTAACACGTATACTTTGCGAATAAATAAAACCGAAACGTAATTTTTGATATACACACACAGTTTATTATAATTTTTATAATTAAAAATATATTTTATCGTGTGGTGTTATATATAGATTCCAAACCATTAATTTTGAAAATTTATTTTTTGAGGGATTAAATTTTTGTAGTATTTTTTATATCTTCTCCTTTTTGTTTAGTTTTTTTTTTTTTTGTTTTCCTTTAAATTTTTTTAGGTTACAAAGTTTTTTTGTTTTATTTTGTTTTGGTAATATTTAATTAAGTTTTGAATATAAGTAGTCTAGAAGAAATTGATTATTTTTATTTTTTTTTAAGTTTTAATTACATAATTTATGTTTAATAAAATATTTAATTTTTATTTATTATTATTTTTTTTTTGTTTGTCCCGTAAAACTATATATAGTTGTTGCATTATTTTAATTTTATAAATAAGTTTATGTTTTATTTATTTCTGTGGTATTATTTAATTTATACAACCTTAAATTTTTTGTTTTGTTTAGATTTTGAGTTCTATGTATTTTTTTGAGCATTTATATCTTTAAGAACAAATTAACTCTTTATCCATAACACTATCGCAGATTTTTACTTGTGTTCTTTTTAATACAATCATTTTTGTTAAATCTGTAAATATGAAATAAATATTATTAATTAATTGATAGTTGGATTTTTTAAAGTGACTTTTGTGAAAAATTCTTGTCTTTTATTGAGTGAATGGAGTTTTTAATTGAAACATATATTTTTTTAATGCAAAACTTGAACTTGTATTTTGAAAATTTGTATACTTAATCCAACATGACAAATACTTCATATCTGTCTTCTTGATAAATACGAATAAATAAAAAAAAATCAAGGACACGGAGGTGAAATGTAACACACATAAACTAAATATTATCGCTTAAACAGAATTTCTGTAACTTTTGTATGAATGGAGTGTTTTTTTTTTGCAGTTTTTGTACATTATAAATTTATTTATGACTTCTAATCAGTAACTATTTCAGTTCCTATATAGGTTCTTAAATTAAATAAATTATGCTTTTTTTTCAAAACTTAAAATAAAACACATAAAAAATAATCTTAATGGCCATGGTAATGGCTTTATTGAAAAGATAACTTTCTGCTTTAGGCACGGCGTTAAAAATCAATTCGGCTATATGAGTCAAGTTAAGCATATATGGTTTAATCTGGAATTCTAATTTTGTATTGGCATCAGGAAATTAAAAAAAAATGATGTGCACAGTGCACAAAAATTCCATTCGTAGGCGTGCGTTTTTCTATTTTTAGTTAAAAATTATCATTCAGCATAAAATTTACAATGCATTGTTGTATTAAATGCACTAGTTTGCATTACCTACTTATCTTCTTATCTTAACTCCTACAAAATATGGATTCCCAACCAAATGAACAGATCTTATATAAAAGCAAAAATATTTACAAAAATTTGACAAAATGATTATTAAATCAAATTAATTATATGTATTCATATTTTATACTTAACTTAAAGTTCATTTGCCCCAGGCATTTTTTTTTTTGTTTTATTTTCAATCTTCTTTCATTCATGATTTACTTTTTTTCCAAATTTCAAATTAATTTACGTGCTTAATGTAGTACGAGCACACAAAATAAATGAAACACCTCGTAAATTTAAATTATATAAAATATAATATTTTTATTTTTTTTTTGTAAGGTCAAATCAAAGTTTGATGGGTAGATTAATTTCAGCTTTAATTTTTAATATTTAGAGATTATATAGAATAGGTTAAGGAAATCGTTATAACAACTATAAAATATGAAATGATGATTTGGTATGACACAATTAGAGATTAAAGAAATTTTATAAACTTTGATTTTTAAATACACTATCTAACTATAGGTAACTATAGTGCAATAAGAGAATGGATTTTTTAAAAAATAATTCAGTAAGTTTTTTAACAGACTTTTTCAAAAGAAATGCCTAGATAGCTTAAAAAATGACAAATATTGCCAAAAATAAACTTTAACATTAATTGCACATTTTTTTGTTACCCAAAAATTAAATAAATTTAGTTTTATTTTGACTTTTAATTATATCCATAGTAAAAGTTTTAATAGTTATAGGTAGGTAAAGCAATACAAAATAAAAATGCATGAGAACTTTGATCTTATACGAAAATCCTTGTAAATGTTACATGTTACTCTTGCAAAACTTTTATTTTTAATGTACTGCAAATTTTAGGCCAAAGTTTAGTAAAAACAAAGAAGTAAGCTAAAACTAGTAACTTTGGTAAGTTAAAATCAATTCGTGGATCAAAAACATGTGACAAATGTCAAACTTATGTACATAGCTGCTACTATATAATCAAAACAGCACCCTGATCCCTGCAGCAGAAAACAAATTCCTGAGGTCAATTTAAGTCAATATTTTACTGAACTTTTTTATATTGTCAGTTCCAATATTAATCCTACAACGTTTTTTTGTGTAATAATAATAATAATTTAGCAAACTCTTTTGTTATGATTGATGATTTTTTAAGAATTTTTTACTAAGCAAATAAATTATTTAAATCATAAAAAAATTAAGAGCAATAAATTAATAAAGAAAAAAAAAATTAATATTTAAGTCATAGTTTTGTTAACAATTTTGCTGTTGTGTTTTTAATTGTTAGCTCTTTCTAGCACTCAATAGCTCAATCATTAAAATATTAAAATTTTCTTGAATTTCTTTTCTTTAATTTAACTTAATTTGAATTATTGTTAAAAAAATTTTAAGTGTTCTCAAAGGAAACAAATTGGGAGTAGTTTTTAGCAAGAGTTGTCGCAGTTATGAGAATTCAACATATTCAGCTGAATGTATTAATTAAAAAAAGGTAATTTTATTTAAAAATTTTAAACTAGGTAGGTATACTACCTATCATATTCAAATAACTTTTTCCCAGTACATATGTAGATACATTCAGCTGTGACATGTTTATTTGTGTGACGCTACGAGGTGAAAAATATGTAAAAATACGTGGAAACGTCAATGCTAGATAAAGTTTAATCACGTGGCTCAGAATAATTCTAATAATTAACATCAAAGCTGTCTAAAACTGTGCGTTCATAATGATTTTAAGTCGAAGATCAGCCAATAACAACTTTTCACTAAAATATTTTTACATTAGTTTTAGATTTTAAAACAAAACTGCTGCCGTTGAGTGAGGGCATTAACGCGCTTGTAAAAATAATGTGGAATATTTTATAAAATTTTGAAATTAAAAAAATCAAAAAAAAAATAAGCTCAAGGTAAATTTATTAAAACTTTAATTTTAAATCTTGCTTTCAATTTATGGAGCTAACTGGATCAGTAGGCATTATTTTTAAAGTAGGTAGGTAGGTACGCTGAGTTCAGAAATTTAATAAACAAATAAATTTTGTAGTTATTCTCTACCTGTCACAATTTAAAAAAGTTTTTAATGGGTTTTATAATTTAGATTTCAATCACAATTGACAAATTATTTGTATAATCTCAAGATCTTAAAATCCATTATTTTTGATTCTGATATTATTAAAAATCTACTAGGTACATTGCAGATATTATTTACTTTCAAACACCTACCTGCATAAACTAACAAAAATTTTGGGAATGTTCTAGACTTCATTGGTATAATATGCCGCCAATTTCAAAACAAAATTTTAATAAAATTGATTCTTATAAGAATTTACCTACTTCCCCAAAAATGTTCTCATTCATTTAAACAAGAAAAGGGAACATACCTACCTACATACCTAAAATTTTAGTACCTGCAAATTGCGCTGCACATAACAAAATGTGCAAAAAAAAACCCAAAATTATTCCGGTAGGAGAGGCAAAAAGCTTTTTTTTAGTAAAACAAAAAAAAATACTAAATTTAATTACACAACTATGTAATCATAGAAAATATGTATGGGTAGAAGTGGAGGTGCTTTGGTATGGGAATAGAAAGATAGAGGATGCTAAATTACGAATAGAATAGAGTGTAGAGTAGAATAGTGAGTATTTTAGAGAGTACCTTTCCATGTTAGTTCTTCATTGCAGATTTACACACTATACCTACGCTCTATTATTCAAATGGAACACCATGATGGGTGTATGTATCTACAGGATAGGTAGATATATAGTTTTCATTTTGCAGAGCTATAGTTATCCTTTGAGTAGATCTAGGTAGATAGATATATAATATCCTGGATAGTTTTTTTTTTTAATACTTAATTTTATGTGAAAACAAAGTTTAAAAAAACCATTGAGTAATCCAAACAAAAATCGTAATCCAATTAAAAAACATTCACTAAAAGTAGGCGGTTGTCAAATATTTTCACAAAAATCACTTTAAATCCACTTAAAATTTTCGTAGGTAGGTAATATTTTTTTTTCTGTTGATTTTGTACACAATATATAGGTAGGTATTATAGGTAACTGCAAATATATTTTTTTGCATCTACCATCACTTTTGGTAAACAACCCCACCGAGTCCCAAAACCACTGAACCAACGATATTATGGCAGTCTCTTTTTTCTTTTTTATTCCATTTTTTTATTTCAAACTTTAATTAAGTAGATCTCGTTCTCACCATAATTTTTGTTCACTCATGCAAATGCAGTGGCTGCAAAGGAGTTGTTAATTTATTTCATTTGATATTTTTCTCTTTGAGATTTATCGATTTTTTTGCTGCTTCTTTTTTTTTTATTTTATGCGTAATTTTATTCACACGCACTTGCAGCAATCCCGACTACACGGCAACAACAACAAATAAAAAAATAACCACCGAAAAAAGAACCCCAAAAAGGAGAACTGATAATAATGATAAAAATTTTGAAAATAAGGGTGAAAATGCATCCACACCTAACAACAATCCACTTCTCTATATTATATTATATAGTTTCACTCATGTTACAAAATAATTCATTGGTAAGTATGGTAGGTATAGGGTAGATGAATTTTTTTTTTCAAACTTAAAAACAAATAAATGCAATGTTGTGTATCTTTAACACTAAATTTGTTTATTCGATATCATTTTTGCGCGAGCGATGATTCATTTGAATTTGTTTTTTTTTTATTTGTTATATTTTTGTTGTAATTTTTATTTTATTAGAATTTTTTTTGAATAATTTTTGTGTGGTATTTTTTTTTTTTTTTTATTTAATTTTAATTGGGAAGAAGTAAAACGTTTTATTGACGACGACGACGAGTGCACACTACTGCGCTGCGAGCACCTCCGAAACCTAGGGCCGAATAGATAAACATGAATTCCGTGAATTGCGTTTTTGGGGGCCCACAAACCAGAGTTACCACTGTGTGTGCCTTGCCTTGCCTGCGTCGAATGCTCTTCTCTTGAGTTTCTGCTGGTGCTGGTGTTGCTATTCTGTTATTCCTATTGCCGCTGCTGCTTCTGCTTCTTCTAACGAAAAATAATGCTGCTTGCTTTGCTGCTGCTGCTGCTTGTTTTTTTTTTTTTTTTTTTTTTTTTGGTGGTGTGCGATTGTGAGTTGTGTTTTTGTTTTGTGCTTTTGCTTTGCGCTCAGCGAATAATGTTGCAAATGTATGGGTTGTGGTGGTTTTTCATCCACTCGACTCGTTCATCGTTTCGTTACACGTTCCTTTACGTTAATCAACCCTCTGCGCTCTGCCTCTAGCAATTTTTTTTTTCTGTTTTTTCTAATTCGGTTTTTGGAATCTCATATCTATTGGATTTTGGATTGCCGAAAAAATGCGATAGACCAAGATGGGGCGATGGCGCGAAATGCGTGCGAAAGAATGAATGGACGAGTGTACGTATAGAGTGTGTGATGAATAGAAATGAATGAGGAATTGCACGAAGAAGCACGAGCAAAGCACGGTACATTCTACGCACGCACACAGAAAGAGTGCATTTTTTTTAGTTCGCTGTTAAGGCCGCGAATTTTTGATAGAAAAAAATTTGGTTTGCTGTGGAAGAGTTGAGCGAAGTGTGTAGAATGAAGAAGACGACAAATACAAAAAAAAAAGGCACAGCAGAACAGAATTGTGTGCGAACGTGAAGTGCGATGTGTTAGGTAATTTGCCGAATTTTGTTTTCGGTTTTGTGTTCGTAATGTGTGGAGTAGTTAGGAGCATTTAAACTAAAACTACCTTATAGAACTTGAGTGCTGTTCTCTGGTGCTGCTGCTGTTTTTGTTAGATCTGTATTCTGTAGATTGATGATGGTGAACTTTTGAAAGGGAACACTGTTACGACAGGGGTGGAAAGTGGGAAGTATTTAAAAGAGCAAACTTTTGATAAAAAGTGTTGCCGGAGGCATGCATTTATGTGTAGGTAGGTACGTTAACCTAAATTTTATCATCTTAAGGAAGGTAGGTAGTTGGAGTTGCATTTGGGGAAATGATTTTAAGACTTTCAATAACAGAGATGTGATCGATCCTGTAGTGAGATTCAGTGAGACGAGATTACTCTCGGTCTCACCTCTGTGATATCTTATCTGATAGGTGGGTACCTGTCTTATGAATTTTTCATCCAAATGTCACATTTTATCCGATTAGAATGATGGTAACACATAGAAAAAAAACACCAAAAAAGTGGTTCTGTTAAACTAATTGTGTATCGAAATTTGTTTAAAAAAATGAATTTTAATCAAAATTGTTCCCTATTTAGATTTTAACGAAACTGAAAGTTGAAAAAAAATTGTTCTTTTGAGGCTATTGAACAACTTAAGGTGATTTTTTAAAACAAAATTTTTAATTATTCCTGAAGAAATATGTACAGTTAAAATTTGTAAAAAGAAAAAGAAGAAGATAGGTATATGAAAGTCTGAATAGAAAACAAATTCCTACCTAGTTGCCTACGTAGTACGATAGAATCGTTACAATTACAACAATTTCTTGTATATGTAAATAACCATAAGAACAATCAATTTTCAAAAACCTGAACCCATTGCCAAAAATGATTCCAGGTTTGCATTCCTAAATAATGAAACCTGCTTTTTTTGGAAATAAAATTAAAACAAATGTTCTCAATACTTGTTTAGTATTTTTCGGAATTTTTTATTTTTGATTGATTTAAAATAAAACTCAATATGTAATAAGATGTACATCCTTAGTACTATAAAGTACTAGATGTCAACACTACGGCAGCTCAGGCTACATGAGAAACCCCCTTAACAAAACAGAATAGACTTAAATCAAAATGCCCATAAGAAAAAAAAAACAACTTCAACAGAAAATAAAGACCTACGGACCTACCATCCAAATCCATGTAAGCAAAGTGAACAGAAAGCTGCATGCGTATACCAACATATTGTTTGCATAAACAGGGTTGTAGTAGTGTGAAGCTCCCCCAACAAATACACTCACAAGCACTTACTCACTAACTATTTTATTTTTTTCCTAAAACCTAAACATATCTTTTTTCATCTCTGCTTTGCTTTGCTTTCACCATCAAAGCAAGTGCAGATTCTTGTATCTTTTGATTTTCCGGGACGCATGAGGTGGGGAGGGTAATTTTTGTTTGCAATTCGTATTTATGTTGGTGGTAGTACGGTAGCTCATATGGCATTCGATTTGTAAAGTTTATTTTTCGCTCTTCTCTTTTAATAGGGAATTTCAGCGTTGCCACTCTCCATTTTTAAAATGATTCCTTTAAATTGTTTATTTCTCTATTTTGCATCATCTGTTTTTTTTTTTTTTTTGATAAATAGTGTTTTGCAGTTGGCAGTTCTGTTCTGTTCCTTTTAGTTCCTGAATTTTATTGAGTTGATTCTATTGAGTGTTTTGTATGAGAGCTTAGGTACTTACATTCTGGTATTTTCCCATAGCTAAAAATGCATTTTGTTGTTGTTTGTGTGCAATGGTAACTTATTGAGCATAATTTAAGGGAAGCATTGGTGGGCAAAAGGGTGATTTTTGTTATATTCCAGAGATGAGCTCGAAAAAGAAAGAGAAGAAATACATTTTTGGAGAAAAAAGCCAAACGCCCTCTCAATCCCCAAGTACCTAAGTGGTCCTGGTCTGGTGGTAACTATAGAAAAGTAACTAGGAATGTATTTGTGAGATTTAATTTTGTTTGATATTGCTCTAAAGCGTGTAGGCCATGGTTGGGCGCATTGCGCTGGGAAACTTGCGTTTTTTTTATGATTTGTTTTCGATTACCTACAAGTTCTGATGACATAAGAAAAGCAAAGAATTTTTTCAACTATGTGGAGTAGATCCTGTTAAATGTGCTTGTAGGTGTATGTACATTTCCATTGCCCGTAAGTGTTGCCGTGGCTGAAAACAAAATTCACTAACAAGGCACACTACAAATCGAATATCGAAAAATACTTAAGTGAGTCAAAATTCGTAAGGAATTCAACTAAATTTCAATTTTTTTCAAAAACTTTTCTTAAGACTACCTACTCATTTGATCAGAGTTTTGACTTTAAATTTATATTTTTTAAATTTTTATTAAAACGAGGAGTTTAAGCTAATTTGTTCAGTCTTATGGAGATTTACACCAATTTGTTGTGCCTAGTAGGTACCTACCTATGTACATGTTAATAATAACGTCATCCATTTCTGATAGGTAGGTAAATCATATTACTCTCAACTTATAGGTAGGTACAGCTCGAAGGGAGTCACCTTTAAGACTTGTTCTATACAATTCAATAATAGTTTTAAACCTGATGATTGGCAAAATTAAAACAGAAGCTTTTTGAATCGATTTTTGATCAGTAATAATTATTGAATAATGAATAACATTCAAAATGGGACAAAATTGAACGATTTAGAGTTTGTGCTCTTCAGTTTTTATGCAGTATGATTTGTTTGGTTTTTTAGTGGAGAATCCTTCACAGTAAGCTAATGGTAAAAACAGAAGAAATTACGTCCTTAAAAATCCTAAAGCCTAGGTATAAACTTCGTCTTTTTAGAAGTTATAACGATTGGGGTGAGACATAAAAATTGAGACAACAAACATTTTTGTTGTTCCAGAATAACATTACAAAGACAAGAAATTCCCGTCATAAGAACCATCTTATTTAATTTAAAATTAACACTTCAAAAATAAAGTTGAAATTTCTTTCCAATACCAATACCTACCTTTTTTTTTTTCTCTTCGATCAAAGAAAAACCATCAGATTATGTAGTTTGTAGTTTACCACACTTCTTATAGTAGGTTACAATTTGTGGAAGGACGCAAATATTAATTCCTAATAGAAGGAAGGATAAACCTAGATTGCACCCAAGCCTCGTAAGGCAAGCCTACCTAAATTAGGTTTTAAAAAATTCTAGTTCATTTTTTTTAACCAATTGTTTATGCTCCTGAATTTAAGCAGTATGTACATATATTTCCTTACTACCAGTACCAAATGAAACCACCATGAAAACGAGTACTGAATTCTACCTACTTATAAGTAGGCACCTACCTATTACTATAGGAATAGCAAGTAAGCGTGGGAAAATTGTTATGAACACAGCAGCTCATTTCTATGGTCGTTATTTTACTCTATTCCCGTAACTCAATCATCACTTTGAGTTCTTTTAGCACAGCTATGCAACAGCAGGATGAGGGGCAGTGGAGTACTTACTTTAAGTTATACATAGGTATAAGTAGGTACTACTTGGTACTATTAAGCCTAGCCGGTCAAAGCCTAAATATACCTACGCCCATGCACCACATCTAATATCTCTATCTTAGTCTTGCAACCGGAACTCATAGAAACTATCCCCCAAAAGAGAGCCATATTCTCCACCACCACTACAACTTACTCCCGTAATCATAGAGTTCATGAATTTAAGCATAGAGAAATACTTAGCCTTAGTACCTATTTTCTCTATGAGTTTAAGTAAGGTCTGCTCTTCAGCATGCACGCTCAGCCGCTCAGGCCAGGCCTGGGAACTAACACTCTCAAATTATATTTGCAATTTTTTCTTCATCTAGCCTGCACACCATCAAAGTTATGGTCATTCCTTATTACTTTACCAAACAAAACCAATTCGATGAGAATAGCAAAAGCTCTTTCGCCTACAAAAATACTTCTTTTCTCTTAAAATTCAAAATTAGAGAGCTTGTTGGAGGGTGCGTTGCGTAAAGCATAAAAAGTTTTGTATATTTTTTGTATGGGAGTATGTGTGCACTTGTTTACACTTTATCATGATTCTCTTGTTATCAGCAAAAAAAAACATTACCTACGATTTTTGTACCAAAAAGCCCACGCACATTTACTAGGTGTATTGTTATGTTTGTATGTGAATGCTTCCCAAAAAAGCACGCACTATTTTTGGGGCTCACTCTTTTTGAATTTTCAGATCTGCCATCTCGCTCTTCTGTTTTGCGGTTGTTGGTTTTTGTATGGCTGCGTGTTGCGTGTATTGCGTAGCTTCCTATTGGAAAAGCCCAAGCGCCATTGCAGAATTCGTTTGCTGCCAAAATTTTTTTTAAAAGAAGAAATAAGTTTAAAAAAAAATATCAACGCACTATGTAAAATGGGGAATAGGTTTTGATGTGTGTAGGTAGGTATTTGGCATACCTAAGTGTGTATGTAAAATATAGAAAGAATTTTGTGTGTGTTGAATTTTGCGTTTACCTAAGTGCTTAGAAACAACAAAACAAAAATTTGGGAAAAAAACAATACCTTTGAAGAAATAAAGAATAAAACTTGTTCTTTCTGATCGAGTAGCTTAAATCAGCAGATCTGAATGTTATTGTTTTAGGCAAAGATTGTAGAAGTTCATATACCTATTTTAGGTTTATTACAAAGGAACATATTTTTATGTATGTTTGTAGATATGTACATACGTAAATAGACCTGTTAAGAGATTATTAGATACTTATGTACCTACTTCCCTATAAGTTTGAACATTTATAGCAAGAACTGACAAAACTTACCTACTACCTACCTACCTAGGTTTGGTATATCTACATACCTAGGTATAGTTAAGGTAGGTAGGTGCTTCCATGTTTTAAAATTGTTGTTGGGTAGGTAGGTATGTAGGTACCTACCTACCAAGATAGGTAGATATAGACACTCACCTACTGCAGTAGGTGAAAGGAAAAAAATAAGTTATGTAGGAAGGCACGATATTTTTTTAATTTTTTAGTAGGTATAGGTAAGATTCAGCACCCCATACAAATATGAATCAGGAAAAGAAGAAAACTAACCCAAAATTTTGCTATCCTTTTTCACAACGAAGTTACTAGATTGTTTACCTGCGCTTTGTTTTGACTAGGCGTTAAAAACCAGAACAACAAAAATTACCGATTGATTTGCTTAAAGCGTCACAAAAATACTTTCAACGAAAAAAAAAAACATTAAAAAATAACAGAAACACAAACAATGTTATTTGTTTGCTATAGGTATTTCTTTTTTTAAATCAAACTCAATTATTGAACCTAGTTTCTTAAATCAAGTTGTTTTAAAACTACAAAAAAAATCAACCACGTAACATAGAAATTATAAAATCTTGGTATGGGTTTCATCCATCAAGAAGAAGGAAGTGCCTATTAAAACAATAGAGAAAAAACTTACCGGACCAAATAAAAATGGCCATCGCACGAGTATAAAATCGATTTGTTTAATTTATTAGTTTTATTCAAGAAAATGATAAATAGTAAATTATAGTAAAACTATCGATTTTTTTTATTGGTTCAACTGACCCTACATTCAAACTTGCCTATACATCTGAAGCACAAACTTGAATCCGTCTTTCATCCTTAATCCTATGATCCTATAAAATTGGTTTGAGCAAATTTCTTCGCGAATCTTAATTCCCGCAGCGCAATAATTCAGCTGACCTCACCATGCTTAAGAATGGACTTTTTCATTTTATTCATTTGCTTATTTAGGCAATTCAAAATGCCTTCATAGCTTTTAATAGTTTTCTCAAATGACGTTCTTGTTGTTGTTTTAGTTATTCAAAAGCACCTTTACATGAGACAACTTCATGCAATACAGTCGTCAGTCGTGCTCTTTTTTATTTTACATAAAACTTAGGTGCAAAATACGCAATTGAATGAAAAGAATTTTAATATAATGAACAAACCGTTATTGAGCATCAGGATTGTAGGTATAAGAATGTAATCTTTTGTTTTAATAAAATCGTTTGGATTGTAATCAAAACAATAATTGAACTTAATAATCAGTTTCTGGAATTCACTTCCAGTATCTCTTCGAATAATAATTAACCAGAATAACTTCAAAAACGAATTATTTAAATTTCTAACAGACATAAACAGCAGCAACTTCACGTAATGTTTTTTTTTTTTTGTTTTTCTTAATTTCATTTTAATTTTTTTTTCTCATGCCAATAGTATGTATACATTCATGTATTGTAAATTTATCTTTAATATAATATTATAATTTTGTATACTCTTTGAATTATCAACTTAAATTGAATTCATGTATTAAGTACTTTTATAAGATATTGTATCTTTTTGTACTATTATTTCTTATTTCAAATAAATTCAAAATTCAAATTCAAATAATTTCACTTTGAACTTTTTATTTCAAACTTTCAAATGAATAGGAAACTACCTACAAAGCTTTTAATCATTTTTGTTTCAGTGCATTTAAAAACAATCAATGGAATTCAATCTTTTTAGAATCTATATGAACGAAAGGTTAATAAACACCAAAAGAATGTAAAAGAACGAACGAACGAGAAAAATCTGATTGCATTCTTATATAGGTACCTACAATAAATCGAAGTTTCCAGGCTAAGTCATGAATACTTACAATCTTTTGACTGAATTACTTAAAGATTGTTTTTTTTCAAAGGATTTTACAATTATTTTTGTATTCTCAAAATACTTAGTTGATGAAAAAAATTTGTTGGTCTTCCTTTCAAGTTTAGGCACCTATGTTTATGTTTGTATGTTCCTAGATTTCAGATTTACCTCACAGAAATATCCTACTTATCTACATAATCTATCTAGTTTAATTATGACGTGCATTTATAGGTTACTCATAATAATTCATATCATCAATTTATAAGCAACTTGTTCCTGGCAACCTAGTTAATGTAATGGTCCTGGGTCTGGAGCCTGGGAAGAAGAACATGCTCTCATTATGAACCTGAACAAAAACAACCAAATCATCACAAATAAGAAAATAGGTAAGGTAGGCATAAATATATGTAGGTAGGTATAGAATCTTTTTTTTGCTAATCATGAAACGCACTTTTTACACTTTCCCCTCCGAAAAGAAGTAAGTATATAGAGAAATATAAGCTGAAAGTCCAAGGGGAAAAGAGGAACAACATTCTGTGCATGAAAAGAGTCCATTTAATTTTGGGGATTGTGTATCTGTTATATGGATACGCATGCATGCATACAAAGATAAAAGTACCTACTGCCATGAGAATATTCCTACCTATACAAAAAAAAAGTCGTAATAAAAACGCACTGTGATGTTTTTTTTTGCTGTTCGTTTGTTTCTTTGTGTTTGAGTTGAGCGTGAGGCTGCACTTGTGTTTTGTCATTGCTGTTATGGCGGGGTGGGGGGGGGGGGTGCTGTGAGGTAATGGTGACACACAAGGGTGGTTGATTTATTATTTTTTGGCGCATATAGAAATAGTAAAAGTACACACTTTGCCTTTTCCATCACAGCCCCGCTCTCTAACCACAAGATATCTGACTACTTTGCTCCATTATTCACCCTGCAGCTTAAACAGCATTTTCGATTTCTTTTCTCAAAAGAAATATGTCGGCAGTTCAGTTAGGGTACCTATATAGGATAGGCTCCAACAAGCAACACAAGGGATAGATGTGTACCTATGTATGTAGCTAGAGAAGTTCAGGTAGGTACATAGGTATATGTATCCAAAACATCATACGGAGGGGGTTAAGGTTGAAGTTTTTGCTAGATCGTAGATAGGTATATCAAATAAAAATGGTTTTTTTGCGTTGTTTTTTTGTTAGTTCCTTTTGCTTCGCACATCTTTGGTTTACTGTCAAGTGGATGTTTGGATGAGAATATTTTTTGACTGTTGTTATAATGTCTTTGCTACCATATACCTATATACCTACATAGGTAACTAACGTAAGCCTGATTTTTTGTTTTGATATGGTCTTTTTGCCAACCTTATACATATGAACCTATATATACGATAACTCATCTTTGATTCCCAAGGAGACAAAAAAATGGTTTTTATCTTTTTAGATGGTTATTTCCGGAATATGTCCCAATGCCCTACTTAAAGAAGGTTTCTTAGAACAACAAATTGTAGGTAGGTACCTTTCCTTCAAGGAAAGTGTCACAAAAGAGCTTAGCTTTTATTGGGAAAACTATAGTTGACTAGCTACGTACCTAGAAGTTAAATACCAACCTATTAATATCGATAGTGTAATAATAGCTAACTTTGTAGGGTCATACAAAATTATGACGAAAAGACAGTGGTTCGCTCGGGCGTATACGCACTTTTCTTTTCTTATTTTTCTTTTCTTTTATTATTTTATTTTATGCTTAATTTTGGGGCCCACTTGCCCCGACTGGTTCCATGCCCAAGGTCTTTATTGAGTTCTAGAATCTTCTTATGTTAGTCATCGATTACATATAGCGAAATGGAAAACAAATTAACAATGAGTGGTCCATCGTCTTCCCCATCATTATCATCGGCTCGACAACCGGGGTCCGGTCCTCCTTCAACAAGTCTCTCCACTTATCCCAGTCTTAAGCCGACGCCAATTGCGCACCCCAAGGCTTCGTGCGTCCTGGTCTACGCCATCTCTCCAGCGCAAGCATGGTCTACCACGTTTCCATGGTCCATACGTTTCTGAATTATTATAAACTTTGGCATTACTGATGCTCAATTTTAAAATAGATTATAAGCATTAGGTATAGTGCCAATTAAAATAATTCAGTGTCCTAAGGAGCTAAAAATACTTTTTAATTCACAATTTGGTTAAAATAAAAAGAAAGGTTTTTCTTAGAAAAATGTGGTTTTGTTTAAATTTCCATTTTAAGTCAATTTTTTTCGAAAATTGCCACTCCCTACTAAACGGGATTCGATTTTTCTCATACGATTTTTTTCTTGCCTCAACTTCACCTAAGCGATCTGGCATTTTGGCGCACTGCTCATGACTCACCCTGTATATATGTATGTATATGTATGTACACAAATACATACATACCTACTTAAAATTCGTTAATTTTTAAAATAACATCGTTCATGTTTGTTGTATGTTAAATCCTGTATTCCTACTTCGTTTGAGTTCAATTTAAATTGATTCGAGTTTGAACTAAGATTTCTGTTAAATGATTCAAACATATATCAGTTTGATTTAAACCAGCTTAAGTTTAAATAATAGTTTTTTTTTAAGTCAAATGGATTTTAATTAGATTTAAATTGAATTCTATTTGTATTTTTTAAACACATTGTTAAACATTCTTCTATTTAAATAATTTATTGTATCTACAGTTTTCTCAGTAGAGTATATAGATATTTTAATAATTCATAATTACCTATTAATACCTACATCATATAAGTAAAGTTCTTTTACTAAGTACACATTGTGGTAAAAGATAAATTTTACTCTACGTATTGGTATGCAGTTTATTTATTTTAATTTAGAAATAATAGGTAGGCAGGTAGTAAGTAAATAAAATAATAATATCTACATATGTACACCTACCTACCTAAAGTAAAGTTACTTTTTTTTAATTATTATTGTTAATGGTAGGTTTCTCTTATTTCAAAAAAGTGTAACTTTTCTATTGGTGGGTACCTACTTGATTTCAAATGAAATACACTGTACATACCTACCTTATCTTAAGTAGGCATTTATATCTACAGACGTCACAAAATTACTGTTGTGATGTGAACCAGCATTGAATGTAATGACAAATTGACAACTTTAAAAAGTAAAACTAAAACCTATTAATCTCCACAATTTCTTATCTAAACAAAAACAGTCACTACTTAGTCACATATTGTAATATAATTAGGTACCTAATTGCTATCCAAACCATAAGAACGTGGAGAATCAAAATAAAAATATTCATCATATTTTTTCCGCGAAAATGGCGTTCGCAAATTGTTTTTTTTTATCAACAACTGCAACGTTAAGTGTGCACTCTGGAGGCGGTATCCATATCCATTATAAAAATGTGTAAATGTGCTGGTTCTGTTCCATTTTGTTTGTTCTTTTATTTTTTTTTTTGCAATATTTATTGAAACTGGCGAATGGAAAGCAAAGCGAAATCACACCACACATTTAGCTATAGGTGGGGCATATCGAGATCTTTTAAAGTGCATTTTTATATAAAAGAAAAATGGTCACTCTACAAAATATTAGAGACAGACAGTTAAATTGTTAACTACAGTGAGGCGGGGAAATTTATTTATAGATTAAGATGAGCTTAGACTAGGTACCTACTAAGCAATGCTAACTTAAATGTTTGTATGAGTATTACAAGTAGGTATGAGCAATAGATTATTCCTGGCATATGGCCGCCAAAGCTGGCTCGGACGTAATTTAATCTCCAGGTCCAATTTTCGATTACTTTTTCCAACATTTGTGATCGTATATCGGCAATAACGCGGCGAATGTTGTCTTCCAAGTGGTCGATCGTTTCGGACTTTTCGCCGAAGACTAGCAACCTCACATATATCTAACGATCCTAGAGGCTAATTCACTGGTCTAAAACGTGAAATGCGGTTACAAAACATTTCCTTCAATAATTCAATTGTGGCACAAGCTGTGTCACATGTTGCGCCGTCTTATTGCAACCTGTGCTCCTGCACATCATGATTGTTCGATTGAGGAACAAAAAAGTCAATAATCGGGGCTCTACTTATATAGCGGTCACCATCACCATTGACTACCACCATTAGCCATACAACCAAAAATGAAGTTCATCGCCAAACAAAATTCTCTTACCTATATGAAAAAACGGAACCAACGGCAATCTTGTTTCTGGTCCATTCACCAGAATTTGGAAGCATTGTTCAGACGTCAGTCTATTGATGTTGAATTGCCAAACCAAAGGAAAGTCAAATCACTTAAAAGCTTTTAAAATGGCCGCCAGTTAAAAAAGTGTTGCCAGTTTAATTTTATATAAAAAAGGTACATATATGTGTATTAGCATTTTTAGAATTTATTTTTTATTTACGGAGTGCGTTAAGTTACGGTAGTATTGTTGCATAAATAATTGCTTCTAATAACGGTCGGATTTGAAGAATTCCTAAATCTCTAACTCAGGAATCTCAAAAATTTATTCGAAGCCATTATTCCGATAGAATTTACTATGTTCAGTTCAAGTTTAATGCTAAGCAAATAAAAATTAATTACGATCTTTGTGAAAATAAAAAAAAAACACCCTGCAACATGTCAAAATTATCTAAGAATTTGTCATTTTTATTTCCTTTATTATTTTTCAAATGTATTTCTTTCTTCACTAACTAAACGCATCTAACGCATTCAAAATTCCACCTACATTAATTAAATACTTATATACCTTCCAACAGCTTTAGATAGTATACGCACAGCACAACTTACAAGTTACAACTATAATAAAACGAATACTCAAATGCGTTGGCCTCATTTTTTCAATGGTCCCCTTGTGTCTAAATTGAAACTCAGCTGATAAAAAAAAATGGCTCAAAAGTGCATAGGCATAGGTATACAAAATGTTTTCAACGAACGAAAACCTAACAAATTTGATTTTGTCGCGACCTAGTTTTGTATTTCGTGACCTCGTTTCTGTTTCTGATGCGTATTGTGGTGCGTATAGTGCGTAGCATGAGAAATGTAATATTAGAGAATACACATTTGAAATTTTGTTAATGGAATACGCACATAGCATATATGTACATACAGTTAGACTCAGAATGACAGCACCCCTGATAATATGCGTTTTTTTTAAACGTTTTTTTTTAAAACATTCAAACAAAACAACGAAGTATGTATCTTCCTGTAATGTAATAGTTTGGGAGATCGAGTTGTCTTCTTGATCATTTTAAGATCTCCTCACTTATGAGCATATACTAATTCCAGAGTAAAATTAAAATCTATGACTATAGCTTCCATAGACAATTCCTTAACTAACAAAATATCTTAATTCCTATACTTAGTGAACTTGCGTCGTGCCTGATCAGGAATGTAGTGATTGCTCAGAGTTTGGCATGGGTCATAAGAGCAAATATTGGTCACAATGAAGTGATTTTTTTTACCGCTTCGTGATGGTCCCCGGACACTTATTTCCATATCCATATTTGTATAAAAGCTAAAATTACAAGCTCGAAAGGGCTAGATTTCTAGGATAGGTTACCAAAGTAAGCGTTTTTTGTAACAGGGAAAACCGCTACCAAAATTAACACTTCACCTCGGATAAGGACTTCTGGTTGCTCTAGCCGGACAAGAATTGTTTTCTGGATTGACTTAATGACGGGATTGAAGATCTTTATAATACCAGATTAAAAAGTTTTTCATTAAGAGAAGGAATTCACTTGGTATAAGATGAACATCTTAGGATTTAGTGAAGTTAGATAATTGGTCTGGGTTAAGTTCAGGTTTCCAACTCGTTATATTGTTTTACGGAAATCCCTTGGGAGTCTGACGTTAAATTATTATTTTCCAAAACGTGTCTCAAAATCGTGAATTCCTGAAAGCCTGGCCGGATCCTGAAAACCAAGTTCCTGTCTAGAAAACGTAGAGTCACCATTGTACAGTGTTAAACCCCAACAGAGCTCTCTTTGAGGAGGCCTCTTTCAACCGTCTGAGTGCTGCTGACAGTACCTGATGATGATTTTTGAAGATCAGAATCGATGTCGCGATGCGTCAAGGTGCGATTGGTGGTACAAAAACATAAAAAAAAAAACATTAAAATATACAAAAAAGGGACTACAAAACTATCTACGTCTACGTCCACGTCCACGTCATTAGCTCTGGGAAACATTAAAGTTTCACGTTCACACTTTCACATTGGTTCAGCAAAACACTCGTTTCGAATTTCCTTAGTTACCGCCAAAATATTTTTGCCCTAAGTCTCAGTCCATCTAACGCTGAAACTGGCAACATTGTATGATATTACATATGCATTGGGTCTTTTTCTGCTAATACGGTAGCAAAGTTTCTCCAGAACATCCGCCCACACTCCCATACATAAGGGCTAAAATTGCTCATCTATGCTCATCTGTAGGCCCATGGGCACCCCATATTAGATCTCACGGTTTTATATCGAATGCTTTCTTTTTGAGGAACGCCGATATTTTTCCATTCTGACTCGTATTGCATCTATATAGTTGATTAACCTGAAATAAACGCACTCTTTGCCACCAAGTATTATTTCTCATAAACGAACATCCGATTCCCGCTTATGATCTAATAATGGTCTTTGACATCAGCTTGATTGAACGGTGTTTAGCTACCACAATTTCATGGCGAAGTTTGTTAATTTCAATTAAGTATACAAAACCTTTGTACAAATTTGCCAATTAAAAAAAAAACAAATGCAGTGTACTTACAACATAAACTGAAACCAGCTGACAAATTTCCAAAAAATATATCTTCTATACCTTCTTGTTCAAATTAATACCGAACTAATGTAAGTATAAATTAAAGACGCATGAAAAGATTATTTTTACATCTATCACCTCGTCCTTTTCCCCAAAAACAACAACTTCACGCTTTGCACAAACTTATTATTAAATCATCTTACCCCATACAAAATTATGCGTGCAACTAACGCTAAAAGTAACGTAACCTGTAGCTGTCGTTCATGGCCCAAAGAATCTTAGCACGCAGGCACGCACAACGCACCACCCCAACTCCTTATAATACTCCTTCGTCCTCACCACGGGTGCTACATTTCAGGCTATTTCTAATTAAAACATAATTCTTTCTCTCCCGGTGTCCTCATAAGAAATCATTTCACCCAGCATTTCTATTTCTACGATTTAAAGAAAGCCAACAACAAAAAAAAAAAGTGTCAATGCAAAAATATATAATTGTTATAAGGTGAGTTGTGTTGTAGGGGGGGGCGAACAAAAGTGGGTATGAAATACAGTAATTATTTCCCCCTTCCCACCCAAAAAAAGAAAAGATTAAAATGTACATGTTTTCCCATGATTAAAAAGCAACGGTTGAACGTTCAAGTTCACGCATCAAAGTTGTTTTTGTGTTAATTTCTTTATAGCTTAGACTTTTATTTCCCTTTAATTTCAAAACCACCGCCCCCACAATGGGGGAGCGCATGAGAACAGAAATAAATTTTCCTTGCAATATCTTTGAAAAACTTCCTTCTCTTTTGGAAAGGGTTATTTATATTTCTGAGCTATCCGCATCCACGCCTTGATAACAACAATAAGCAGCAGGAAACCACAACAATATTATAGGTAAGTCCTTAAATTTAGGACCGCAACCAGTGCGTCGCGTCGTCGTCGGTCGCGACTTCCTAGCCAAGTCAATGTTAAAAATATATATTTTAAGGACGTGAAATTTCTGTGGTCATAAATATGAGTAACAACACAACCTGGCTCCAAAAACTGTCACCCCTCCGCCCCCATCATCACAATATGTATAGGTCACAAAGAATTTTTTGGTACATTTGTGCGCGTGTAGGAATTATGCACGCGGCCCCCAAAATTGATCCTAGAAACGCACAGGAGTAATAAAACGACAAAATTTATGCGATTGACCTGAGCAAAAGTTGTTTTACTATACATTATATTTCTTAGGAATATATTGTGTTGAAGAAAGCTAAAGTCACCATCGCCATCGTTCGATGAATGTCAGCTAAAAATATAGGTGCTCGACCAGTCCGCACCTTAAAGCACCCAGGAGGCATAAAGGTGGCGGTTATACGCATCAGGAGGTAAATTAAATTTGTTTTTTTTTTTTTTTCAACCCATTCGACTCTAAGGCCACCCCCGAGATTCCCGGTGCCTCGTTAAATAAAAGAAAAATATTTCCCATAAAAATGAAATAATTCCATACCTATATGACTGAGTATATAATTTGACCAAATTCTGGGTAAAAAGATGGTTTAACCCTAAGTACCTATAGACCTACATATTCGCATCGGCAAATGATTTATTTTAATTTTCACTTTTATACTAGTTTTATGGGTCACGCCCCTTTAATTTGTAATAACAATTTTTATGCAAATTTATTGTGTATTAATTTTTGGTTTTTTTTTTTCAAGAATGTGTCCATTAGGGTGGTTTGGTGTAATCTCTAATGTTTTTCACTGTTATGTTGTAACTTGATTATATTTTTGTCCATCACTTTCGTTTCTTTTTTTTTTTAATCAAATTTTGTAATAGGAGTGACAACGAAACAGGTGACTTGATCATTTGAATTTGGGATTGGTAATGGATGGCGTCTACTTTTTTTTTTTACTGGAGCTCATATAGGATATTTATATGGAGAAGGACATAAAACACACAGTTGGATAGTTTGTATGAAAGTCATATTTCCTTATTTTATTTACATTTTTGAAAAAGAACTATTTCTTTATTTAGCTGTTTCGCATTCCAGGGTTAGGTATATTATAAAATTTCGGGTTTTAGTTCTTGAATTTTAATTTAAAAAAAAATTTATATTCACGTTTTCGATATTAATTGACATTAATCGTGAAAAACAATGTCGGCTTCTCATCCTCAACCTTCTCTAGTATTTCCTACTTTTCTTGAACAGCCGCAAATTAAAAAAAAAAAATCATTTAGAAAATTTGCAAAATTATAAGGTTTTCGAAAATATTATCACTAAGTATAACTACACTAGTCAGTCCGCTGATGTTGAAAGGCAAGTTCTTTCGAAACGGGTTTTTTATTTATTTAAATAATTATTATAAGTATTTACTGCATCCAACAGCACAGGTTGAGTAGAAGGACGACCAGAATAGAATAGTGTTGCCAGGCCTTAAAGGTAATGTTTGAGCAATATCTAAGTTAGTTATTAAGTAGTCTTAATGGCATAAACAAAATTTAACTTGAAAGTTAAACTCAATGTACAAATTTTTAAAAAAATTATTTTTTCGAAATTCAAAATGGGTAAATAAGGGTGAAAGTAGAAAAATGTCGGGAATCTGAGTTCTAAACGATAGGCGATAAAAAATTTTGTTTTTTGAAATGACTAGATTTTTTTAAACACAAAAAAAAATTAAAAATCCACAACTCGAAACATGAAATTTGAAAGTCTAAATAGATGTTTGAGAAAAGTATGTAGGTACATACATAGGTATTAGAAATCAATGTGATTAAAATAAATTTTATGGGTACCTATCTACCAAAATTTTGATTCTGGTTTTACTTCTGGTCAAGTGGGAATTTTTAAAACCAGTTGTTTAGAGTGTTTTTCAAAATGTTTAAGTACCTATTGTTTCAGCTGTCATATGACAGATACCTATCGTTGTTTTTTGAGATAACCCAAAAATCTAAATTTCGCCTCTGTGGAAATCATCTAACAAACTAGAAAACACACAGACTGACTGATCAACAGACTAACAGACCGAAACACTGACGGAACCACTTTTTTCACCTACCTACCATAGTTGCTATTAAAAAAAAGTGCGTATACGCCTGAGTGCACTTGTCCCGTATATGGTTTGATTTTATATCAACTAAGATCAGCTTTTTTTAATAAAAATAAAAGTGAAGCAAATGTTCAATCCAAAGAGTAAATCCATTTATGGGGTTAACCTATTCTCCCCCTGGTTTTCACTAACCATATAGAAATATGTATTTTCAAAATTTTCTAACAGGTATTTTGGTAAATTTTAAAAGCCTGACATGTTGAAGCAATTCTGATTTTGGATTCAGATTCAGCGCATTAAAACTGTATAAGAGGTATATATTCTGTTTTGTGTTATTAGTTCATTTCTTGAAACTATAATTAGGGCTATAGTGAATGGTGTTTTCATAACATAAACTCTAGGGAGTTAGATTTCTTGGCGTTGGCATGCCATTTAACGTGAACTCTCAAAAAATATCCAAAAACGAAGGGGATTGTAAATAGAATATTGGTTGTTAAACGATTTAAACTTTCAATAGTATTACTTTGATTATTAAAGATAATTTTTTCAAATTATTGAGGTAGGTATATAACTTTTTTAACATCACAAAAGCAATATTCCCTCCCCATTGCAATCAGTTATCTAAGAGGGATGGAAATAAATGCGTTTTCTTCTTTACTCCTCTTAAACTGTAACTTAATATGAAAAAATGAAGTTTACGTCGTGACATTAAACAAAAAATTTAAATCAAATTATTGCATGCAGGGGACGAGATATGGAAAAAACAACAGTATAAACCAGACAGTGCAAATTGTAAGACATGCATACATAAGTGAAATACCCAAAATTTGTCTCAATCAATCGTATATAATTTTATTAAATGGCGCCCAATAAAGAAACAAACTTGTCTACCAATCCAATTAGGTACAACGAAAAAACTCCATGTTTTAGTGCAGACAAATTCAAACTTATCCAATTGAATTCTTATCAATTCTCCACTTTATAAAAAACACTTTGTCATTAATATAATGTAGGTTGTAGGTATCTATAGACTTCTCTAGCTCCACTCTCCCTTTTATTCTACAACAACGTTGCTCCCATAGAAAACAACACCAGAAAAGAACAAACATTTGAACTTGAAAATTTGATTGAGTAATTTTTTTTTGTTTTGTTTGTTTGTTTGGGCCCTTCCATCGCCCTCTAAAGTTTCTCAGTTCCTATATATCTACCTATCTATACCAATCCCGAAGTTTTTTTTTGTTTTTTGTTGTGTTACATGCTTATCGAATTCTATATAGGCAAATTTGTCTCTATTACAAAGCATAATACAAAAACTGAAAAGAAAAAAAAATAAAAAAGCTATGAGAATAAAACATGAATGCGGATATAAAAACCCTAAATTTTATTAATCACTATTAATAAGTTCTTTATTAATTATATTTCAAAGGGCGTCGGCTGATGTCTTGAGAAAAAGTCTATGCGTCTCAAGTTAACAACCAACAATAATAACAACAAATCAACTCTTGATATATTTTTTCATTGCCATCACCATGCGAGTTTATGCGGCAGCAGCATCGTGATGTAGGGCAGGGCATTTTAGACAACGTAGCTTGTATAGGCTCATAAACGCGGCCGGCGCGCGTGTACCTACTTTTGTCGTTGTTCTATGAAAAGCTGTAAGTTTTGTAGCAACGGCAGCAACAGCAGCAGCAGCGAGCAGTACATTATTATATGCGTTCAAGTTGTATATGTGTGAGCCTTTCTATTAAAAACGATTACCTCATCACCAATTAATATGAAAAAAAAAATACAGTCAGTGCGTATTTTTTTTTTGGAAATTGAAACCGATGATGATTGCATTGTTTATTTTCATGCGTTGTACTTAAACAGCACATAGCTGTATGGCATACAAAAAAACTAGTGCTTATATCTATTGACTTCATATCTCAGATTTTTTTATCACAAAAGAATGTTCATAATATGGAGTTTAAAATTAGGTTTCGATTCTAAGGAAAGCCCAGGGAAAGCCATCAGGTACCATATATGAGGCATAACAGTGTTGCATAATTATTGTCGTCGCATCCTATTCAATAAATAATTATGTAATAATCAGGTGATACGGGTGACTCTGCAGCTGGTATTTTTTTTTCATTGGAAGATATATCGATCCAAGATCATAAAATTGGCCCTTTGAAAACCATCTTGAATTTTAGTTTGTGCTCTATTTTTAATTCCATAGTTGAAGTAGTTCAGCGGGTCCAAAGTTGAACCGAATACCGATTAAACTTCAAACTTTATTCAACGTTTTATAATAATAAAATAATTTGGTACTTCATAATATGCTACTTAAATAACAAACCAAGGTGTTCCATATTATATGGGATAGAGTCTTCATAGCCTGAAAGGTGCAATTTATATGGGATAGAGCCCCAGTCGAAATTCAAAGGCACAAATGTACAGCATAGGGCCAAAAATTTTACGAAACTGCTTGACATGTTTGAGTGGTTTTCTCATCATAGGAAACTAGTTTTCGAGATTATTGTAGAGTTGCCATCTTGAAAAAGTGAAGTGGTTTTATTTTTGTTTTAATGCTGGTATTTCATTTTCTAACAAAATATCCAATTAAAGCCCTTCAGAGAACTCAATTATCATAAATAAAAAAAATAAAAAATAAAACTTCATTTTATTCGTTCGTTTTTCAAAAGATTGCAATCTTTTCGAATGCATCGTTAAAAATCATTCATTCAATTCAACTTAAAGAAATTCTTCTTTTACAATGACCAATTCTTTTTGACTTAAAAAATTGCAATCTTTGAGGAATCCATTTATTTTTGGCTTCCTTTGAATTAATAACATTTTTTTAAATTCTTGATTCTTTTCCTGTGTAGAATCAAAAACTTTTATTAAAAAAAAAGTGCCAAGCCAAACACTATACAGTGAGCGAAACCATGAATTCAAGTTGTTGGTGTGGTGCGGTGAGTAATTTTGTGATCGAACACCGCAAAACCCAAAACTTGGCTTTATATAGTAGAAAGATGTACCTACCTGCCTTTAAAGCAAACAAAAACGAATTTCAGATAAAAAGCTAAATTTTCCTTTGAATTCATTTTCATATGGATTATTATTTTCCAAAAAAAAAATCTTCCATATAGCTAGAACTTAGGGACCCATTCAAAATCTAAAGCATACCTACAAAACTTGAAGAAAATCGCTTCAGCTGTTTTGTAGGTATCATAGTTTATATTGCTTTCTGTAGGAGCAAAAAAAAAAATCAAAGAGTCAATTTCATTTTTCATCATATTTATTTATCTCAACAGCTCCAAGCACATAAAACGAATCCAAGCAGGCAATAAAATCAAAGGACGACACAATGACATGACAGCGAAAGTTTAACCGATATGAACAAAAAATATGATAGTGTTTGTCACCCCCCACCCCCCCTGCTCTGCTCTCTATAAGTGCTGTTGTCATTCACCCCCCGTCAAATTTAATTTTTGGCTGTTGTTTCTTTCATTCCAAATGAACTCAAATGAATGCTGTTGTTGATAAATATGTGAATGAAGAAAAAAAAAGTCCTGGTACGTAGGAATGTACATACATACATATGAATGTGTAATTCTAGAGTATGAACTAAAGAAGACAATCGTACGTATAAAAACAACTGTATTCCTAGAAGAACTTAGGAAGGATATTATCATAAATATGAACAGAAACTTAGAAAAATCCTCTCAAACTCCAACTACTATACAACAACCAGGCGGTGTACCCACTAAATTGAATATATATCCTTTATACCCTGGGTCTGTGATGCGGGCACAACAACGAAAACGACAACGACAACGACAACGAGGAGAAACGACAACAGCATCAGCATCAGCAGCAAAACAAAAAAATAACCCAAAAATGAAATAAAAATAACATCAAAATAAAGGATATAGGCTGTAAGGCACTTGCGAAAGACTGATGGCGCCACACAAATCTCACAGTCAATAAAAATCCTATAGGCCTCCTATGCTTCGTAACTATGTCAACGAGCCTATATGATATGAAGTTGGCCTTAATGTCCTGTTGTTGTTTTCTCTTTTTCTTGTTTTTGGTTGATAATTTTTGCTGGACAATTTTTTTTTTTTTTCTATTTTATTTTATAATAGGAAAACTCTATGTATTGTGTATTATAGGAGACGTCACATAGCCGTGTCGCCGTGAAACTGATAAGGACATTCGTTGATCTTTTTCACTTGTCCACGAAACAAATAGAAAAAAAAAGAAAAATATCTTACAAGAAAAACCTAGTAAGCAAAATGTTTCATTTTATTGTTTTGGGTGGAGGGTAGAGGGGGAGGTAGTTTAGAGTTTGATTGTTGGTTTGTCCAGTTTTCGTTGTGTTCGATGAAAATTATTTTTGTTTCCAAATTTTTTCATCGAAGAAGTTAATACGCAAATTAATGTCCGAAGTTGTGTATTTGAACGCATAACGCATAGCCAGTGTACTTATAGTTTATTTCATTTTGAAATCAAAAAAGAAACATTGTTCCACTCAGATAAAAGTTGGTCAAGTTTCAAATATGTTGTTTAATTAAGTATTCTGATGATAACTTAAAATTATAACATCTCAGGTGATGTCAGTAAGACATTTTAAATTTGAGAAAAGTTATAATACGCATTTTTCAACATAGCTGAACTTGAATAAGATAATGGGCTGAATAGCCTACCTGGTGGACCCATGGAGTGATGGATTAAATGGCGATTCAATTTTTCTTTCTTTTTATTTCCTCATTGTTTTTCTTGAACCATTTTGTTTGCTGATGGCGAACATTTTTTCGATAAAACTTTTTTTTTCCAAATTAATTTTTTTGATCAAATTTTATCTCGGATTTCTAAAAAACTTCCACATTATTGTTCTTCGACATTTTTTTTAATAAAACTTTTTTTTTTAATTTCATTTTTGAGGAATTTCGAGATTCACACAAATTTCCAGTCGGTAGTTTTTTTTAGGTTAATATTTTGTGTTTTCCTAACATTACTTTTTAATTTTCATTTCGGTTTTTAACACCATGGATTTTTTAGGTCCCTGAGGGACAATTCTCGTTCTGTGATAGATGAGAGGTGAAAAAGTTGTTGAAACTTCATACATAGATAATTCGATTTCGGAAGTATGTAAAAAGTGAAACCAAATCTGAAATATTTTTATTTTAATTTTAACTTTGAGATATGGTTTGATTGGATTTTTGGTTGCAAAACACACTTCCAATTTGTGGCTTGTAATTGCAATATGAATTTTAAAGTTCCTTCCAAAAGAAAAAGTGTATGATTCACTCTTAACTGAGTGCATATTCGTATCATTACAAGCGTTGGCGCTGATTGCTTTATTACCATACGTAGATCCCCTGCCACAGTTGAAAACTAATTTGCAAGGAGCCAGAGCGCTTTCGTGGTGAATTTTTTTTTTCAAACATTGGATGTGTATAAAAATTTAAATAAAAAAACAGTAAATCCGAAGCAAACCGGATGGGAGGAGGCTTATATAGTTCATCCCTTATACAAGTTGAAATTTTTTTTTTCTGTACAGAAACCCCAAAGAAAAAGATATAAAAATAAACATAGATTTAGCATAAAAGTACTATAAAAATTTGACAAACTTAGTTCTTTCAAGGCTATTTCTTTATTTTTAACAACACTGAATATCGTACGCATTTTTTGCGTTGTGTTTATTTGACTTTTATATAAGTTTTGAAGAAAATTGTGTTTTTGGAATTTGAATTGGCAGCGAAAAAAAAATAATATCCAAAAAGTTATTTGTATAATTGTTTTATTGAATTGATTTTTTATATTCACACAGAATATACATTTATTTTGGTATTTACATGGTACATATAATGTATATACATATTAAACAAAAAACAAGGAGGAAGTATTTGAAAATGAAATTTTGTCTTGTTTTTTTTTTTTTTAAGCTTTCTATGACCTAGAAACTTTATCATAGATCATGTTTTTTTAAATATAAATGAAATTGATGAATCCTTTTTGCCTTATCCATTCGATGTTTGTAAAAGGAATAAATGTCATTATACTTTGAGAAAATTCAAATTGGCATTCTTTTAGAGATTAAAGGTTTTTTGTTAACGATTTTATGGCTTTATGGTTATTTTTTCAATTTATAACCCTATAGTTTCAATTTTTTTTTTCTATTTTTTTGGTTTTCTACTTTACCATCAATAACCACCAGTTAATGTTTTTGGTCATCTAGAAATATGCTTTTTATTATTTTCAAATTTTCTTTTTGAAAATTAATTTTCTATTAATTTTTTCTTTAAGGATTGTGAAAAACACTTCCACCTTAAATTTTCTTTATCTCATTAAAGGCTCACATTTTAAAAAAATCACAATCATTGTAATGAATTGACAATTGTTGTTCATAATAGTAATTTTCAAAAATTCAAAGAAAAAAATATTTTTTAATATACCAGTAACAAAGAAAAAAAGTTGTTCACCGTTTTCTTCAAATAATTTAAAATTACTTAATCTTGCACCTCAGCCATTTAATTTTTGACCACAAAAAATCCACGTAAATAAGCAAACAATATACCAAATAACCAAAAAAAGTTAAAAGATTTTCAGTAAATTAAACACTTTGCAGTGGAATTTTTTTTTAATAATTTCCGCGCTCTCAAGGGGATTTTTGGTGTACCCTTTATAATGTTCAACACAGCGCGGGCGTGAAGAATAAGTTTAAGATGGGAAGGGAAAGGTGTGTGACGCGAGGTACTGAGACTGAAGGTGGTGGTCGTCTCAGATTTTATCTCCAGGGTTGGCGGCTGGGCTAAAGCGGAGAAATGCCGTGTCTTATATCTATGTCCCTTTATAATTCACATTATTTTGTTCGTTGTCATATTTGTTGGGGGCACTAGTATTTACTCAATCACGTCATTTTGTTAGTGTTATGCCTGAACAACATGTAATGAGTAAACCAGCGGCCTAACAATGATCAATGATAATGGAATAAAAACATGATATAGAACTACGGCAGGGATCGAACCTGTGACCATGAGGTTGACAGGCGAACACGCAAACCATCGCGCCACGACCAACCCCAAGGCATAAACCGTCGCGTGAAAAAGTTTGACTTCTTTGGAAATTCATCTAGCGTTTTTTCAAAGAAAAATTCTGACACACTGTGAATTCCGGGAGCCCCGAAAGATAATAATGGTCAACAAAGTTTTTTACTACACAAACTAAATTTAAGCACACTTTTCTGAAGGTTTTTAGTGTGCTCACTTCGAATCCGTTAACAGATTTCACGACAAATTTTGGATATGTTATTGTACGTACTTATACTTATATAAAAATTAGAAAAAAAAGCAGTGAATACTTGTGTAACAAATTTAGAAAATTAATAATGAAGGCAGAAACTATAGATTCTAGTTTAAGTTTCTAATTGTTTAAGATCAAAGAATACCTATTACATATTCTATATAACATATAAGTCTTACTATCGAACAATTTTCTCAAGAATTTTTAAAAAAAACCAAAATGGCATTTCTACCATATGTAAAAATAATAAGTTCCTCATAAATTTATAAATTTTTTTTTTCCAAATTACAGCATTAATTTAGAAAGGAAAAAATGTTTAAGCATTACGCAATCCAATGTTAACCCTGAGAGCAAGATGAATTCATAAGTTCTCAACAACAACAAAAAGAATAGGAATATTGTTAGAATCAAACTTAAACCACGTGAACATGCATTAGTGTTGTAAAGAAAGAAAAAAAAATATAATAGATATGAAACTTACAACATATACATTATATACATTAATACATATATAGATATACTTGTAGGTATATTAACATGTTATGTGCATATACCTATACGTTCCTAACCTAGCCATATCAAGATACAAGAGTATCTTTTTAACAAATCTTACAGAATAAGTTTGATCACCAAAAATATTAATCAATCTGCGTCTATATGTTATTTCAAACAGCAACAAATATCAGCACAATTTTTTTTTTTTTATATATTTTTCTTCTGTGATCTGAGGGTATATTGTGTTGTAACGTAATGTGTAATTCAAATTCTAGAACAAGAGAACCAACAAAACGAAGTGAAGTGAAGGGAAGGGAAAAAGTTCTTTAGTGCATTTGTATTTGTTAACTGGATAGCCTTGAGATTTTATAGTTGTTTTGTTGGTATGAAAAAGTTTAAAAAATATATACATATATAATTTCTGTACACTGATATTTGTGCAAGTGAGTGCGGCATGCGTAAAATTCCACGCATTCACGCAACGCATTGCGGATGAGGTATAGGTAAATGTTTTTTTCTAACGAGAATATTTTTTCTTTGGGATTTGTTTTTCTTATTTTTATTCGCAGGTTTTTAGTTATTTTTTTCTTGTGAACTAAAGCAATAGGAATTGAAAATGTTAGTAAGGTAATTTTGCTTGTTAAAAACTGTTCGTTTCCTTTTCAATGTTGTTATCAATTTAATGTCGAACCCTGGGGACCAGATGATCTTAGGACGTAACTATACCATTATTTTTACAGCTAAAAAAAGTTCAATTTTGCCTCTATTACTATAAATCTTAAGTTCAAGTTTGAAGAAAATCGCTTCAGTTGTTTAGGTACAAAACATACTGACCGACCTACAGTGTGCCAGACGGACAGACCAAGAGACGAACTGACAAAACTGTCGGACCCAAAAATTTTTGTGTTTTCTATCATTGTAATGTTAGTCTGTTTGATATCCAAAACTTACCTTAAAGTACCTATAGACACATGTAAAAAATTACCGAACTCTATGTACTAACTACGGTACGTTACTATAGTTAGTGAAATAGCTAGTTGTACCAGTTTGAACTCTCTTTAGTTTATATCGAAGTTGTTTTCGATATTTGCTCATATATACTTTTACCCTAAAATTTAAAAAACATTTAAAAAAATTATAGGACTTAATTAGAATAGTGTTTTGGGTTTTAAAAAGATAAAGTAGTAAATTTTAATTGTTGCCAATGTTTTATATTAATATTTTTTCTGTTTTGAATTTTTTTTTTTTGAAACTACCCTACCCACCTAAAGGTGGGAAATACACTCCTAATTCGTAAATAGTTTTTTTTTCACATCTTTAGCTATGTTTCTTCAAAACAAACTAACTAATCGCCCTCCCCAATCGAAATTTAAATTTCGGTTTCTTTTTAAGTTTTCAAATTATTTCCAGAGAATTACAAAATTTCTTAAAGAAACCTATACCAACAGCGATGACGACTGAGAACTTTACCAAGTCTTGTAAATCTTCGTTGTAATGTTTTTTTTTTTTTTTCAAATTTTAAAAAATTAAAAAATTGTACCCATACACATTTTTTGAACAAAGTGCTTCTTCGTTTACGTAGAAACAATTTATATTTACATAAGTCGGTACTTTTGTCATTAACAACAAGCCGTGGAGAATAAATAGGTTCTCCTATACCTCGTTTAACTCATTGGATATATATTTTATTTTGTATTAATTCAACCGATTCTGACATATGGTGTGACATTATGGGGGACTGCTTAGGAAAAAGGGATAAATCTTGACAAACTAAATGAAGTGCAACGATCAACAATAATCTTTATGCACAAGTGGAACTCAAAAAATTCTGTTGCAATCAAACTTCTTTAACATCTCCGCCACCACTCAATGTAAATACAAAAACATATTCAGTAAGCAAAGGAATAATACCATTCAAAAATCAAATTGCACGCTTCGTAACTCAGAACTCATTTAATTGAATTGCAAGGAACATTACCCATAAGACATAATTATTATTACATTTGACAGTAAAAAAAACTTTACAGATCTTTTACTTACGTAGTAGTAAAATTTGAAGTTTTTTGGATTTTTTTTTTTGACATTTGATTATTTTGCTTTTATATCTGTTCTATTCAAAATATGGTGCATCAGAAAATGACCAGTAACCATTTCTCTCCTGATCACGACGAACAAAGCTGATGCATCCAAGGAAACTGAAGGGCACTTTGGTTAAAGAAATGAAATACAAAAATAATTGCAATGATAATTTGTTTGCCGATTGGATTGTTCTTAAAAAAATAAACATAATAAATAATATTGCAATTTACAGCGTAACGTTTATATATAAAATTTAGTTTATATGTTTATAAGCTTATGTTAATAAAATAAATATTTTATGGGGTGTATTAACTCTCAAGATGCCGAAAATACTTCTAAGAAAAAAAATTAACTAAAAGTATATACCATAATTTGTATTCGAAAAATAACGTCTAATTTTTGTTATAAAATTGCAATGCATAATCACTTGCATCTAAATGTAAAATGAATATAACGCCTAAAAACGTGCAACGATGGAGGATGCATTTTGACTTTGCCTTTGTGTAACATTTTACTATGAGCTAATAAAGCTAATAAACTTTGGAAATTATACTTTTCAGAACTCGTAAACTCGAAAATATTATACAAGACATTAAAAACGCGTTGATATAGCCTTATAATATTTTATAAGTTAGCTGATTTTATTCAACATTACGCATTCGTATTTCAAATATGAGTTTTAAATGCGATTCAATGCTCGCAATGACCGCTGCTGCTGCCGCCACTAGATAAACTTTGGAATATACATGCAAACATAATGTACATAAACATGCATACACTGAAACAACAATCTCGATCACAGATACTTTTGGTGATTATGAAATTGGCCCTATAGCTCACGCATAAAAAAAAAAAAAAAAACGTTTGTGTGCAGAACTAACACAAATGTGTTTTTGTTTAAATAATACGCACATATTTTTTTTTTATTGCAAACGCAGTAAAACTTGTTAGAAACTATATGTATACATAATATATTTTTTTTTTGTTCATACTGAATTTTGTAGCAATCTGAATTAAAATACTAACAAAAAAAATGTTTCTTTAAATAAATCTTCAAGGTTATGTTCATGGGTTTCTGGAAGCAAGCAGCAGCAGTGACAAATGAAATATACATAGCACCAATCACTTTAGACTTGTGATCATATTCTATACGCACAAATTTATTGTAGAAGCGGTGCGGCGCAGCGGCACGATTATGTTAAAATTGATTTTTGTGTGTGTTTTTTTTTTTTGTCAACTGCAAAATTATTCATTTTTCGGAAAGCTTTTTAGATAGATACAAATCTGTTTATTGTTCTAGAGACGATTTCAGTGCGTTTGAACATACATACATATGCTATTTTTGTTTAGAACTAGTGGTTAGACTATGTTAAAAAAAAACAATAAATATAAATATAAACAAATTCGAGGAGAATTCAAAAATATTTATTTCATAAAAAAACGCATGTTTATAAAAATAAAAGTATATAAAAACAAAGAGTCGATTATTATGAAATAAATACTGAATGTTCTCAAGCAAATTTAGAAAACTTTAAAAAAAAATCAAATATACTTCGTACAAGAGATATTCAATGAATTGTACATCCAACCTTTGAGCTTGGATTAAATGTTCGGATTTTAATTACTAAAATATGGATTTAAGTTTAAATTGTCACTTAATTAGCTGTGCCGAGAATATGAAAATGAAGTTTTTTTTAAATTTAGTTTTTGATAAATTAAAAATAACTATGATTGATAAAATTTTATAATATTTTTTTTAGCTTACATTAACCATTCAAATGATCCTATAACCGAACACAAAATTTAATACAAATAGTTTCATATTCCACCCATATAATGGGATGTAAACTTTCAACTAAAAAATGATAAGAGTATTTAATAATAAAATCAAAATAAGCATTTACATTTCAACTTTTACATAATTGCTCATAGAAATTAAAAATAAAACACTATGTCGTATGTACTAGTTCTTAAAAATTTTAACATAAATATGATTAAAATAAATACTGAAACTGGATCGTACGTAAGTATTTTTATGTTAGAGTAGATTAGAATTAAAATACAAATGTGCACTTTAAAACACTGATTATTTTATTAAAGAGAAATGTGTCAAGAAAAAAAGAAATTTATTCTTGGAATTGTTTAAATGAGTCAAAGCTTGAAATCTGAAATATGTGAATTGATTAATTTGACAGATATAAAATTATGACATATAATTTTAAAAATGCGAAGAAAAACAATTTGTTGTATTTTTAGTGATACAAATTGATGTCCAAATATTCAGTCTTAAAAACTTGTATTTGAAAATAAAATTTCTAAAAAAATAACATCGACTCCAAGATATTGAATTTTCTTAAAAAAATTTATTTTATTTCTTAAATATTTATTATTATTTAAATTATTGAATTATTTTTTCAAAAATCTTAAAAAAAATATTTATTGAAAATTTTGACTATAATATAATATTTTTTATCGAAATTGGTAAAGTATTTAAAAATAAAATTTAAATTTAAATTTGATTAAATTGTACAGATCAATAAGTTTTGTCCTACCCGTTATTTCTTATGCTAAAAAAATACAATTTCAGATTTTAATCCTATGTAGAAGATACCTCCTTTACTACATGTTTATTAGAGTGATTCAAACAATTTCCAATTACTGAAGATGGCATTTTTCGGAAAAAAAATATCAAAAATCGTTATAGCCGTTTTTTAAAAAAAATATTCTTTATACATATATTAATACGGTTTTAAGTATTTTTATTAAAAAAAAATTGGTATTCAAGTTTTTACTATTTAATAATATACATCAAAAAACAAAACTAAAAAAAAATACACACCAAGTTTCAAAATACATATTGAGTTAAAAAAAAAATTAGTTTTTTTTTCAAAAATCCAAAAACATTTTTTGAAAAATTTTCAAATGAGATAAGATTATGAAGCACCTCGCTATGGTTGATATATCGTGTTCGATTTTTTTTGGCCAAATACCTATAATAATAAGGGAACCTTTATTATTTTAATTTTTTTTAATTGATAATCGATATAATCTTTTTTTTCAGATCTATACTAAAAAGAGATAATGATCTTTCAGTGAGCTGAAGAAGTAGTCCAAACAATTACCAGTGTCAAGGACGTGACAGACACTGTGGCGTATACGTACTTATTTTTGAATTTAAGGTTTTTTTCCATTTTTTTTCAACTGAACTATATTTTTAACTAAAAAGTAGGCACGAAGAAGGGGGATGATGTCGCAAATGGCTAGGGTATGTGTAGATTTAACCAAGACACGAAAAAATTCTTAAACGTCTTAATACTTCCGTTCAGATAAGATGTGCATTTTTCCCAAAAAAAAAAAATACATCAGTAGAAAAAAAACAATTTCGTCATTGGCAGAAAAAAACATAAAAACCAAAAATAAAAATCACCCTGTTCCTATACATTTATAATCCATACCATTTATATTTAATTTCACTCAGTTATTTAAGTCATTATAAAATTTGATTATTGGTATACCCAATTGTTTTCATTACGTAATATGTATAATAGTAAATTATTCAATCTTAAAGTATGCATTGGCTAAACTTCCCCCTTCATTTGTGTATCTTCTCTTAAACGTAAGCAAAGTAATAATTGCTTTTAGTGTTTTTAATTGCATCAACTTGTTATCTTCTTAAGATTATAAGTATTTTTTTTAATAATCATCTAACTTAAGCTTCTTTTTGATTCAGTCTTTAAACGAAACAAAAAAATAAAAATAAACGATGTAAGTGGGTACAATCTAAAGCCCTTCATTTTTTCTGTCGCCCTTAGCTACAAAAGTATACCAATGTTATCAATGTATTTATTGTATAAATAAAAATATGCTTAACAATTTATGCATGGAAGCTTCATGTCCAGACCTTGATGATTTAAAAGCACTTATAAAACAAAAAAAAACATAAATAGACAGATATACTCTCAGCCCTTCATTTTTTACAAACGCATTTAACGTGTATATAGTAAACACTATGCATAGATACATACTCGTATATATACAGGTACACTGGGTGAGCTTGAAATTATTTTACTTCCTGTTTCGATAACTTGTTTTTTAACGATTCTTACTTTTTAAATTAAAGTTTAAGTTCTTTACATCTTGACGATCATTTACATGTAATTATATGAAACCGAGAAGAAGTAAAATTGAAAAAAAATTTTTTCTTATAGAAGTTACATAAATTTAAAATGTATTTCCAATTTTAGATTTTCAAATAGTTTCAACGGATTCAATTTTTAAGGTTGCATAAAAAACTGCATTTTAAATGCATAAATTCATAAAACATGTATGCATATCTATAAGTAAAAACTATGATTAAATTGTCTAAATTTGGTTCACTTTTTATTAATATGTTAAATTTCCAATCACGGTTTTTTATTTCAAGGCTATGCTATTGACCTTTAAAATAATATTTTAAATCAGTTACTTACATATGTAAAAAAGTTGATTTAATTATAGAGTTGATGTGAAAGAAATAATTTCCGGTTTATTGGATTCTCTAATTAAGTTAATATATTTGATGCTAGAATTAAAAGATCTATAAGATTTGTTACAAATTTGTTTAAAAGCTTGGAAACTGAATGATCTAGTTCTTTTATTGTTAAGATTGCTTTGAAGTATAATGATCAATATATGTCTCAATATTACAATAAACTTTCATTTCTAACTATTTTAATTAAAAAACAAGCTTTATGTTTAGCTTTTTAAATTTTACAATTTATTTAAATTAAATAAGATGGAATTCAAAAGCTATCCTCCTCTTTTAGTTTCATAAATAGGCTATACAATAAACCTATTAGAAAAGAACAATGCAAGGGTTCAAGAGCTTAAATGTTTGATGATGTTTGTTTGGGACTCTTTATTAACTTAAGAATTTTTTTGTAGCAAATAATGTTATCTTCTTATAAAAATCAACAAAAAAAAGAGGCTGGGTGCGACCCACACTGATAACTTCCCATTTGTGATCTTGAAAACTTTATATTTATTTTTTTTTTTTTTTCAAATAACCAAATTTTCTGCTAAACAAACTTTAGCTGTTAAATTCAAACAATCATTATTATCATGAAAAGCATTTTAATTATTTAAAGAGATTTACGAAATGCACATTTAAGTAAATGTCAAATATATACCCGCTGTAAAAATTTTACTATGTTTAAAATTAAATATTTTAGAAGGCACAATCGTTGTTCGTTCTCAGGATATTCGAGCTGAAATACAATTGTAACTACTTTTCTTTAGAATTTTTAACAGTTTTTGATTTTTTGTTAAAAAACTGCCCATTCAATATTTGTCAAAATAAAATCAGTTGCTAACAATTATGTTATGTAGAAAATAAAATAAACAAGAAGTCAATATCGTTACCCGTTTTTGAGAAATTTGAGTCGAAAGACAATTCATACCAATTTTTGGTAGAACTTTTTGTAGTTTTTAATTTTTTGTAAAAAAACTGTCCTTTTAATTTTTTTGAAATTTTCATCAGCAGTCAAAAACAACATTTTTCGTAAAATAAAATTATTTCAAAGTTAATATCGTTTTTCCATCTAAGGATATTCCAGTTATAAATTTTTTTTTTAGTTTTTTTGATTTTAAAAAATAACGGTATATTGATTTTTTTCCAAATTCATATCAAATTTGTATGACGTCAGAATGTGTCGAATAAAATTTATTTCAAGTCAATAGCATTATTTGTTCGTGAGATATTTGAGCCCAACCAAAATTTTCACTTCTTTTTTAAACTGCTATAGTAAAAAAAAACAACTGATTAAATATTAATAAGCGCCGTTTCAGCTTCTTTCGAAGTTATTATCTGTAAAACAAAATTTATTTCAAGTCGAAATCTCTACTCGTTCTTGAGATATCGACGACGAAAAATGGTACCAGAACGTACGGACGTACGAACGTACGTACACACGCACACACAGACATCTCTCTAAAAATGATTGATATAGGCTCTAGGGACCTTTTGAAACGTCGAGAAATGTCAAAAATTTCAATTTGACAAATCGGACCGATTACAATAACTCCCTATGGGAAGTTAAAAATCTAAAAAGTCATACTTACAAGTCTACATTTTTTTTTTGTAACCAAAAATAACGTTAGTTACCTGCCATACATTTTTCTTCCTTTTTCAGAAATCAGATTTTTCTTAAAAATGACTCCGTGGATTAAAAAAAAATTAGACATAAAACTATTTTTTTAAAAATATTCTTAATGTTTTTTTGTTTTAATACGGGACATATATCTATACCAAATTTAAAATCATTAGAAAACACTCAGAAAGTGTAAAAATAATTTCAATGTAAAAATATGTTGGAATAAATACTTTTGTCAGATTTCATAAAAGGTTAATTCCCAGATTATTTTTGCTGCTACAGAAAAAGCCTATACAGCTTAATTAACTATATTAATTGGAGCTTACATTTTAGCTTAGCATAATATCCGAAAACACATATCCGAAAATATTTGGCCACCAATTACAAAAAAAAAAACAGAATTTCAAAATTCCAGTGGCCAAACCTCGGAAAATTCCATATCTTGCAGAAGAATCCTTCAACACTCTCACATTATATTTCCAATCTTTGGAACCATAAAGTTTTGAAGTGGAAAAACAATGTAGCGTGTACCACGTAACAGCCATCAACGCTATGATTTATGTCCTTTTGTTCAAGTGAAATTTCTTAATGGCTACAAATTTACACAGTAAGGCTTTTTCCATTATAAAGACTTTCCTCTATATGTATGTCGTATACCTTATACCTACCTATTAAAAGATATGGGGAGTGTATTTTGAAAGTCGAACAAATTTGAATATACATTTATATAGCAAGCAACTCCACCCTGGCAATAGCTCGATGGCCCTACGACAAGCAAAATCCCAATCAACTTCAACTCTGATTTCATGTAAGCTTGGATATTTACATATTAACGAAACAGAACAAAAATCAAGGCGGGTATGGTGGCGTATACGTAATCTAATCGCCTCGTTCCATCATGTGTACTTACAACCTGCACAATAGCATTGTATTGTATGATTAGTTTACTTATGCCGCGCCGCTAACATACAGTGCGATGGAGATGGATCGTGGCTAGTAACGCAAAAAAAGATTGGAATATCCTTTTGAATTTAATTTAGTCCTTTAAATGAATATTAATCAAAATTCATATGAATGTAGGATTGTAGGAGCTGGAGAAACGTTATACATACATACATATACGCTCACGGAATACCTTTTCTTCCTTAATTAATTTGTTTGGAATAAGAAGCGCGCAAATTTGACGTGAAGTAATTGCAGATGCGTAGAATATCGCTTTTAAATACATTATTCAAATTTTTATTTGTCTTACTTGTATTATAGTTTTGATGGAATATAACACACCCTTTAATAATTTCATAACAAAAACTAGCACATTATTTAGCTTGAGGAATGAGCATGGTAATTAAGTCAATGTCCAAAAATTAGCATAAATAAATTGTAAGTTAGTAGATATACATATCTCTGAGATTAATAAGAAACTTAGAATGTGGTTATGAAAAATGAGAAAATGACATTTCCTTTAAACTTGAGTAGACATTTCTGGAATGTGCGTTTTGTTCATCCTTTTTTAAATTCCGTATTACTGGCAAGAACAGCTTTCAGATTTTTTTTTCTGGCCATCATCTTGAGAATGATTTTTTTTTAACCGTGTGCAGGCCTGTCCAATTCTTAAAAAACTACAAATACTACAAATTTAAGGGAAATAAAATTTGAATTATTATTATTTTAAGTGTTACTATTCATACTAAATTGTCAGTTTTCTTTGTTTCTTTGTTCCGTCAATTTTTCATTGAATTTTTGTGAACAACAACAACAACTTAAAGGTGCTATCACCAATTGTTTTTTTCGAATTGTAGCTATTTCATGCTTGCCAGACAATCAATAAACTCCTGGTGGTGCTGAGCTTTAATCCAATTTTATTTGACAAACTTTCTACACTATTAGGACTCGAACCCACGTGCATCAGAGTGCTAAGTCTCAGAAGTCGTGTGCACTACGTACTCCACCTCTTTTGACCACTGAAGTCACATGTCGAGATGGGTTATTTGTTTATCAAATACATTTGGAGTCGCTCCTTTTGTAAGCACCTTTAAAATATTTTTATTTTATTTTATTATTTTTAGTAACCTAAATTTTTTACTAAGCTAAGCTTACTACGAAAGAAGAGGATTTTAACAAAAATTAAAAATATTTTTCAAACATAGTAAAATTTTACTCTGATAAACAAATCCAAAGTCCCACGTAATCTCCTTTTAATACATATACATTTAAAGAGGTTTGGAGTCGGAGGTGCAATTTTATCAAATTAAAATATGTATTTGTTTTTTTTTTAGAGTATAAGCATATGACATTTTAGAGAATATTTTGATGCTCTCTCTATTAAGTAAAAGCAAAGCAATAAAATCACCTTAGAAAAAGTTATAGTTCTTTTTATGAGACTATGATTTTATTTTGTCAGTCATGAAATTCTCTATAAATCTATAAAGCAATATGCAACCAATATTTAAATGACTCCGAAAATATATACTTGCCAATTTGGTAACATTTTTTATTAAATTTAATTTTTTCAAATTTTTTTTAACTTTTTCAATATCAACAGTACATTTTGTACCCAAAAATATTTTCTGAGACCAAAAGCTGCTGAGGTATTTAATAAAAACTAAAATTAAAGATGGCGACCAAAGGTAAATTTTGTATGTGCTAGAAATTAAATTTATTATTTTTATACTTCGTTTAATTAGAACTCTTCTTTTAGATCTCATCTACTTTTACGGCTGACAGGTAAGGAAGCATTTATTGAACATATTATGTATGTATATGTTTTCAGGCCGTATTGTTTGTTAAGATTTTGTTTATGTTCTGTTATACAAAGTTTTATTATTCTACACTAATCTGTTTTCCATATAATTGATAGATAGATATATATGTATTTTGTTGCAATAACAAATATTATTTAAAAAAATGTTATAGGTACCTAAATCAATCACGCCATCCATAATTCTTATAACACGTAAGATAATAATTATTTTGTTGTTTACAAATTCTCTTATAGTAAAATTTAAAGCCTGGGTTCTTTCTATTTTATTTACGAGTATCATCATCTTATAAGCAACAAATTATATGTATTTCTTTACCTACCATTTTTCTTAGATTACATATTTTCGAGCATCTACAACAACAAGCAATAATAATTTATCAGAATGTAAGCCCGCCTGCGATCCATGGATCGTTAGACCAACTTGAAAGCTTTTTACTCTTTTTGTATCTACTCATACAAAAATCATGTAGTATATACGGTATACATTAATGTAGCTCCAAATCATTATTTTTTATTGTTGAGAGTTTTTTTTTTCTTTCGTTTTTATTTTCTACATTCTCTTCTATTTCTCGAGAGCTAAGAGACAAAAGCAGATAAACTTTTATTTTCTTTGATTCGCTCCCGCATAGATCTTGCACTAAACACAAGTTTCAAGGTTAGAGGGTCACTGGCCTCATCGTGTAGGTATTGTAGAGTTCCAAAAAGTGTCTATTCTGAATGCGCAAATATACATAAGAAACTATAAGTTGTTGTTTTTATTTTCTTGATGATTTTATGGGACTTTAAACTTTGGAAATTAGTAGGTAGGTATATTTGAAATTCTATTTTTTTTTTTTTTTTTTTTTTTTTTTTGGTCACTTAAAACGCAGGCAAAGAGGATTTAGAATTTTTATTAGATTTTGTGACAATAGACGCTGCGATGTGAAAACAAAATAACAAAATAAAAATAAACAAAACTACCAAAACGAAAAGAAGAAATCTTTAGAGAATACGTTTTCTATGATTTTTTCTTCGTTTTTTTTTTGTTTCCTATCGATGCAAGAGCCGATCCCTGATCGTTATATCTGAATTCTAATAGTCCACGACTACGGACTGTTCACTCAAATATTATTATTAAAGGTAGACATTAGACAACTTCTAACGCTGACCATTTTCTGATCCACACAGGGCTATTCTGGATATCTATTTGAACGGAACATCGGTTCTCAAGCTTAAAAAGCTTAAATATCTTGGATGGGTGATCAATAGTGAAAAATCATCTACGCTTAGGCGATGAAGTGGCAACTGAAACGAAAGCTCTATATGGCAAATGTTCCTCCAGTTATTGTCCACTGGAGGAACAACTGATAGAAATATGAGAGTAAACTGACGGCAGCTGAAATGAAGATACTTCGCAGCAGGATTAACAATGCATCATCTTAGACAAAATATAGCATGATGAACATAGTTGATAGGTACTGGAAATAAGTTGAAGTTAACTGCATATTAGGCTTAGACTTCTAAGCGCATTGTTCTGAATGTTGATCACTATCAATGAACACGTATTAAATGTAATAGATTTTTCTACTTCGTACATTCTTATGAATCGGCATTTACACAACGCGAATAGAGCATTAATAAATGCTTGTACACTGCGTAACTAATAGATCTTCAACATTAGTAATTTTAAAAATATTTTGTTAAAACAAACTAAATTTTCATTAATTATAAATATTTTATTCTGAAAGTTTGGATTGTTCTATGCAATGTGTAGGATCTTTATTTATAATAATTCATTATATTAAATGCAACACTATCTGACTGACTATATAAACCCAGGAAAGGGACAATAAACTGGTTTTTATTCGCTGTTTATAAAATAGAAAAGTAGATAAGTAAGAGATTAATTTTTGAATCTGCGGAGTTTTTTTTTGGTGCATGGTAACTGAAAATTTAATAGTCTACATGTAACTCATGAAACTATAAATCCCTTACCTTTTAGCTAACTAATTGGATCTAACATTACCTAGATCAAAAAACATCTAGAAAAATTTGATAGTAACTAATATGGTAGGGTACAGGTTATTGCACTTTCAAAAAACAAAATCTTTGACGAACTCAATAAAAGAACACCAACTGATGTTGTTTAAATCTAACAATAAATTTTAGATGTGGGTAGGTAGTTTGTTTGTCAATTATAGCATAGGTATGAATATATTTTTTAACAACAATTCTATAGTAGGTAGGTATAATATTGCAATACTTTAAAGCCCCCGAGCTACAAACCTCAACCTACCTAAAATTTGTAGAGAATTCTTAAAGATTGCGCTCATTGAAGAACATTTTTTTATGTAGGTAGCTTGGTATATACACAAATGGTTCTTTAAAGCACGCCAATAGGAGCAAAGAGTGTTTTTTTTTATAAGTATACATATATTTGAATGTGATTTTATTTGTGAATTTTTTTTTTCTTTGCAACACACTTATTGTTAAATTTCGCACAGTAAGTTTGCATTAGAAAATGGGGTCATTATACTTAGCATATGAGTGGCTGATGCGATAACAAGAACAGACGTTTAGAACGACGACGCGACCGACGACGCACGAGAGGCATGCAATAAGTAATTAAAAGCTTCTCTTATCCGTGGTATGACTTCATATACATAGGAAAAGATAAGTAAATACAAATAATTGTGAGGAATTTAACTGAAAATTATGAAAAAATATTGCTTTTGTGTATTTAATTATTTTATTAAATCATGCACTATTTTAGAAGATAATATTCGATAAGAATTGATATTGGAAACATTTGCATACTGCCGGTGGTTTTTGCACTAAAACTTTTAAAATTACATATATACTCGTAAAGTTTTAGTTAATTCGGAGAAAAAAGATTTTTTTTATATTATTATAAAAAGAGGTTTGTATCAAATTTTATATTTTTAAAAAAAGGTGTGAATAAAAAGCGTGTACTTCACTTCAATTTCTCAAAAACCTTGCAATTCCTTAGCAGTGAAATTTACCCAACAAGGTAACCAGATTATTAAAATAAAATTTAAAAAAAATGAGAAAAATCGCCTATAAGTTCCCACACCATTATAAAATATTTAAATATAGTGCAACTTTTCTGTTTATAGTTTTATATCGGTAAACATTTTCTTGATTGCATTTCAGCAAATCCATTAAGTTTTATTGGTTATTTCAATTTCCAAAAAAATTAACAAGCTTAGGCCATACATGCATATTTTAACGTTAGTTATCAGCTTATTTGATTTTTTTAAGGAGTAAGAACCAAAAGATTTTATTTTATCTTAGTAGATGGAATGTTTAACATGCATAAGTATTGAAATCTAAGTACAATAACTCTTTAATTTGTAATTAAGTGATTGTTTTTTAATAATTTGCTATTCATTTTAAGTCAATGACCCCCAAAAAGATTTTTTTCTAAAACTATACCCACGAATCATATCCTTCAATATTTTCGTCGTATTATTTATTCTATACCTAGTTTTACTTTTTTTTTTATAAATAAAACTTATTTGAAAACAAAAAAAAAAGAACTATTTCACGACCTTGAAAAGTAATTTAAGTTTCACTTTTCTTATCATGTAGATGATAATACTGATAGAACCAAAAAAAAAAACTTAGCTTACCTTTTTTAAACGTTCTTTTTTTTTACTATGTTTTCTGTCGCGAAATTTGTGTTTTATGTTCTGGTCACGCTGACCTATAAAATAATAGACAACTGCGTGCTTAGTATAATTAAAGCTTAAAATTATAAAATATTTCCACGTACAAAAACCTTTTGTAAAGGTATAGGTACGCATTATTTAAAAACCTACCATATGGTAGGTTAATAACAAATAAAAAACAAAATATTTTAGCCACATCTCTTTCATATTCGTTGGTATAGAAAATGAAAACAAAAAAACTTTAAAAAGTGAATTTTTATGTTTATACGTATATTTTAATTTAAAATAGATTCATATCTAGATAAGTAGACAACTATGTATATCTATCAGGAATAATGTGTTAAGGAAAATAAAAATATGATAATACTTTACAAATCCAGTTATATGTACATATAATGGCTTTTTAAAACGAATAAATAGTTTTGCTTTTGTTTCTGTTATTGTTATTGTTATTAAAAATTAATCATATGTAGGTAAGGTACTTCATGTTTATATTTACAATTAAAGTTTCTGCGCAGAGTTATTAATAAGATCTTCCAGAATTATTTTTTTTTAAATGCCAAAGTAAAATATAACTAAGTAGTCGACTAATTATCTAGTTGCTATACCATTTGTCATAATATAGAAAAAATATCTAGTTAGCTTTTTTCTGCACTTTCCAGTTTTTTTTTTGTTCTTCACATTAAGAATTGACTTGATACAAAAAAATAAAAACATACATATTGGGGTAAGACTTATTTCTTCTGATGTGACCTTCAAAAAACCTATTCCGATCATTGCACCCTGCAAAAGTTTAGTGGAAAAAAACAAAACATTTTATACTCAAACTCTAGGATAGCTTTTATTATGTATTTTTGCTAACTCAATTGTTAATACTGGGTGTTTCGCAAATGGTTGTGACAAATGGCTGGGAAATGTTGGTTTAACTAAGAAAAATGATTAAAAAAATCACTTAATACAACGGCAACACCTACATGGTCTTTATAAAGTTTTCTTAAAGTTAAGACTCCGTACTTTAATTTGCTTTTAAAATTAAGTTTCTTTAACGAATATTTTTTAATTCTCTACTTCTTACTTTTAACTAAGTACTTACTTAACTCGCAAAATCCTCCCTCTGATGACCTAATAAGGTAAGGTATTTTGATTTTCACACAACGCAAAGGGACACGAATTATATCCCGCCGTTGGAAAGGTATTCTCCGAAATAAAATTATAAATAAAAAATTATAAAATTGAAGTGCTACCGATTTTTATTATTATTTAGTTTTAAACAATTTCTTTTTTTAGAAAGCTGTACCTCTCACTTTAATAGGGGATGATAGACCTTTCTCTACCATAAGATTTTTATTTTATCTTGGTTCACTCTGCATGCTCTAGCCTTTTGTCACACCTTCTGCGATTCACCCTGTAGAACAGAAGGTTCTGAATTTAAAATAGCTGACGCATTTTTTTTTTTAGAAAATACAAACAAAATACTTATATAGTTCTTTCTCTTTCCCTTTTTGTCACTGTTTGCAATAATGACTTTTATTTTAAAACGAAAAAGCATCAGTCTAATTCCCTACATTTAAAAAAAAATGCGATCATTTGGGTGCAAAAGCTTATTTTTGTTAGATAAAAATGTGTAGAAAAACAAAATAGAAATATTTCTATAACACAAAAAGTGGTAAACAAGATTTAAAGCTTCAAAACAACCAGCCTGGTGCGTCAGCAACCAAAAGTTCTAAACACGCACCGCACTATAGCATTGAAGTTTGCAAGAGTTCGATGCGCTGTGCCACAAGCCCACAACGCAAGTTTTCGTTCACCTTGAAAAAGTTCATTCGCCGAGAAGCATTTTTTTTTTTTGTTTTGTTTCCAAAGCATGCGTTCATGTGTACGAATCTAATGATCGTGAAGCTTTTGCTAGATATAAAAATGGTAAATCGTGTATTTTAAAAGTGTTGGTGGGTATAGCTACTATATAGAAAAAAAAATGGACATAAGGTAGGCATATAAAACTACATGCATACTTAGATGGAGATTTGACAAAAAAAAAATATGAATTTTTGATTAGAATGCCGAATTGACTGTAATATTCGCAAAATTTACTTAATCATTAATTTTTTTTTTGTGGAGGTAGGTACCTATTACTGATGAAAAATGGATTTTTTATTGAATTCAATTAAAACATTGCATTCATTGACTTTATTTTGACACTGCGATCTGAGTAATCAAGTTATGCAATCACATTTAATTTTCAAGACGAAAGATGTGCAATAAATTGAATTGAATTAGATGCATTTTAATGTCAAGAAATATTTAATTTAATAGTCAATTTTTTTTATTTAAATTAAAATATTTGGTCGATTAATTAATCATTTTTTTTTAAATTTCTCTTAATTGTTCCGACTCTCTTCAGTTCATATACCAAATTAGATAGAATGCGAAAAAGATCCAAAAAATTATGTTTAATAACCTTCGTAGAGAAAAAATATGCAAGCTAAAAATTTTCAACTTAAAATATCGAATATTTCATGTCTTATGAGTTATGAGATGACCAACCTCCTACTGAAGCATGTCAAAAATGTTAAAATGTTTGCTATCTTAAATCCTTGTCTCATTTGTACTTATTTAATTTAAATTGCAGTGTTTCTAAAAGAGCCATGTTTCATATTTGAAATTTTATTATCTTTCTTTTTAATTTTCAAAATTATGCACTGAAAATAACGACTAAGTTGAAATTTCCTTGCAAGTTTTACGCAAATTTTCATTCTCTATATGTACATACCTACTTATATCGGCAAAATTCACAATTTTGAACCGAACCTTCGACAACCTTCACTTATTTAATTTCCTCTAATTGCAGTTAGTCAGAAAAACTTATCTTTTAGCTCTATCCCGTTTTCGGCTGACATTGCCATTTTACTGAAAATCTTTTTTTCATTATCGTGAAAATCGTTGCTGTACGATAAAGAATTCTACTTATCCACATCTCACGCATTTAAAATTCACCTATCTCATACGTAGCATACACCACAATGTATAAAATCTTAATGCCCATGTCAGATGAGGCATGACAGATATTTTGGTTGATTTTGAATGCAATAACCAACCCTCGCTTTTTACGAAGAATAAATCTACCTACCTATCGATGTACCATCCTTTCAATTCCAATAAAACAACCATGTATACCCACGCACTTTTGAGTGAAAACCGCATTAAATTTGAACAAAACGATTTACATGCAGTTTAAAATTTCAAACCCTCGTGGTTTGTATCTACTTGTAAAAAAAAAAAACATAACATTACATTAAATCAATTCTACCTCAAAAATCTTAAATTCTATTCCAACACCGCTCAAAGTGAATGATGATTTATTAATGAACTGTATATGTATGCAAGGTAAACCGAATGGGGCCATTATCTTAATTGCAATTTATCGATTTCCAAATTGCAGTATCATCACAGCATGGCGCGCTTCAATGAATTATTGCGAAACACAGTCTGTGTTATTTGACTTTTCATTTGCTAAGCGCCCTTTAAAACACACACAAAATGTATGGGGACACATGGTCTTCTACTTTCAAAATAACAACAACAACAACAACAGCAAAATAAAAATTAAAAACTGTGATTAAAGTTCATCAGATAGCTGCTAGCTGTTCGGTATCCTCTGTCAAACAACAACACTGTTTATTTTCGGTGTTATCTCTAAATTTTTCAGCATCCATTCCATACGCAACGCAAGGACCAAATCACACATGTACCTTCCTACCTACCAGCAGTCTCCAATCTATAAAATATCTTCCTAACCGGTCCTTACATAACAACACCACCACACCCCACCACCCTCATTTGAAAATGAGTCTTTTCAAAGTATCCAAAGCTATGAGGGTTGTCAAATGAAAAATAAAGGAGTTATAAATAAAACTGCTTTCGCAGCGCACATAAAAGTAAAACTTTCAAAATATAAATGAAAGTTAAAAAAACAACAAGAAAAAAAAATAAAAATTTTGAAAGCCCTTTCTAAATCAAAACACTATGCCGCTATTTTCACATGAACAGGCATGAGCCAAAGGCAAACAAACAAACAAACAAACATAAGGATAATGACGACGCGAGAGGAATCCTTCCTTGAAAAAAAAAATAAAGTATTTTGTTGTCATTCTTCGTTTGGACTGTGGGACTGTGGCTGGTGGAGTACTTGCAATTAACGCTCATCCCCCACTCAATAGTCGCATTGTGTATATATGTGTATCCTTTCTGATTTTACTCCTACGTATCGTTGCTGAGCACTCTTCGATAAGGCAAACAAGCAGCAGTTTCCATAGTATAGGAAAGGTATGTTCTAAATGTCCAGAGCCCGTAGCTATACACCCATCCACCTTGAGGGGTTTATTGTCATGAGAAACGAACTAAAACACGTTCACGGACCCACATTTTCCAAATATTCTTCTTCTGCTTCTCTAAATTCCGAAAATCTATGAAACGAGCAGCAAGTAACATGAAGTGATGTTATTTTGGGCCAGAGGCGGCTCAAAAAGTGTTGGCACACTAGGGATTAAAAGTTTACTTACACTATGATTTCTTTTCTAATAAAATAAGAAATAATTTTCCAGATCATATGTAGGTATGTACAAGATTATAGTTTGGAGCTGGAATTCCACTTTAACTTCGAGAAAATTTTCTATAAGATTGAATTATACAGAGGATTTAATACTTAGATTAAAATTTTAGTCCACCGATCTCTGTGGTTCAACATGTTCAGTTTTTCGTGTGCTATTTTGATAAATTGTTAATTTTTTTTTTAAATACTGAAGGATTTTTAGAATATCATTTTTGAGATAATCGGAAAATAAGTTACAGAAGTTGTTCGTCCATCATATATTATATTCTTGATCCCTCACTTTTGGATTACTCAAAAAAAAGTAGTTTGAAAGTCGAACATAAGCTAAATTCGATTCTGAATTAGTCTATTTTTTATTAATACTTATAAATCTTTAATTGAAAAAAGCCACATAAACAAAATAACTAACAAAATAATGTGACACGGAACAGTTTTTCAACACAAAATAACAATTTCCAATAAAGGAATTGCATATCAGCTTTGGAATTTGGGCCAGAAAAACCATTTAGGGATTATATTTTGGGGGATTTTTGTGTATGCGTTTTTGAACTGATTATTTGCTCCAATTTTGGATTAAAATTGTCGAACTTGACCATTTGTTAAGTTTAGACCTTGTGGAAAGCCTCTTTTGCTTGCATTTCTACATCACGTGTTTCTTCGTAAATCACGCAAACTTCTATCCTGGTGACATCACACCAAATAAGGGACTAGCATAGACCTCAACTCTAGGTTTTGCTTCGTTTGGAGTATCAATTTATCGATTCTCTTATAGGTACATAACACTAGATTGTATAAAACAAGTAATCAATAAGCACGAAAGCAACTGCACGTCATTTTTTTACATAGGTCAACCGAAACTCTATTTACATGGTCATAGAACATAGACTGTTACTAGCTGATCTTTTAATGAGGTTATTAGATCTCGGAGCCCCCTTAAGCAATTCCACCATAATACTAGCACCGCAAGGAATGCCCATCAGTTCACCCTTGAGCACAACTTCGGACGCACTGTTAAGTACAGATAATCTTTCTTTAGTCGCACCACTCGAATGTGGAATGCTTTACCCGGCTCGGAGCCCAGTTAGTGATTTTAAACTTCATTAAAAAACTTGAGTACAATTTTTGTGGGCAGAAGTGTTTTTAAGAATACAGCATGACAAAATGTGCAAGACCGTAAACAAATTTCTTAAATGAAAAATCAATAGATTTAGATATCCTAAAAAAAATCAGGTCATGAAACTTTAGGACCATTAGTTAGTCACTATACATTTTACAGCAGTGTTAAGATAAATGTTTTCTGATCATTATAATTGGTCACCTTAAACTTTTTAACTGTATAACCTAAGATAACCAAAAGCCCCAAATAGTTCTTGAATTTCTTAATAACTCAAAATTGTTTACAATATTGAAAAAAAAACACATTAATTTAGAAACCTGCATCTATTGCCTCACAGCTCACACAAGCACAACCTTTAATCCTCCATAGTACAAAATCCCCCTTTATTTCGTGGAGGAGCATTTTCAGTAGTTGTTGGGTGCGACATGGGGCGTTTATGATGGCAACTTAATAGTATTGGTTGGTAAGTGCGTGTGCATACAAAGTTGATGACGGCAGGCTAAACTCGAAGGGATTCCTTTTATTTCCCATTGAGCACGTCTCTACTACATAATATGCTCCCTTCACCTCACCATCTCTTCATTTCGCAATCTTTTGACATCCTCCCCCTCATGATGATGAAAAAGGTATGTACTTTCCTACTTCGCAACCATCAGGACTGTGCAGGCGTTAGTACAGGCGGGTACATCATCAGCATCAGGCTTAAAAACGACGACGACGACCCAAAAAACGGATAGTACACCTTTACGTATTGTTGTTAGGCTGTGTATCGAAATACCTTCCTAGTGATGTAGGTACACAACGATGTTATTGATTTATACCTTCCAATGTTAGTAGTAGTGCGATGTACAACAGAAGAATAATAGGTATGATGTATACGAGAGAGCAGATAGAGGAGAGCATTCGAGTTTGATGGAATTCCTTTTCCTAATTCCCGATGAGGCTTCCCACCGATATGATGCTCCTAACTCCACCTTCAGTTTTGCTGCGATATTGGTATCCAAGTACTGTCAGTGGAATGGCGCATCCAAGAACGAACATTTAAACTCGTACAAGTTCAACTTCTAGCCCCCCGCACATCTAAATATACCTACATAGATACGCACACACACTCACACACTTTTAAGCAAAATTCGTCTTTTCATCGTAATTAGAACATCGCAGTTGATTACAATTGTTGTAAGGGCTGAGTTTGGTTTCCTTTTGCTTATCAACGGCCATGGTGTCGTATATCATTTCAATATAGGGCATCATATACTTTTTACCACCCCCTTTTTGTGTGATGGAACAAAAACTTTTCTACGGTATTAATCACTTTCCCTAAATACGCGCTCTGTTGAGATGTTCGATGTGCACGGGGCTACAAATATATTTATGTAAATGGCAGGGGGAAGATGATTTTAAAACCTGAAATTAAATTCATTAGTTGACGCATCTATGAACTAATTAATAGAAAATATAATCATTATTGGAGCAAAAGAGACAACATAAACTAAGGAAGAATTAAAGTAAGAAGATAAATAATAGTTAAAAAATCAGATATGTACATAAATTTTTATTTGATACAATTGAGAAAAGGTAAAGTCGTTTGGGACGTTTTCATAAAAAAAAATGTATTTTGTACCTCAACAAATTGATGTGCCCCCTCTGGATTTTTTGAGTCGATTTTTTTTTTCAATTTATTCAGCAGATGAATAATTGATTCAATGGATTAATTTTTCAAAAACTCTAACTAAGTTTTTAAATTTGATAAGTAAATTCTAAATGGTATGGGCCAATATTTACTATTGTACCATGGAATATGAACAAAATTGACAAAAGTATGTAATTTTTTGTTTGCTTAATTTACTCCAGTATTTAAATACCATGCATTTGGTAAATTTCAGTTTTAAAAAATAGGTATTTCTGTCTAAGATTTCCTTCAAACCAAAGAATATAAATAGTTCATCAAGTTTCATAAATTGATCAGCCATTGAAAATTTTTACGTGACATGAAATTTTAATTGTTTTAATTGAGATAACGGAAATAAGAGTGGATTTTTTAAAAATTATATAAAATTCTAGGTCTTCTTGGTAAGTTCCAAAATGTTCATGCTCTGAAGTTTTACGTTAGGACTCTACTATTTCCTTCTATCTTTCCCAAGATAGAAGCATTTTCGAGTAATTTCTATTGATCTGCGTGTGGACCAAAAAAAAAACATATAAAATATTTGATGACAATATTAAGTTTTGAAAATAATATCATCAAAATATGGTCTAGTCGTTCAGTTCTTATCGAGTATCTTCTGCTATTCCATACAAACTGGCACTACTGTGAGCTTCAAAATTGGAAAATAAGGAGAAATATTTTTTTGAATGATAATAAATTGTCCTTTAAATAACTGTCATAAGCTAACGAAACAAAGTACATAATACGCCCAAGTGCATTACTCTTTTATTAATGTTGATCCGTCGAATGATGTCTTCACTTTCTTTCTCCTTTTCAATCCAACAAATATGAACTATGTGCAGTAATTTTTTTTTGTTTAAATCAATAAATAATCAAATAAAAATAATAAATTTAGACTGAAAATTTATATAAAAATATACGCATGCATGCAATAACCAATTGACCCAAATAACAAGCCAACCTAGTAAAACCAAATCATCCCCATCGCAAGCAAGTAAGTCGTGAACTATATATTCAATTTATAGAATCCTTCATGGCTCCCCCTTGGCATTATAACAACAACCATATCCAAAAAGCGTTCAAATAGAAAGAAAGTGAAATGAAAGAGAAAATCTTCCCCAAAACTCGAATTTATTACAAAAGGAAAAGGATCTATATATCGAGATAGTGCCATATTATACATAGTTGTTGTTTTGAACATTTTCCAGCACCGTCAAATGCACTACCATAAGTAAAAGTTGTATGTATGTATATATTGTCATCTTATGGCTCTCCAAGTTCTGGGCCAAAGTCGTAGTCTTATGTAGGTAGTAAAAGAACGAGATGGACGGCGCTGGAGATAAAATCGTCTTAAAATAAATCTTTAGCTCGAGCATACTAGAAAAGGAAATTGGTATTTTACCATTTGTCATAAGCAGAAATGAAGGGATGTATATTGTATACGTATAAAGATATATGTATATATTCATATACTTTATATAGGTTTGTAGGGATGTACGTAACATAGTTTGTAGCACAAAATCTGCAGACACATCGAGTGGCATTTTTTTTAGGTTCCTCTGCTACTGCCACTTTCAAACTTTCACAAGGACAATTTTCTTTTTGGATCTTCTGCCGTATGTGTAATTTTGTGCGTTAGTTGCGACGTTTTCTCGAGTGCACATACATTATTACAGAACTTCGAATAGATACTCGAAAAGAGATATTTACAAAAGCCCTTAGCTTTGGGGTATGATGGGTAAGCATTCGAACGGAAACCCAACGCACGTACTTGTATACACAAAGCGACATCTTCGTCGTCGTCATCGTCGTCACCATCATCGTTGGCAAGGATAACGTAGCATCTTAGAGTAGATGAATAAATTCTTTTACTTGGCTATACTTGCTATGCATGTAGCCACAAGCGCGTGTTGTATAGAGTATATATATCCTGTGACCTAGCTCATGGCACAGAGGCAACCACTATAAATATAAATTTACTTTTTGGTGAAATTTTTGCCTAGGTTTATTCTTCGTTTATGCTGTTGGCGTATCTACACGCCTTTGTAACCGTCACCACCAAAATAAAATAACCCTTAGTAGGTGCTCTCTATAGATACAGCACATTTCTGAAGGATCTAAAGAAAATTGCGGTTTACACACTGCGAAGTCATGCGATATATTGCTTTAAGGATTTAGCACTATGTGCACTTCGGCTCAAGCTGGGACAAACGCAAACAATCGATTATATACACACAGAGTCTATAAATATATATGTACTGTACTTACATACATAGGAATAGGGATTGGCCCTTTCCTGCATCGGGATAACTTACTTTCTGTGGTGTATAACAAAAATAATTTCTCAGGATTTATATAGAGTATGATGGTGTAGGGTGTATAATACAACTAGGCTTATTTATTATAAGAACGCATTTCGAAAACCAAAATTTTATATTTTGGACTCAGAAATCAATGATTCCAGTTACGTAAGTTGAACTTAGAAATTGTTTTTTATCAATTATTAAAATATCTTTGATACCAAAACCATCAATGATCTGATGTGTATCTATTTTTTAAAGTTATTGTGGCACTATTATTTATTCGGGCTGAATATTAATTTGTATTTAATTGATCGCTAGGTAATTGAGGAGGAATAAAATGTTGGGTTTTGAAAAAAGGATACACTTTCCTTATAATCCCTTATCAATTGTTAGTCGATCTGCTTTTTAAAATGTTAATTTTTGAAAACAATTAATAGAGTAAAATTAAGACCGCACTGGGGTTATAAAATTGTTCGAACTGTATTACCTAGACACAGTGGCAACTGAAATTCGTACAATTTCTTACAAATACGTTGTGTTCGATTTAGATACCGTCGAAATGGTATACTGCGTTCAAATTGCTGTCAAAAATATGCAGAAAGCTTTAAGACCAAGCTTCAACTGTTCTTCTCAAGTGTTGAATCAGTGATTCAACATCGGACATTAGGTCCGATTACCCAAGTATGTAAGTACGTTTTAAAGGTCAGTTACGCTGAAGTACAGTTTCGCGTTTCGCCTAGTACGGTCTTCCGTTAAATCTATCAAAATTTTTGAAGAAAATATGACAACTTGTACGCAGTTTTACGACTTGAGAACCTTAACGAATACTCCCTTGTATGAATTGAATACCCTTATTGATTGAGTCAAAGATCATTAAAAACTAAAAAATATAAAAAATAAAAACTATCTGCGTTGCTTTGATAATTAGCCCCACAATAATTGCTATGGTTTTGAAAGACATACACACCTCAATTGAAATCTCAAGCTTAATAACCCTATAGCTATAATTTAAGCTTAAAATTAACATAACTCAAAATTCACCATTACGTTATTCTAAGCTTCTATCTTTTAGGTCTTCCTGCACACTAGTCCCTTATTTTCTATGATAGCGTATACGCTCCGGATTTGCATTAATTTATGCCCGAATCCGTAAGATCCCACGCCTCAACCCGTCAAGCTTTCTCCCCCCAGAATGAAACTTTACGAATAGAAAATTAATTAGGCCACTGAAGCAAAATAGTTATATAGGTATGTTGGTATATTTGTAAGGATATACATACATAGGTTAGGTAAAGTATTCTTGTACCGTTTTCATGCAGCAAAAATGTAAATTAATCCTAGGCAACAACAACAACAACAAACATCCACAAAAGATCTCAAGTTAAAACTCTGGTTTCCAATTAGAGTACATATTCCATTATGTATAGTTGCGACATCCAAACCAAAAGGGAAGATGTAGAAATGTGTGTGTGTGCATATTTTCAACTCAAAACATCATATTTTTTCGTCCCGAGGAAAATTAACCAACCCCCAGGAGAATGAGGTTAGAAAATAAGCAACCGATAGAAAAACAACAACAGTCGTGTCAACCGGCAGAAATCTTCGAGGATTTATAATTCCCATCACCTTTACACCATCTTTTTTATAATATGTACATACATATAATATATCCTGGGATATAAAAGCATATGTATGAGTATGTATATATAAAAACTGGCTTCTTTTGATGAACGTCCTTGATCTTTGCAACCACCAACAATTAGATTTTACTTTCACGGAAGAAAACAAAAGAGAAAGCTGATGCGAAATCTTGAGAACCCGGGAGGACTGGGACTGGGAGACTCAAGAAAGTGAAAGGAAAAGTGAAAGAGTACGCATGTCTGGTGGAGAAGCAAAGTTTACGAAAAGAGAGCATCTAGACAGCCAAAGAGTGCGAGTGAATGTATTTTCTCAAGGACTGCACTTGACCGTATATAGCGTTCAAGTTTGAAAGTGTTCATATGTATTGATGTCTGTTATTTAGAATTTGGATTTTTTCAAACTTATTCAAGGCTTTATTAAGAAAAGAGAAAGAGAAATTAAGAGAGTACGTATAAGACATGCACAGAACACCTACACCTACTATATTTTTATACTGTACCTTCTTCTACCAATGCGCTGTAAAGTTACATATTTGTGTTATGGCCGAATTGCAAGCTTTCACTTTTTATGTCTGGAATGTCCTTGGCAAAGCGTAAAAGGGTATTAATGACGGTATATCTTGTATTGCCGTCTCGCTTTCACTTTCGTTTTTGCTTTGTAGGGAAAGTGCTGCACAACATTAAACCACACTATCCCCGTATAGCTTTGCACTTTTTTGTGACCCACTGGGGAGGTGGTTGGGTGGAAAAGTGGGGCACTTTTATGTACTTTGTCTGTGTGTATAGATATAGGAGTGCTGGGGGTGTTCGGTGAATCAACCAGGATACATGCTTTCTTTATGTAGCATTGCATTTGACGTTGTATCCAAAGGGAATAAGTATGTAGGTATATGCGGTTGTATATTTGCGATGGTGATAAGGCCATGAATTATGCTTGTTTGTAGGAGGACCTCCCTACAAAATATACACACTAACCAACCACCCACCATCACCTAACGCTTTGGGTTTGAGTTGTTTTGGAAACAGCACATCAGTGTTGTATTGCTGCTCGCCGATAATAACAGTGGCGCCACGGGAATTACTTTTGGTATTAGGACAAGAAGATGACGACGACTATACGACTATATATATACAACTATACGACCACGACGACGACGACGACGACAACAGGGATCTGATGATGTTCATGTTGCCAGGAAACAGCCTGGTATAGTATTCCAGTCCTTTGCCTTTGTTCCGCTTCGCCTTTAGATTTATAGAACTAGAAGGCAGTGCGTTTCTTCAAATTGAAAATATATGTGTGCCAGTTGGTATGCCTTACTCTTGGCTGTTCTGTGCTGTGGTGTGATGTTAGAAATTATAGGGGTTTGCTAAGGGGGTTCAAGTGGATAAGAGGGGGAAAGGTTTCTATTCTTCTTGATACTTTTTGGGGGTAGGATGAATGTCTGTCGATGTGCTTCGTTTAATACACGCACTTCTGGGATTCTCATTCTATCGTTGCTGACTTGTTCGTTTTTGCTACTTTCGCAAATTGTCCGTTGCGACTATAGATGTTGTTTGGAGTGGGAAGCGCGCCAGGATGGTAGTTTCGAAAGTAGATCATTGTCGGAACTGGAAGGAGGAATGGGGCTTTCTTTGCGAGGGAAATAGAATGATGGGTCTTGTGCTAGTAAAACTTTCAAAAAAGTTTTTGAATTTTCATTCGAATGACAACTTTGTTTTCTCTTTTTTTTTAATGCTGGAGTTGGCATGTTATATATATAGGAACTTTTGTGAAAATATGGTAGGGGATTAAAATTTGTTGAAAATAGCCAAGTTAGTGTAGTAGGTATAGAAATGCCTATATAAATGTAGGGACCTTTTGTATTGTATAGGTATGTATAACGTTGTTTAGGTACCTATACTCTACATGTAAAGGTTTATATACCTAAATCTTAAATCAAGCAATATAACTTTAGTAATTTTTGCGAATATATGTAGGTATATAAATCATGTAATTGAAAATGAAATATGTAGTAAAATAGACCTAGTTTTAGACTTCACAATTTTGTTACACTATAAAATAGTTTTGGGTAGCTTAAATATTTTTAATTTCTATAGGTAGTATGAATTTCTTGTTTACATAGTGTTCGATGACTCAGAAACAGTGTTAGCTATTTTGGTGAGTGGAATGTGATGACACGGCTTACTCACTTAATCATCTTCTACATAACATCAATCGCAAAAGCGATTTTTTGAAATGGATAAGTCCAAATTTATGTTCGAACACTGCAAAGTCATGAGTGAGACAGAGAGAATTAACAAAACAGAAAATCATCTGAATCATTCACTGACCTTACGTCGGTTTTTAATAAAAAAGTGACTTACATATCTCACTCACCTGGTGACTCAGATCAGAGGCAAACTGAAGAAGAAATCTTAGAAATCTTAGTTTAAATTACTTTGAAGAGAATTTGGAAAAAATACCTACATAGGTACATAAATATAAAAATGCAAAATGTAGCACTTGCATTTGACAGCTGTCATCTAAAGTGTCATCATTTTAGTTGAATGTTTGCCATTTACTATAATGAATCGCTTAACAATCGAACAAAGCGTTAACATTATCAAAACTTACTATGTACTTACAAAACTAGTGATTCAAACGTAGCCACTTGATCACGTGATGATTATGGTCGTCATATAATCGACAGACTACGCAAGCAATCACCAAAATTGTGAAGAAATTTTAAGAGAACAAAAACGTGTCTGATTACAAGAGGCGAAGAGGCCTATTATACATCATCGTAATGCAAGCTTGCTAGTGCAAATGCAAGTGTTATTGGTGATCCGAAATTATCAATTTACCGACAATTGAATGTTTCGTACACCTGTTCATGACGTATTTTGCATTTGGATTATCATCTCCATCTTTATAAAGTTCGAACCTGACTTTTCATTTCCCATTGTATTAAGGGTTAGAGCAAGGAAAATTGCTTATGTTATATTTTTACACCTACTCCTGGTTGGTTTCATAAATTCGACGGTTTTATAACAATTTCATTTTGAAGTAAGAGGTCACAATTCTCGAAACTCTGACATTTTTCAACTCTACTTCCATCGTATTGATTATGATATCAAAGAGCCACTTACCCGTATGAATCTATCTATGGTATCTTTGGCTTGAGTTACTCTAAGCTGAGACTTGAGCATAAACTACAAGCTAGAAACGAACGGGGGGATAAACAACATGGTTTTCTATACAGATATGAGTTATGGTTACATCGTTTTTTCTTTACGGAACTTCATCCCAGACTTTAAAAGTTAGAGTTCCAATGTTTTTTTTTCTTTATTCAAGAGAAGCATTTTTCTCCAAATATCACTAACAGAAATTTCAATGAAGGTTAACATAAATTTTTGGCTTTAATCTTCATGTTCAAATGTACATGTGTACTTACATAAGATATTTGCATATTCTTATACAAATAAGCATTCACATTATGCCCATGCACATTGTATATCAATTTGCATAGTACTATCATCACGATGATTTTTGAGTTGTGCGCTGTGGTCGTCTGAGGGCGCACTTGTATATACACAGAAACAGCAACCAGAAAATTAGTATGCGCTGTGATCGCTTGGGGCCGACGTGGTGGAACGTGCTGATGATAGTACTATGCAAATTTATATACAATGCCCATGCACTCTTAAATGATTGCATAGTTTCATAAAGTTCAATCTTCATACAAAAAAAAAAATGCTCTTCGTAATTTTATACTTGCTTTCGTCATATATGCTTGTTTACTTGCTTATATATAATATGCACGCACATGTCAACGCACACATTTCACAGGACAATGATTAGAAAGTTGCATGAGCCCAGCAGCAATATTGCAGAAAGAAACATGCGCATTTACTTGCACATGCCAAACTTTTGACTCAGATACCCTTATCAAAATCAAAAGTAAAAGTTAAGCCCACTATCATGATGAATATTTCTGATCATGTAATTTAAGTTCTAAGAAATTTCTCATTATTGTTCTTCGGTCAACTATTTATTAAACAATGCTTTCCAAGTTGACAGACACCTATAAGTGGAGCTAGCTTAAATAATCAAAGCAATGATTTTGACAGGTTTTAAGTGCCTGCCTTAAAATATATGTAAATACTATGTATGTATGTATGTACCTAATTTTTTGAGTAAAAGGTGTCTGATTGACGTAAGGTCCCAATAGGTGGTCCGTCAAGTACCTATCAGACAAAGTTGAAGATATATTCTTCCTTTTACATATAAAATAATCAACTTTGATTAAAAAAAAAAACGTATTTTGATGCAACTTTAACAGTTACTATCTCCGATTCGCAATATCAATTAGGTATCAATTCATAAAAAAACTCAGCTATTTTAAATTAAAATACCTATGTCTACCACACTTAGAATAATCTAACTCTATATATTGTGGGATTAGAAGATGGACATTTTGAAATTAAATTCTTTGGTAAAACAATTCCAAATACAGGAATGGTTTTGTATGTTTTAAACTCACGATCCAACTATCTACCCTTTAGAGTTAGAAAAACGCACAAACGAAAATGTGTATGGACCAACATACAATGCGTTGTCATCGTGCTTCCTGCCACCCTCTGACAAAAAAAGGTGCAGGAAATCCACACAGGGGGTGAAAATAAAAAACTATGTATGGTATGTACATATAAAGTTTTGTACATATGCGTATATAACCATAGAATTATATTCATATACTCACATACCTGAATACTTCCTTATCAGTGTTGTGCTGCAAATAAATTGAAACTGATGACACGAATGAAGGACGCTGTCAAGAGACGGGACAGTGGGGAATTAAAATGTTGAAAGTAAGAAGAAACTTATACATAATATGTAACTAAATTTAACAGTCTAATGTTCGGTTGTAATAATATTAAACAGTCTTATTAATTTTAAACTGACGTATTTTGTATGGAACAAACGTCATTTTAAAACTTAAAAGCCTGTTAGTTTTTTAACAGCCTTTAGTGCAACAAAACTATTGAAATTATTTTACTCTGAAAGAAATGATATGTTTTGACAGCAAATTGTGAAAATTTGCTTAATTTAATTTTTTACTATCGAAAAATACGACTATTTTTTTGACTTTTTTTCTGTTGGATTCAATGTTCCTCATCTTGGAAATAAACTCATTAATATGCGCTGTAAATACTTTGTTCATACCCAATCAAACGCTTTTTGAGAGTCTTTATTTTAATAAATAACCTTAAAACTTGAACAAGGTAATTTTTTTATTTGAATTTTACAGTGGATGATCCAACTGATGTTGGATGGATCAGAAGGTACTGTTCTGTTTTAAAAACTCTATGTTTCTGCAGTTTTCAAGAAGTATAAAACTTAACAAAGCTGGGCTTGAATTGGAAGATAAAACGATAAGAAAACAATGGAATATTATACAAATAAAAATATTAAATTAGAATACAAAAAAAAGTATTAAACTAAAATTAAAAAAAAAAACTTCGAAAAGTCAAAGTTATTTTATTATTATTTATAATTTTTTATTGAATAATTATTTATTGTAATATTTTAGAGGCATAAAGTTATCCTCTAATGCGAAAATATTATTTTTAGCATCATGACTTCAATACAGTTATTTTAAGCTTATTCTGAAAAATTCAAATCAAAATCGGTTTTATCATGCCCTTACTTCTTTATTAATATTATTCTTTCTAAATATTTCCTTGCGGCTGAGTACCTACTTGTTAAGGGCCAATCATAATCAGTTAAAGTGAGCTTTACCTAGTGCATTGTATATAAAACTTATAGTACTATCATCACGATGATTTTTGAGTTGTGTGCTGTGGTCGTCTGAGGGCGCACTTATATACACAGAAACAGCAACCAGAAAGTTAGTATGTGCTGTGATCGCCAGGGGGCCGACGTGTGGAACGTGCTGATGATAGTACTATCTAAATTCATATACAATGCCTAGTGTCAAAATCTAGTGTCTAAACTTAACGAAACTGAACAAAACGGAGGAAAGCGATTAGTAGTGCATTGTGTAATTTCTTTGTCGCTCAGGCTGACTTAAGCGAGCAGAAGCAATTATAATTGGCTCTTAATATTTTTGTTTTTGCAAAGAAGTACCTGTCAGATGAGACACACATTCAATAAAAAATCGATTTTTAAATAAATTCTTTCCAATCAAACCAAAAATTGAATTCAAATAGTTGAAAGGAGTTCGACATAAAATAGTTCAGCCTCGTGTAAGCGAGGTGCAAATATCGTATATCGTATCTCGTATTTTAAGTAGCCATGTTTTTTTTTTGCGAAACGTCAATCGATTTAACGAGAAAGACGACTGTTGTCATTTTTCATTGCTCGGACAGAAAAAGTATCCTCATCTGCTGGCCATCAAAAAAGGGGTTTCGCATTTCACATTCGTTCCCAAATTTAAGTAAACTCTTAAAGTTAAGAAAGTTTTCCAAAATGATTAACGCAGCTTCACGATCCTACCTTCGGGCAACCACTCAAGCAGTATCCAACAGCTTGAAACCAACTGTTATCTCAACCACGGAAAAAAAATCTATCGTAGTGAACAGTGCCCTAAATAAAAATGCTCCTTTGGCCACAATTGTAGCCCAAACTGGATTGCAAAGTGATTATTCTTAGTATACAATAGATTTCAATCGAAAATTGCATAATGCAAGTAAATTTTTTCTCTCGAAAACTACCATCTACTGGCATTATGTAATTTTTTGAGGTTATCTGTGAACTGTCATTCCTATAATTTGTATTAATATTTTAATTTTACAGCTGTGAGCCAAGTGCGATGCGCCCACACTGACTTGCAAGTTCCAGACTTTTCACCTTACCGCCGTGCTGCAGCCAAAAGGCTCGATAGGAAAGACGACAGCGCTGAGAGTCGCAAGGCTTTCACCTATATGCTTGTTGGTTCTGGCGCAGTTGGTGCTGCTTATGGTGCCAAGGCCTTGGTCACACATTTCGTGAGCTCCATGAGTGCTTCCGCTGATGTCTTGGCCTTGGCCAAGATCGAAGTTAAGTTGGGAGATATACCAGAGGGCAAGTCTGTGACGTTCAAGTGGAGAGGAAAACCTTTGTTCATTCGCCATCGTACAGCTAGCGAAATCTCGAGCGAACGAGGTGTTTCACTTGCCGAACTTCGTGATCCTCAATCAGATGATGTACAAAAAATAAGTTATTACCATATCGTACATTTTATATTGATTTTATTTCTTTCATTTAGCAACGAGTTCAACGCCCAGAATGGCTTGTTGTTATTGGTGTGTGCACACATTTAGGTTGTGTGCCAATTGCCAATGCTGGTGACTTTGGAGGCTACTACTGCCCATGCCACGGATCCCATTACGATGCATCTGGTCGTATTCGCAAGGGTCCCGCACCACTTAACTTGGAAGTACCAGCTCACGTATTCCCAGAGGATAACCTTTTGGTTGTTGGTTAGGTGACATGAAATGTTGATGATTTATTTAAATTTTAAAAAATAAGGCAAGTTGGCTAACGAAGTGTTTAAAACAATTTATGTAGAAAACCAAACATTATTAATAGAAATAAAGAATTTATTCTTTAAGCCTACAAGAGGTTAAACACTATTTCTATTAGTTTACTTTTGATTTTTTGTTCTATAGATGAAAAATTGTGACGGAGCCTTTATACATTTTGCTTATTTAAATTCATGCCTGCAAGTTAAAAAAAACATAGAATAATTTTACCAAATTTTTAACTTTCGGAGATAGCAAATCAAACTACTATTACTATTCTATTTTTGTTTCGTTTAAAGCGAAGCACTGAAAGTTAAATGGTCTTGAGATTAAAAGTTTTTAAGATATGAACAAATATCCAAAGCAACTTTGCCGTTAAAAGAACGAAATTTCAATTGAAATGAAAACTTCAGCTACTATTTGTTGGGGTTTTTTCTTCTTTTTATCATCACAATACTTTGGATTTGGATTCCACCAAAATGAAATCGGAGGGTTTGGGTGAAAAATTTCGAATTGTGACGAAAACTTAACCAATTCCACAACTTAAAGCGGAAAGATCTCGGCTACAAATTTTGAATATTAATGAAGATCGGAGTGGATTTATTTGCCGATACGATTATAGCTTTGTTTATTCTTGTAAGAATTTCATTTGCTAAATAACAGAAAATGTGTCGATAATTTAAACTCAAAATCGGCTAAGGATGATGTGAGAACCTTATCTTCCTTATACTCTGCGTTAGCTCTGTAATCTTTGAGTGTATTCACTCTGCGCCATGTTTGTTATCTTTTACATTATTTTTCTTTTCTTATGGTTTTTTTTTTTGTTGTTTAAAACTAAATTGTTTTATCAATAAGGATGATAATCTAGAGTTTCTCAACTAAGTGGTCTTTTCCCGTAAAAATTCGTTAGCGGTTTATTAATGGCTGTCATTCAACTAGCGCTCTTAAAGTCACACAAATTTCCTTTCATGAGTGAGCTAATGAGGGACGATATTTTGAAATAAGAGGCTCTTAAACTTAAGAGCGGCCCTAAACGATACCTAAGCCCACCTAAAAAGAAAAACAAAATATTTCAGTTTTGTTGACTTCATAGGACCCAAAAACAAGAGTGAAACAATTTGACATTGGCCAGATGGATTCAACTTTAAATTAGGCTGCGATTCAATAATACAAGTTTTTCATAACGAAAATTGATGATTAAAAATCTAGGCATTTATATACCCTGTGGAGTCAAGTAAAAAAGTAAAAATCAATTTATATTCATGTGCAAAACGGCAAGTTTTGTTTCTATAGCCCCTTGGTCTCCTGATGAGATAAGTAACCCGACGCCCGGTGGTTATAGTTTACTTTCAAAAAGTGGGATTTTAAAAGCAGTCTTTCCAGTTCAGCCTTGTAATAAGTTCTTTATACGTTATGGTCGCTTTGTAATATACGTTCCACAAGGTGAAGGAATCAAATAAATAACTACAAACAATAACTTAACTCAACGATTATTAAGAAAAATACATTTTATTTATAACCATTGTTCACCGTTAAAATGAGAAAAAAAAAACTTTTTTATCATAAAAAATATTTGTATTTGCTGATATTACTTTCCTTCTCTAATCTTCTTCAATCCAGCAGGACCCAACAATTTGAAAATCAATAAAATCACATTCGGATAGAATTGCGACAAATAAAGTAACACATTGACTGGAAAGAGTCCAACCCATGCGATGGACACTTTGTTGGACAAAGCAATAGCAAACAGCTCAGCACAACGTTCAGCTGTCATTCTACGCGTGTCGCCAGCAGTACTTTGACCAAATTTTTCATTTTTTTTATCGGTGAATGCTTCTTGAAGGAAACTAGTTGCGATTGGACCAGGACAGAAAAGAGTGATGTCAATTGATGGAACTTCCACCGCAAGTCCTTTGAAGTAACCATGCAGAGCATGTTTAGCTCCTAAATAGCTTCCAGAATATGGAACAGCAGTGATGCCAGCTCCACTTGATGTAACAGCCAAATGACCTTTGTTTCCTTTGGACTCCATGAAATATTGTAGAACTTTTCGAGATAAATTAATGACAGAAAAAACGTTCAATTCAAACATTTCACGATCAACTTCGATGTCTATGGACGCCCAATTTGCTCTTTGGGAACGGCCAGCATTATTCACTAGAATGTCGATTGACCCAAAATGCTCCAAAACAGATTTTAAGCATTTTTCATGTGAATTAAGATCCACCATGTCCATGGGAAGAACAAATACATCGTCATTACTGAGAAGACCATTGGATGCCGCCAGACACTGTTCCTTTACAGTTTTGAGTTCGTTTTCTCTTCGAGCGGATAGCGCAACTTTTACTCCATTTTTGGCCAAAACAATAGCAAGATATTTTCCAATTCCACTAGATGCACCTGTTATCCAAACAACCTGACCACGAAGAGAAGAGATCGGTTGACCGAAACGCTCTTTGAAAGAAAGTTGAATATCAGCATCCAGCACAATCCAGAGAATAAAATTAGCCAAAAAGTAAAGGATAACAGATAAACCTATTAATTCTAGAAAATTCATTTTATAGATTAAAAATTTATAGATAATCCTTCACGACACAAAGCACTTTGATAGAAGAATAAAATGATAAAGGAAAGAAGAAATTTTTTTAAAAATAAATAAATTGGCCGTGTTCGTCGGCAAGATTTTTGACAGGGTTGCAGTAGTCATCGGATTGAAAAAAATGTTGACAGTTTGTTAGAAAATTAATCAAAATAATAAATTATAATAATTATAATAATAAATTAGACTTAAGCCTAGTTCTTTTGAGAAAAAAAGTTATTTTCTTCAAAAAAAAAATTATCTATCAAAATCTATCTTTTCTTGCACAGACATTAAGCCATATGCATAAACAAAAGTAAATGCTTTTACTTGTAAATTGCTGTGCTAGTTAGTGGGAAATTTGCATTAACTACTGCAGACATTTTCAAGTAAAAGCATTTACTACCTTTTATGCATATGGCCCATTGTTTTGGGCGAAAATTTAATTTCAAAAACATTTTCCGTATTGGGGAGTTGTCTCAAGTTAGACTGTAATGTCTATCGTGTAAAAGTAAATCCAGATCCACAGCTTGTATTTGCCATTAAAATTCAGGTCAGTGGCATTATATATAAATTTGCATAGTACTCGGCCCCCCAGCGATCACACACCTAACCTTTGCATATGAAAAATATACTCTATAGTACTCTCATGAGCACGTTCCACACAGCTGTTTGAGGGCGCACCTGTATATAAACAGAAACCAGAAAATTAGTAGGGTCGGTTGGGGTAAATGGAAACGGCAGTTATTTTTGCCGTTAAAATCATAATTTAAATTCAAGAATCATAGTAGCCATGCATTTTGAATTTTCGTGCAACAGCTGCACAGGTTCCTTTCTTTCAGTTTTTAGTTTACTGTTTCAAAGTGAATGTGTCTCAAAAAAGTGAAAGTCAATTAATTAAGTCTTTAAATATTTTTGTTTTATAGTGTGTTTAAATAAAGAGGTGAGTAATATTGTATTTTTTTCAGGTGTAGTGAATAGCAATAATCTTATTTGTTTAAACAGTTTTTCGTAATAAGTACTGAGATTCTCATATGTATTTAAAGTGTTCTCATTTACCCCATTAAAATTCACGTCGGGGGTAAATGAAAACATGAATTTGGGGGTAGGGTTAGGTTAGGTTCAAATGGCTGTCGGTTAGAGAAACACGACTCACTTAGACCCTTGTGGGTCCATTGTGATACCATAAAGATAGAGAGAAAATAGCAAGTTTGCAACTTACTAGTCGAACCACTCGGGGCTTCTAATGAATTGGAATAGACTTTTAACGTCCGTTTTCACTACATCACTAGTGTCCTCATAGAAGAATTCTGCTAGATGGAGTTATCTTCTGGCAGAGAAGAAAACAGCCGCTTGGCTGTCTGAGAAGATCCGAATAACCGTGTTGTATATTACGTTTTCTCTGAGCCAAGAAAGAACTTCCTTAATCGCCAGAATTTTCGCTTGGAACACGCTACAATGGTCTGGTAGGCGGAAGAAAGAAAGTTTTTCCGAGAAAATACCACTTCCTACACCATTTTCGGTTTTTGAATCATCAGTGTAGAAGTGCAAAGATTCATTGTCCAGAACACTCCGGTCCTCCCAAGCAGTTCTGGATGGAATAGAGGTCTGGAAATTATTTTCAAACACCAGTTGAGGTGTGGTAAAGTCTAAACGATCTGGAATAAATCCGAAATTGCTTAGAATGATGGTGTAGCCAATTTGATTGCTGTAATGTTGCTTTTAAACGCGTAGCTGAGTTTGCCGCTACTTGTTTGCTAAAGATGTCCAGGGGTGTAAGATTTAGTAATATGTTTAGGGCGTCCGAAGGGGTTGACCTTAGCGCTCCGCTTATACATATACTCGCTGACTTTTGGACTTAATTTGGGGGTAAATGAGAACAGTTTTTAAGTGAAGTTTTATTTTATTTATTTGTTACAGTGTAAAATAATGCCCCACACATATGAAAAAAAGAGATTCCCTGCCAGTACGACATTACTGACATTAAAAAGGCAGTATTTGATGTTGTCAGCAAAAAAAAGACATTCCGACAGGCTGAGGAATATTATCATGTTCCAAAAACTAAAATTGTTATTTTCAACAGAATAAAATGCCGAAAAACACCTCTTATAACAATTGGATCTGGGCGAACTCCTGCCACTCCTAAAGAAATTGAAGATGAAATAGTTCGGTGCCTTAAAACACGGTCAGAAATGGGTATTCCTTGTGATAAAAAAGAAATGCGAGAATTAGTCGGGGAGTATATTAAAGTAAGCGTTTTTAAAACAATGTTCCAGGGGAAGATTAAGATTAGTACTTAGAGTTTATTAAGCGCAATCCCAAACTTTCATTAAAAAAACCCGAACATTTACAAAAGCTTAGGAAGGATGCAAGGAATCCCTTTGTAGTTTATGATTTTTATGATAAACTCCAGATCATTGCAATGTTCAGGAATTCAAGACCAATGTACATCGACACCTCCTTTCCAACCCCTTCCCTTCTTCCTAATGCACTCACTGTGTCTCTGGCACAAAAAAGGGTATAAAAAAATCCCTTGTGTGGGTGCAAATTATAAAAAAAAAAAAAACATCGATTAGCCGATAGACCACAGTTTGTTTTCAAGGCAGACGAAATATTTATTTCATTAATTTTTTAACACTTTTTGAAATATAAAAAGGCTCTTTATAAGCCTTTTCCATTGTATATCAATTTGCATAGTACTATCATCACGATGATTTTTGAGTTGTGCGCTGTGGTCGTCTGAGGGCGCACTTGTATATACACAGAAACAGCAACCAGAAAATTAGTATGCGCTGTGATCGCTTGGGGCCGACGTGGTGGAACGTGCTGATGATAGTACTATGCAAATTGATATACAATGGCCTTTTCATTGAGATAATTGTTAATTATGGGGTAAATGGAAACATCGATTTAAATGAACAGGACTGGTTATAATCCAAAGAAGAATCGAAGAAACATTACGGGGGAAATGAAAACATCAAAGTATTGCACTGAATATTAAGTATTATCATGTCGTGACTAGCTATTAAATAATTAACTCTTCTCATTATTTTATAAGATTAACACTTTTAGAAGTTCAAAATTGCTTGTAATTAATTTTCTTTTTTTTATTTCGATGTCTTTGAAATTGCAAAAACTGTCCCCAATTACCCCAACTGACCCTAAGGTTTATGATCGCCGGGGGGCCGAATCGACGTGCAGTCAGTGGTTAAATGAAAAGCGAATAGATTCACAACTTATTCTGTTTGCACCTTTAAAAAACTTAAAATTCGAAACGCTTACTATTTAATACACAAACCACATTATTCCAGATTCCACAAAAAATATCCCAATATCACTTTCCCATGAATCTCCAATAATATCCCAAACATGTACTTCCTTGTCCTGTCATCTAAAATTTTGACATTTTTCTTAAAAAAAAAAAATAACTATACCGCCTTTTGCTAAAAACTAAAAAGAATAATAAATAAATTACTACCAAAACAATGGGTTCAGCTACAAAAGTAAGTGAAATTTTAGCATTTTATTATAATCATCAATATATACTTCTTTTGAATTCATTCGATATATCATTCACTAAAGTTTCTCGCATTGGCATAACATTCAACCGCCAATGAATCCTTACTTCCCATCTTGTGACATCAACCCTTTCAAAACTTAAAACTTTCCGGTTTGTCTTTGGTTTCAGGTAGGAGAGATTTTCACTGCAGCTGGACAGGCATTCAATCGTCTAGGGGAGCTAACAATGCAATTACATCCTAGTTCAGACTCACCATCAGGGTATGTCAACTGTTGCAGTTTATTATTCAATCATATACTAATTTATTCTCAATTTCAAAAAAATCATCACAACATCTCAAGCTCAGGAGCAAATGGACAGATGAAGAAATCGAAATGTTGCACACCTCGATATCCCGTTTCTCGGCAGATCTTAGCCAAATAAGCTTACGAATAAAAGAACGTACAGTGTAAGGACACTATTAGAATATTTTTTTTCTTCATCTGATCCTGATGACGAGGGCGAACTATTTGACAATCCAATCTCACCATTCCAACTTTATTTTAGGTCACAAATACGACAAACATTGAAAAAGAAAGCATACGAGGAGGCGGGCATTCCAGCCAAACAAGTCTCAGTCTCAGCCAACCAAGTGCAGCATATAATTCAAGCTGCACCAGTTCAACTGCAACAACAACAAGCGCAGACCTCACAGCAACAACAGCACCACCACCAGCAACCGAAACTTATTCAACAGCAAGTGATTATCCAACAGGCCACGCCAATGACAGTCAGTTCGCAATTGCAACAGCAACCGCAAACGATACAATCCCAACCCCATCAGCCACCACAAACAGTCACCATTCAACAGCTTCAGCAAATAAAGTCCGAAGCGGTAGTAGTGGACAATAGCGCAACTGGCCTAATGACTGGCACCAAGTCTGGTGACATGATGATAACTCTTAACCGATTGAACACACAAGAAAACGAAGTAGACGTTGAGTGTTTGCCTTCTGACGTTAAACTGGAGTTCTCCGGTGAGGAGGTGGCCGGGTGAAATCCAGCCCAATTTGATGAATACTTTTTCTTCAAAAAGTAATGACCCTACGATGTGAACCATGCACCCAACTTGACCCAGAAACAAAAACTCAAAAATCTGTTTCTCGACAAAACCATTCGGCATTCTTAAATTAGTTTATTTTTAAGTATTATTATTAAAAAAAATCAACCCTTTCGATTACCATATTACGGCAAAATTATCTTGTACAAATAAAGTATCCTAAATATAGTATCTAATTAAGTCCAAATAAATAAACTTGGAACTCCCTCTCCATTTAGGGATGGCGATAAAACCAAATTCTCCGCATCCATTTAGTCGGCAGTGTTTCGTGGATCATACGGAGATGCAAATGATTCTCTAGGTATTTTCTTATATCGTCTTCGATACTCGTCGTCCATTTAAGTTGGGAAAAGTTTGGAAAGGATTCATTGGCTGATCGCCGCATTCGACGGACTGCAGTTCGATAACACTTCCAGGGTTGAGGTTCCACAATCAGAAGTTTGGCAATATTCGAACATTTGCTAAGAAAATTCTGAAGGCCACTATCGCCATGATTGAGATGGATCCACATGGTAATTGAAAAACAACATACCGCATCGAATTTATGGACATTGCGTGATTTGAGGTAATTATCTATTTCAGACAAGTTATTTTTCATGATATCGACACAAGAAAAGTGGATTTTTTCGGGATGTTTATTGTTTTGCTTGGCTCTTTCGATTAGAGTTGGATCTATATCAACTGCAAGGATTTGAATGTCTGTGTTTAGGCGATTGGAAAGATAATGTAAAAGTAATTGAGTGACATCTCCAGCATTACAGCCCACATCGAGTACTAGGTATGGCGATTGCTTAGATATTTGCGGCTCATTTTGTGATAACCATACATTGTTGGGAAGCAAGGCTATGCGGTCTTCGGCTGAGTGGAATTGATAGTAGTTAATGAAATTGCCGAATTGCACAGCTCCAGGATCATCTGCGCGGAAGTCCATGGCGTTTGTTTTGTTTTTGAGGTTAGAATTTTATGTGGAGAAATAAACGTCAGATGAAATCATAGAATTTACAAGTACTTCTAACTTTTTATATAAAAACAAACATACAATGGGTACATCTAACAAAAAAGGATGAAAGTGGAGGTAGTGTTTTTTTGTAATTTCGTACATACGTTTTTACAAAAAAAATAAAATTATGTACATAAATACAAAAAAAAAATATTTATTCTAGGAACTGTATTTTCGAATGATTTCAAAGATAGATGCCCTTGCAATCGAAAGAATAATGGTTTGAGTATAGGATAAAACTATACTGGAAAGGTTGAAACAGAATGTATGCTGCTGTTGGACAACAGTACACATATTTAGGCTTGCCCAGACCAATGCGAAATATTTGAAACGACGATGAAACAATAATAACAACACGTTGTTTTGATTGAGAATACCATGTTGTTTCGCACCATTTTCGCGTTGGTTAGGGTTGGCTTTTAAAAGTAATATTTTCCGAAAAGTTTTCAAAATTATTCGTCAAAAATAAAGTTTTCGAGACCTATATTACAGGATCTTCTTGAAATTCTTATTTGAGGTGAACCACCAATTACGGATCAGTTCATTTTCCGACAAGTTTTTCTTCTGTATAGCATCCATTGATTTTCGTAGATAATCAAGACTCAAAAATCGACGTACAATATAGCAGACTATGTGGATTAGGTGAAGGGAGGGATTAAGAATATCTTGTGTGCAAGCAGGATCATGGTAAAGACTTTCAGTTTATTACCATATTTTCATTACAGCCCAAAAATGAGCTAACTTTTCGCAAATTACGAACAAATCATTCACATTAAAAATGAGGTAGTTTTGTTGGACAGCTCATTGTTTGTCTGAATCACAATCCGATTCAAGTTTTTTTGTTATTGTCGCAATGCGTTATTTTGCGTAAATTTGGTTAAAATAACCTTATTGGGAAATGAGAATTTGTATAGGTTAAATTAAGAAAAAATAGCTATTACCACATTGAAATAAATTGTAAATTTTTTTTCTACTTTGACAAATGCGCAAACTTGATTGAAAATAAAAACTCAGAATATATTACATTTAATGTGTGTGGTATTAGTAGTATCGATTGAAATAATTCAGTGATGTAAAGAGCTTAAAGATGCTGTAATTTAAAAATTGTTTTATAAAAAAAAAAACATTCAACGAACATTTTTTCCAAAATCACACCACCCACCCTTTAAATTTCATATCTCCTCGAACTTTTCTACTTAAAACCAGAGGACGCACTAAATCAGTTCCCAGTATTTTAGTTTCACCAAAAATCGGTGAACCGAAAAGATGGCAGGACAGTAGCTACCTTTCCACGACGAAGAAAAAAAAATTGTCAATGAATCCTATCCTAATGAATTAACAAACGTCGTCGGGGCGCGGGTTGTCAATAACTTTTTAATTTTCTACCTTTGCAAAAATCGAATAATTTTCTAAGAAAAACTTAATTAAATTACTTTCCATTCACGCGAACTTTAGTGGTGAAGTTAATTCTTACAAAATCTTTTACACAAAAAATTCCATTTGAAGGAGAGAAAAAAAAAAGAAATTCATTGGAAATATAAGTTCCGAGTCCGACCCGATGTTTGCAAAAGTTCAACAAAAAAAGTGTCGGAAAGAAAAGTTTTTTTTTGCGTCCCTTCCGTTCGCTATTTACCATCGACGACTTCTCCCTATTTAATTTATTCGCAATTTGGTGATTCATTTTTTTTTATGTCTATGCAAAAGTAGGGAGCTCGCCGCGAACAGGAATAATAAATATATACAAAAAAAAAAAAAACGAAGAGCGACCGGACCACAAAGATCTTATATTTTTTTTTCTGGACCAAAGCGGTGTGTTCATGTCCCTTCTTCTTTCACCTGGCAATAAATACATGCAATAATTACGAAAGAAAAGCGAATTTTCTAGGTGAGCTGTCGCTGTGCATTTTTTTTTGTTGTTCTATATTAGTATGTCCAAAATTGTCTACTCTGCAGAATACCTGTCTATAATAGAAGTATTGTTCGTTGTACCACCCAATTTGGCTTATCTCCCACAATTTTATGTAAGCATAAGCGGATGGATGGGTGTTTTAAGCCTAAACATTTTATGCCGTCCAATTTTCTTATGTTTTTATTTTTATAGGTATCGTTTTATTGAACAATGTTTTTTTTGGGAACATGGGGCATTTATAATAATTATACATGCATGTTGAGCAGCACTTCCTCAATTTTTATGTACCTATTTCATTTTATGACAACAAATTATGTTAAATGTTTAAAGTATTACCTGTTACTATGGTAGGGAATTTGGGGGCCTCTTTTTAAATGTAGGAAAAATGGATTTAGATTTCTGGGATATCAGAGTTGGAGATCTGCTTATTCTCAGATTTTTTTCCAAAATTAACTACACATGTATCTTTTAGGGATATTTCAGCAAAGAAACAAATTTAAAAAAATCTTCCCTTCCTTTTTTTCTATAATTTTCCTTAACCAGAAAAATATTCTGGTCTCATTGGAGACGAGTTCAATAAAACTACATATTCTGTTGTTCTCGAAGATCTTGTGCAGTTCCTAATCAGGGGACTAATTTGGGTAACTGGAAATGACATATTTTTAAATTGTGATGTCATTAGGATAAAAACGCAGATTCTTTGTTGTCAAACAGCAATGAATCGTTTTTAATGGCAGATTTGGTTTTTTTTAGGACACAATGTTATAACTGTGACAAAATAAGTCTTGCCGAGCCGAATTACATAGTCTGATTTTTTTAAAGCTACAGTAAACGTTTCCATTTTGTGTGGAAATAGTCGGAAAGAATTGTTCCTTTCAGTTTGACGCAATCTCAATAAGCCGGAGTGCTTATCAGCAACTGCAACCGGCTCGTTTTCATAAAACAATCCACACGAACCTGGAACTTCTTTAGATGTAGCTATTGATTCTACTCGATTTAAAAAATTTATTTTACATGTTCCTCTATATTTTGCTCCATTTGCTTTTAGTTAGATAGCAATACGAATGGTCCAGAGAAAGAAAATAACATTGATTGCTTGCTCTGGAATTAATGCCCCAATCTAAAATATTTTTTCCTGATCATGATACCATGAACAGAAACTCTTGGTTCTGTTCCACTTTATTTAATTTTTTAGATCTCAAAACTTCACTTCTTTCTGGTTTGAATTGTTTTCCATTTTGTTTTTCATTGCAGTCATTGCCCAGATTTTTTGCAAAAGAAACACTATATCTCCCTAAACTGTTTTGAGCACTGCTCTATTCACCATTACTGTTATCAGCTTGTTTGCGCCGAGGATGGACATTTAACAAACAGTTTTGGGCGGTGAAGACGTTGGTAGAAGATGCGGATATTCGTAATCACATATCCTCACAACCAACATAGAGCTTCTATAATATGAAAAGTATAGCGACTAGGGAGCCAGGAAGATAGAAAAAAGTAAATTCTTTATGAGTACACTCCACCACAAACTCCATAATAAGTTTTCTTTCTATCAGTGTAAAAGTGGACTGAGTCATCTTTTAAAGGATCACCAACATCCCAAGATGATCTTGATTGAATGTTAACCTGGAATCTATTGTCAAAACTTAGCTTGCTTTTGTAATTCTTTCTAGAATAGTAGTTTTCCAACTTAATTTTTTATCTAGAATGAGGACTTAATATTTAGCCTCATCGGAGAAGGAACACCATTGATTGTTGGGGATTCAAATCTGGAATTTTGTATTTCCTTTTAAAGAGGACAGGTTTTGTTTTATGGGGACTTACGCCCAGACCATAAGGGTCTGCTCAGACGAGTCTCTAGAGTTGATGATCCTACTTCCCACCATAAGGTCTATAGAACTATTTAGTAGGCCGTCCACCTTCAGTCTTTTTAGTGCTGTTGTAATTGCAAGGCTGTTATTATCATTATTGAAAACGCCTAATATATATAAAAGAAAGCAACAAGAGTATATGATGTAGGGAGTATATCCATATGTAGGGAGTATACGTTGGATCTGACTAAGGTGTGACAAACCCCTTAACAAAGCAAATATACATTTTGGAAACTCTTTTGGTTGATTTTTATAGTGAATAAAAATTATTGTAAATTTATTCAATAACTCTCATTTTTTTTAAATATATATAAATAAGATGTGCTCTTGAAACTACATACTTCCTTTTTTGATAACAAAAATCATTCAATTTGTGTGAATAGGCGATAGAAAAGTTATGTGGAAATATGTATGTTATGAGACCCTATATTTGTCTACGAGTATATATAAAAAAAAAATACTGAACCCTTTTTAGATTGTAAACATTTTTGTTACGAAACAATTTTCTTTTTTTAAAATATGGAATAAGCGCACACGTTTACTTAAGCTTACATCGTCATGGTTCCTTCTTAATGTCGTCATCAAATTCATTCGTATTGTAATTGAAAAGAAGAAATAGTATACGAGGGAACATTTGCATTTATTTCGTTGCTATGAATATTATTTTGCTACGCTATGTTGCTCTTAAAGAAAAAAAAAAAATAGTAAAAGTACCAACGCAACAGTGCGTTCAAATCGAAGCTAAAGAAGAACAAATAAAAAGTCAGGGAACCTCTTATAGCAAATTATAACAACTTTTCGCTTACTCATCCAATGGTTAAGCATTTGTTATTTAAACAGTAGGGTCTAAAATATAAAGTGTTTATAAATTTTGTTGTTGAAATAATTTTGTGGTTGAATTTTTCAACTAATATTTATACATCGTACGCAATACAACGTAGTATATTTATGTAGGCTTTCATTAAAATATGTACATATATGAATACCGCAAGAAATATGATAAGATGTAATACATAAAATATACACAATTAGACAACTTGGGTATGAGTGTAGATACCCTTAAAGTAAAATCTTGTTGAATTATTATTAACATTGCTCATAATGTCTCATTTTAGGAATAACTGCAATTGTAACTAAAGGCAATTGCGTCCGAAAAATTCTTATTCTTTGCTGTAGTTACCATAAAAAAAGAGCTGAATTACCTAAATTTCCTTAAAACTATGGCAGTAACAGTATAGTCAATCTCGGCAAAAAATAAAAGTTACAAACAAAATACAAAATTTGGCATAGTCTCCCCTTAAAGGGATTTATTTTAATCTCACACTGAAAAACTGGATTTTAAAGATTGAGGGAAGCAAAGTTTTGAAACGATAAAGTTTACTCATGGTTGCTGCGCTTTATCTAAGCACCTGTCTGAAAGATTCAAAAATTAGACCAGAAAATGTTTAAAATAATTGCTATCAACATATATCGCACTTATGTATGCAGAGGTGTGATTAAACCTTATTTTTTTTTTAGTTGTTGTCGAAATTGGAAAATTGGCCTCAAAAAATCGACTGCTGGAAACGTGTTCAAGGTGGTAAATGTGCACATGACTGAAATGAAATGCAATAGCACCTCGAATACGTTTCAGTTCTATATTTTAATTATTCTGCGTTTTATATAAATACAAAATTGATATGTTCTTATTGAAAAAAAAACCCTGTAGTTTTCTATTACCCAGTCTTAACGTTCCATAGGTATAAAAGAAAATCATAGGAATGCATATTATTTAACTGATAATCAAGCAATTATTAAAAGCAATAGAATTTCTAATACTGTAGTCAATTTCGTAACTTACACAAGAAAAAGAATAATGCAAAAGAAAAAGAATACCTCATGTTTATCATATTATTGCTACTAATGGTGTTGTTTGCCAAAGAAGGTTATCAAGCGGCCTGAAATTTTTGAAGAAAACGTTTGTCATCGTCATGAATAATTGAAGAAGAATAAAATCTATTTCCGATAAAGTCGTTAAAGTATCTACAAAACTGTTTTATAAGAATGAAAAAGAGTAATGCATCATTCATGGGGGTACAAAGAAAGAAAAAAAAAAACCACAAACTTGAAAAGCACTGTTATTTACTTTCCCCAATATAACTGACCCGATTTGTGTGTAATGATGTGAATAGATATGAAGTGGATAACGATTATGATTATACCACGTGCTGGGAAATTGTTGTTTGTTTGCTTTGTGATTCACCTAAATAAACAACTACTGATGATGAAAAATGTGCACTATGCAATTGGTATTTTGCACACACACATGTTATGTTTTTTTAAAACCTTGAAAATTATTTTCTTTCGATTAGCCGTACATGGATTGTCATTTAAATCATTTTGTTTTAATAATGAGAATTATTCTTCTTCTTTAATATGAAGATCGAAGCAAAAAGAGTTTAAAAATCTACTCATTTTGAATTATTGAGAAATAAATAAGAAAGAACACGTAATGTTATCGCCCATTTTCAATAAAATACAAAAGTCAAAAACCATATTGAGATTATTCATATGTATGTAACGTATATATATGTCTTATATTCAAAGACATTTAAAATTTTGTTAATTCCTTGAAAATGGGATTAAGGCATTATTAAAGACGACGAATGTTAAATTTAAATTAGGACGCAATCGAAAAATGATTTTTTTTTTTTAAATGAAATAGAACTTCGTTTGTATAGTATGCTCTGTTAGCCAAACCTGCGTCCAGTGTTAAATACATTTTACTCCTCATTTTTAAAAGTGATATGAAACAATTTTTCCCAGTTACCAATTGTTTGTTATAATCCCTTTTATGTAAATGCCGTATTATTAAAATAAAGTCAAAATTGTCAACATTTATTGTAAGAAGAAAGTACAATTTGTCCTACTATGTAGTAAAATAATTTTTCGTATTCATACAAATGAATGTTTTCATTTTAAGCGAAGAGCTAAATAAAATAGCTCTGCGCTGATAAAAATATATACATATGTATGTTTTTATTTTGCAGTGAAACTTAACAGAAAGTATTTGTGAGTAATGATAGCTCGCATCATCAATTTACTGATTTCTAAAAAAAAATATTTAGAAAACCATTAACAACTGATTTTATTATCCAGAAATGTTTTTATAATAATTTTTTTATTTTGCTTTCAGAATGACAATCAATAATCGCGAGATCAGATCAGGTCAAACTTGACCTACCGCCAATAGAGCATTGAACTCTTAAATACAAAGAAAAGGAAAATATAAAATGAGAAAACACATTTTCTTTTTGGGATATTACTCAAGCAAAAAAATTGAAGTCTAAGAAATATACATATACATATAACTCAATCAAAATAAGTACCAGACTAAAATTAAACTAAGAAATGGCAACTATTCCACCAGGCATTAGAGTTGTTCGCGGTCCAAATTGGATATGGCAAAATCAAGGTAATATTTAATTTTAAAAAGAATTTTCAAAAAAAGTATATACATAATTTGAAGCATTTCAAGAATTTCAATTTGATTTAGTATGTAAAATTTATTTGTAAAAAAAAAACATTTTTGACGTTGATTTTTGTATGAATAATTGATATGAAGAACGGTAAGAATATTTGGAAAAAAACTATAAATAAATATGTACATATCTGTTTTTGTTTTGGGGTATAGGTAGTTTTTTTTTTCTTCAGAATTCTCTAGCTCTCTTATGAATGAGACATGTGGTGTATTTTGGTTGCATGCTATTTTTGGAAAATAATTTTCAACTTCTATCTTTTTTTCGATACACTCGTCAGAAATAAAAAAGAGAAGTAATTCCCTACTTAAACCGGAAAATGTAATTTCCTCTCTTCTTTAGTCAATGATTAATAAAGTATATGGCTGATTGATTCCATGAATCGATGTAAATACCTGGTGCTGATTTTACGAAGTGTAACCAAAAGTTAAAAATGCAAGTAGACCAGTGTATGGTACTATTTTTTCTCATTTTTTTTTAAATAAATAACTAAATAAATAAATACATTTTCACATATCAACGGCTTGTATCAAAAACCCTTCAAACTCATCTTTTTGCATATTAAACAAATAAATTCAAACATGAAAATGCTCTCAATGATTGAGTATATCAAAAATAAAGGAATATTTTTGATGACAACTGTAAATCGATGTACACGTAAATCGATGGTTTTTTACTATTTTTACGGAAACGTGTTTTCCTAGTTTAATGATTTTAATACCAATTGATAGAGTTTTTTCTCAATACTCCACTCAATATAACCTAATGAAATACTCAAAAACTGAAATTTGTTGACTTTGGTAATTATCCCCTTCTACCAAACACCATAAATAATTAAAGTAGGTGGGCGTTTTATGATTTTAAACTAATCATCTCTTTATCATTACTTTTTTATAACTTGGACCAATAACACGATAATTTTCAGCTACTAATCTTAAAAAGGATATGTACTTGTTATAATCGTAGTATCATAAGGAAGATTAATACATATAGAAACATCTTGTTTCATCATGTACAATGAAAAATAATATTTTCAACCCTGAGTTAAGCAGATCTTAAAACCTGAAATACATTTAAGAAGTCAATTCAAATGTTGGTCTCCCCTTATGCACTTAGTTTCCACTTTTACTATAGTAACACATGCTTGATTTCGTGGTGATGACATACACACATAGGTATCATCCATATTTTCCTTAGTTTCAGAAAATAATTTCTGACAACCAAGAAAGATGAAAATACTTTGTCGCGTGCTGTAGACAGATTTATATTTAAAGTAAAAGGGCAACATTCTAAAATTCATCCATCCTCCCTTCAAAAAACATTCACATTTTATCGTATGAACGTCGAGCCTATATAATCTGAAAAGGGAAAGCCGAAGCCAACACACAATGATGGAGGATATTGTTGTAAGAAAGAAATATTTCCTTGTGTCTACCCCGACGACGAACGACGAACGATGAACGAAAGATTAAATTTAAAATTAGATTGACAAAAACAAAACAAATGGTTAACACCACGCTCTGCGCAACAGGGAAAAATATCAACATGCCCCACATAAAAAAAAAAGAAAATTACTAAAGTACCCAACGAACCGAATACTGATGCGCGCACCCCAAAAAACATCAAGATATACATAGTTTGGCAGTAGGAGCAGCCGCAACAGATTTAGTAGAAAAGAGCCTGCCGCCTTGCATCCTCCATAAGACACTCGTGTGGCTCTTCTCTCAAATATAATTATCTTTGCTTAATGTACTCTTGTTGTTTGTATTAAAAATGTGTTGTTTTATTTTGTTTTTGTAGACGACGGAGAAGGTCACGTCGGTACAGTCTGTGAGATAGGACGTTTCGGATCAGCACATTCCCCCGAGAAGACAGTAGTGGTGAATTGGGATTCCGGTCATAGAACAAATTACAGAGTTGGATATCAAAATCAGTACGATTTGATAATCATAGACAACGCACAAGTTGGTGAGTGAAAAGCGAAAGCTTTTATATTCTACTAAATTACTTTCTGCCAATGTGTGTGCTTCAATTTAAATTAAATATTTTTAAATATAATGTATATATACCTATAATATTATATATATTTTTTTAATATCATCATAGGTGTTCGCCATTCAAATGTGGTATGTGATGCTTGTTCAAAGGGGGGAATAGCCGGAATCGTCTTTAAGTGCGCGCTGTGTTCTAATTATCATTTGTGCGCCTATTGCTATGGGAATGACCAGCATGATATAGAACATCCGTTTATTCGTTACACTACACCCACATCTCTTGGGTATATTTTGAATTATTAGTCGGAAAAAGATATCTTAAATTGAAAATATGGATATTTTCTTTATTCTAGTGTAAGGGTACCGCCCCGTAAAGGATCTGCAAAAATTCAATTGAAAGGAATATTTGTTGGAGCAAAAGTAGTTCGTGGTCCAGACTGGGAGTGGGGACAACAAGACGGCGGTGAAGGTAAGCACTATTTTCATAATTTTCTCGACGAAATAATTTGTCCTTTCTAGAATGAACAAGCACATAATATATCATGAGGTAATAATTAAACAAAAATAGACGCGTTTCAACGCATCTTGGTACAGTGAATTAAAATAAATACAATCATCGATTGATTAATTAAAGTATTTTAAAAATACGTCGTCATTGACATCCTAATTCTTGGCCTTCTGTTTATCTTTTAATCTCATGAAGTTTTTCTTGCCTAAAAAAAATGAAGATAAATATTCTCGAAGATTTATAGACAATAAAACGCTTAATATCATACGCAATACAAATATCGAAATTGAAGTATGCACAAATACATTTTGAAAAGCTTTTAAGAAATTGCATTTGAAAAAGTTGTTGAGATTTTATAATAAAAATGCTTTGTCCAGCATCTGTTAAAAAGTGATTTCTCTGATAGTCAGTAGTGGTTTAAAAAACGTGGTATTTGCTTTTTGTTTGCATCATCAATTGATTTAAAATATTCAATAAATTCCGTGGGAACTATCAGAAGATAATATATAATAAACCAACAAAGCTTTCCGAATACTCCAATGGAGAAGTTGGCCATGATGCATTTCCATCATTTTAATTTCTTGATGTCATTTATGTAAACATTAAAAAGAAGCGTGTCTATCATAATAGACCCCTGCTGGGCGACAATGTCAATTTGTAATTCGTCCGATAAAATATTATTCACTTAAGTCTTTTGTTTTTGACTAGATAGATGCGAAATCTTTCATGAAATCGATTTTCCGCGAAGCCCATATTTCTCCGGTTTCAAATCGAAAAGAAAAACACAAATTATTTTAGTTTTCACATCAAGTTGTTGTTTGCAATCCGCTATGATCATATTAAGTGCACTTTCACAAGAATGTTGATTTTGATGTATGATTTTCATAAGCGGATTTTAAACTCTAACCTCGAAAACTAAAAAATGTAGATCGAAGCACTTATTTTATTTTCACTTTCAACGAAATATGTGTTGAATTTGTTCTTTTTTTCTTAGTTATCATTTCAACTACGTTTTCCGATAAATCCGCACACTTTGACACTATGTCTTCTTCAAATTAATATACATAAACGTTTAATAACTATGAAAATTCTCTTTTATTTTTACATAAGTCAATTTGGAGCAACGAAAATTCTTATTCTTCTAGAGTGCAGTCTCCTGCTAATTATTATAAATAGTTGTTGCTTTCTCATATTCAAGTTACGTACGTTTATTACAGGTAAGAGTGGGCGTGTTATGGAAATTCGTGGATGGGACAACGAATCTTGTCGAAGTGTAGCAAATGTATCTTGGGTAACTGGTTCAACAAACGTTTATAGACTCGGTCATAAAGGAAACGTAGATTTAAAATATATCTCTCCAACATCTGCAGGGCACTACTATAAGGACCATATGCCTGTGTTAGGTAAGTTTTGTGTTGTTTAAGCTCAGTTAGTATAATTAATTAATATAATCAAACATAAAAATAATTTTTTTTTATTTATCATTAGGTCAACCTGAGGAACAACAACCTGTTGTTCCCACTGTAAAGCCTGTCTTTTCTGTTGGAGATCGTGTGAAAGTATGTTTAGAAGTTGATGCTCTTATGAAATTGCAACAAGGACATGGCGGGTGGAATCCTCGAATGGTAGAGCATTTATCGAAATTAGGCACAGTACATAGAATAACTGATAAAGGTGATATAAGGTATGTATTTTTAAATTTAATTTAAATTGAATTTTTCTAAAACTACAATAATTTAAAGGGTACAATATGATAACTGCCCAAACCGTTGGACATTTCATCCGGCAGCTTTGGTAAAAGTGTGCTCATTTCGGGTTGGTGATCTGGTAACAATAATTAGTGATGCAGTAAAAGTTCAACAATTGCAAAAAGGACACGGAGAGTGGATAGAATTAATGAAATATGTAAGAACCATGGCGATTTATTGAGACATTTAACAATTCTTCAATAATTGTATTGTTGACTTTTGACTTTCATTTTTTTAAATTGCAGGCTTTGGGCAAACATTGTAAAGTGATAAAAGTCTATTCTGATGGTGATTTACGGATTCAACAGCTAGATGATGGTCTCGAATGGACTCTTAATCCGAAATGCGTAAAACTAGAAAGATCTCCACTGGCAACAGCAGCCGAACGTTCGAATAGTATGATGGACCTTAGTCACCGCCGTACAGACCATGTTATGACACCACTTTCAGGACTGTCGGGAACCTCACTAGCTGATAAATTAGTGCGTGAAGCAGCCCAAGGTCATCTAGAATTCGTCAAACAATACTTAGAACAAAATCCACAACAAGTTGACGTTATGAGTGGCGGTAAAGCATGTATCCAAGTCGCTGCACATCAGGGATATGTTCACTTAGTCAACTACCTGATAACCAAAAAAGCCAATGTGAACATAGTCGACAAAGAAGGAGATTCAACTTTGCATTATGCTGCGTTCGGTAATCAACCCGAAACGATGAGAATTCTTTTACAAAACGGAGCAGATATTAACTTTTTAAACTCCAGTCATTGTTCAGCGCTGCACATATGCGCTCACAAAAAAACACCACATTGTGTTCGACAGCTGTTAGAGTTCGGTGCCGATGTGAATATCCAAGATTCTTACGGCGACACCGCACTCCACGATGCTATTGCCAAAGAAAATTCAGAAGTAGTTGAACTTCTATGCAGCGCTCCAAATTTAGACTTTACGGTTAAAAATAATCGTGGTTTTAATGTATTGCATCACGCCTCGCTTAAAGGGAACGTCATAGCGGCTAAGCGTATTCTTCATCTTTCTCGGCAACTTGTCAATGTTAAGAAAGACGATGGATTTGCAGCATTGCACTTAGCTGCTCTCAATGGCCATGCCAATGTCGTTGAAGCACTAGTCTTAGAAGGGCAGGCTGAAATCGATATACGTAACAATCGGCGTCAAACGCCATTCCTACTGGCCGTTTCGCAGGGCCATGCGGCTGCCCTTGAAAAACTAGTCAATTTAGGTTGTGATATTTTAGCGAAGGATGAAGACGGTGACAACGCAATGCATTTATGTGTGATTAAGAAAACAAATCTTCAGCAGGCGTCAGCACCGACTGATGCGCCAGAAATCCTGGAAATTTATAATTGTTTGCACCATTTGACTGAGTACAGGTTGATGTATACGATATTATGTTACTTAGCCAAAAGGGGTTGTCAAATCGAAAACAATAATAAGGGGGCGACGATATTTGAATGGATTACCGAACAAGAAGAAAAGGATTTGATTCTAAGCTATCAAAGAATGTCTAGTAATGTAGCTACATCATCTGCCGCAGTGCTTAATAATGAAGGTACGGATCAGTTGACCAAAAATATCGGGACTTTAAATTTAAATGAAAGTGATGAGAGTGCTAACATAAATTCCGATGGATATGCATTGATTGGAGAGGGTGCAGCATCAATTTCAACCCCACCGCCTCCAGTTCCAGCACAAAGAGGGCATTTATATTGCCAGTTGCCTCAGTCGATAACACCTGTTGACGACATTCCAAATGTCTACGTGCTACAAACACAGTTTAATTCAGATCCAAGTTTTTATCTTGAAATGACTAACTGTAAAGTCAACAAACATGAAAATTCATTGTCGCCTGTCCTACCGCCACCACCAACATCAGCAACTGGCAGTCATGTCAGCCGCAAACAGCAAAACAAACCCATACCAACGCCAGTATTCATAACTGAGCCAAAAGAGTGTATAGTCTGCGATGAATTATTGCATTTAATTAAATTTGAACCTTGCCAACATCAGATATCTTGTGAGGAATGTGGGTTAAGGATGAAAAAATGTCTCAATTGCGGTATGATGATTGAAAAACGCGTTGGTCAAAATGGACGCCTTATTACGGGAAAAGATACAACGCGAACGTCATCTGCAGATCGCTTACGATATTTAGAAAATAAAGTACAGGAGTATGAAGAATGTCACTATTGCAGTATTTGTATGGAACGCACAAGAGATGTTGTATTTCTATGTGGACATGGTGCTTGTAGTACTTGTGCAGGAACACTACGCACGTGCCACATGTGCCGGAAAACTATTCTGAAAAGGATTAATCTTTACTAGAAGATTTCTAACTTAATAAAAATCGGATGTTTTTTTTAACGAAGAAGTCGTTTTGCAAGATATGTATATTAGAGATGGGTACGTATTATGTTTTTTCTCAACTCAATATAAAATTAATATTAAACAAGTTTAAACAATTTAAGCATCCATGAAATATTTTTTGATTAATTATTAAAGATTTTTAACACTTGTCGTGTTTCCTTCTTATAGAAGGTGTGTGTATTACTAATCTGAAGTACATGCAAAAAAAAGAACATATCAGAATCAAAATATTATTACAAAATATTCTGCATTGTGCAGTTTTTTTAGTACTCCATTTCAGAATTATACTAAATGCCAGAAAATTTACTGATTTTTTTATATTGCATAATTATCTTTTTAAATGACTATTTTTGATTTAACATACATTTTTCTATCATAAAATAATGCAAGGGTTACTTAATTATTTCTTTTAATCAAGAGTTTACATTATTGTTATCAAATGTGTTTTTAAGTGAATAACATTGAGTGGTTAATACCTTTATTATCAACTAAATTATCCATTCTCCACTCTGGTTTTTGTATTCCCGAGAATTTTGTAATTCCAATGTTTGAAGAAGGGAGACATTTCCCTGATATTTTTTTTACGATAGTGCGCTATGTTTTGATCTTAAATTTAATAATATTCAGTTTAGGTTTTGTTTATATTAAACCAAAAGTAAAAAAAAAAACAATCTTTTACGGCATCATAAAGAAAATAATTTTCTTTCAATTTTTAGGTGTTTCTTGAAGAATATCTTGCAAAAAGGACAGTATTCGATTAAAATCTTGTATTGTAAATAATAAGTAGTGATTAAAAAAAACTAATATTAGAAGTATTCACAGCATTTGTTCCATTTTTAATTAAATGTAATGAAAATAAAAGGCTGAAATGTGAAAAAATATTCTTTTATTTGAAGAAATATGAAAATGATTGATTGTTTTTAAACTTTGTTGTGAACACTTTTATTATAAAAAAAAAAAAAAAAAACTGGAAAAAAACTTAAAAACAATATTTTAAATTATATAAATATTTTATCAATTGTATGTTAGAATTCTTTGGTTATAAATTGTAAAATCATGTCGAGTTAACTAAAACAAAATAAATATTTGGGTTGGCTTTGATCTTGTTGAACATTCTAAAATAAAATGAAAACAGAAATTCGTTCTATAACACAATGACCAAATGATCAGAGTAAATATTTATTCGAAGATAATAAAACTCGACATGTCACAATTTTTTCAATTACTTTGAAAAAAAAGGTCAACTCATTAATATTTTAAAATATTCATCTTTAACATACTATCAGTTTTAAATTAAGTGAAGTCATTTAAAAATACCATTTCATAGTTAAAACAGTTTAACAAACTAATATTTGTATTCAGCGCACATTATACCATGCATATATATTCATATATTAACAGCCAAATAAAAAATACTTAAAACTTGACCAATTATGTTAAAAACAAAAATATTTATACATCCTTCTACAACATCGATTTTTGATTTCTTTGACAATACATTTGAGCATACCGGATAGCAAAAGTTATTTAAATATTCTTTTTATCATTAAGTTATAATTTTATGTTAGGTATTTAATGTCTTTGTAATCCCCTTCTCAGAAAAAAAAAATGTAAAGAATATGTTTATTTAAAATAATTAATTAAGAATAAAGTTGTTTTCATTTTGTTGATTTTATTTTTTTTTTCGTTGAATAAGTTGTATAGATTTAAGGGATAATATTATATTTTTATGTAGTAGTATTTTTGACTGTTAAAAATTAAACAAAACTGATCAAGTAAGAACCACTATGATTATAAACAAAAAATTATTTTGGAATTAAAACAAATATTTATTAATGTATGATGTGTATTTTTTTTTATTATAATCAACCACACGCAGCTGATTTTCAAATCACAATTGAATTGATTATTTTTTAAACATCAGGCGATTCCTTCAAAAGACAAACTAATTTTATTGATTTTAGTTCAATTAATTATGCACTTACATAAACTAGTGCGATCTTATTTTATTGCAATATCTGACCAATATTAAAAGTATATTCGAACTCCTAAACGCTGGAAATGTCTCAAATGCAAAGCAGATAAAACAAATTAAATGCATTTCGTCGTGGCCGAGTTCTATCTTGTTCTATGTATTGCCTATTTCCAAACAGTTCAAAATAAAACTTTAAATTCAGGCTCAGTTTTTATTGAATCAATCTTTTTAAAGTAATTATTTTATGAAAACTGAAAATATTATGTATCTTAATAGCCTAAATATCTTTGTATTTAAGTTGTGCTACAAATCCAGGGGCTTTTCTCTATTCCAAACAAATCTAAGGAGCAAAATTAGTTAAACGGATTTCGCAACTTACAAAAATGAATGGGGCATATTTTGTTTTGTCTCAAGAAATACTGCTATATTTTTGCGCACAGGTGTACGACAATTTACTTTTTTTTTATTTTTGGATTGTATTTATATTATTAAAATATTAGAATAAACCAACCCAACATTTGGGGAAAGTAAGAATTTTGAGGAACAAGCAATGATGAGATTAAAATCAAATTGAGTCAAATTAAACCAAAAACAAATTGATGATACGACTACCTTGACATGAGTTATAGTCATTTTTATGTAAGGATGATTTATTTTCAGTATGAATGGTAATTTGGTTAAACTTTGCATGAAAATCTATAGTCAGAGGACTCCTTGAAAAATCTATTGTAAAATTGTGCTCGGGGACCACGCTCAATGCAATTTGATGCGAAACGTTCGGGGAGAACTTCTCTTTATGTTTAAATAACGCGGCTAATCCGAAAAACACTTATTAATTATGACCAACAACCGCGAAAGCCTTAAAAGTTATATAATTTGGGAAAAATTGAAAAAAAAAAATGTAACAAAAAATGGTACCTTTTATACATTCATGAAATTTGTAAAAATGTTTCCTTTTCATGAATAATCAAAAGTACAAAAATATATTACATAGGTTATTTTTTTGTAAGGCAAGGTAAATGCAAGATTAACAAAAACAAAATTTGCTTTTGTTGTACTGATGGCAACACTCATAACTTTGAATAAATAATGATATTTAATAAACAAATTTTAAGCTATTTTCACTAACTTCGGTACAATGGTAGTATTTAATTATTCACAAATACGTATTGCTTTATTGTTTAATAAATATGCAAAATATTCTAATACTCTTTTGATTCTTCGTTATCATAGTCTATGACCATTTTTACCAAGTTTCATAAAGGTAACACTTTTTGTGACAATTTTTTAATACAACATCCTTGTATGCGAATAAATAGACTCTTGATTATTCAATCGATTGGTATATTAAACTCTTTCACCAAGGTTCATGATGATACTAATTTTTATATTTTACTTGTTCTATTGCTGATAAAACAACTTCCCCTTAAATAATATTCAATTAATTATAATAAAATACACTTTATTTAACTGTTGTGAATAAACTTATTTTTTTTTTATTTGTCGTTAAACTAGTGACTTTTTTTTTCTCACGAGCAACACACAAAAAAGTTCCTTTTTCCCCTATAAATAAATAGTTAACTATGCCAAAAGTGTTTTCTAAAATTGTAATACTGTACAAATAGTGTTGCATTTTTAATACAAACAAAAAAATGAAAATAATATATTATTTTTATGTATATAAATTGAGACAATGTTGTAAATTAAGTATTTTTTTGTGAAGTTGATAAAGAAAAACACCACTTAACTATTTCCCAATTGCTGCGGGTTGGAGAGTTTGTTTAGTTCTTCAAAGCGTTTATTGCATAATATTTTTGCTTCTTCGTACTTTTTTTGCACTACATTTAGCTCCCTCTTTACTTGCTCATATTTTTGCTGACAAGAAAAATGAAAAAATTGAAATTTATACAAAAAAAAAAAAAAAAAATACATTTGAATTGCTACTCACTCTGTACTGCTGATTGTGAAGTGAAGATATATTGTCATTGTTTGCATTTTCTTTGCCCTTGGACAAAGCATCTTCCAACTCTCTTATTTTTGTATGTCTTACGCGACAAATCATTTTAAGATCTTCGTATTTGCTGGACAATTTACGGTAACATTCTGATTCATCACTATCGGTTGTCTGACTGTAACTGTCAACAAATATCTTTTTTGAATGTTCAGCACATTTGGCACAATGTCTGCTTTCGTTGGTTCTGTTAACGATAAGACTTTTGTATTTTTTAATTTCTTTCCTCAATTGTTGTTGCTTTGATTCTTCTTCAGCAAAGAGTTTTTTTAGTGTAGCGTTTTCTGTTTTCAGAGGGTGATTTTTGAGCTCCATAGAGAGTGTATTCACTTGGCTATCACGGATAAGAAGCTTCTGTTTCAGTTCATTGAGTTTTAGATTCATTTCTGAGCAACTGCATTCAGCATCTAAATATTTTAAAGTAACAAAAAAAATAACAAATTAAAAAAAATAAAAAAAAAAATTAAACTGATACCAGTTATAAATTTTGTATTAATGTTTTTAGGGTTAAATAAGTGGTAAGACTTACTTGTAGGGTCAGTCATGGTAGAAACATCTCGATTGCTATCCCAAAATGATTGAATTCTTCTCTCATCATGCGTACTAAGCCGGCGGTTTTTCCTTTCTTCATTTGGAGATGATTTTTGATTCGAGTCAAGTTTATCCATTAAACTCATGTTCTTGATCTAAAATAATTGTGTTAGTAAATATTTGTATCCTATACGTATTGAACAATATTATTACCTTCAACTGATGATTTTCACTCATCCAATGCTCCATGCCTTTTTCTTTTTTTGGTGAAATGGATGATTTGGATAAGTTCATACTTTGATCCTTTTGGAATGATTGAACGACCTGTTCGAGCTGCGCTATTTTATCCAAATTTGCTTTGACTGAATCCTCAAATTCTTCTTGGATGCTCTCTTTTTCCGAAATTAAATTTGTTATATTAGTTTGGAGTTGAGTAATTTGGTTAGAAAAGACCAGTTCTTTAGATTTCTGAAAGAAATATAGCAAAAGAATTACATAGAAAATTATTTATATGGAAGATACTAAGCAATCTTACCCATTCTTTTAAATTAGTTTTAAGTTCATCATTGAATTTATTTTTAAGGTTCTGTTCTTTTTCGAGTTCTTGTCGAAGTAGTACTAATTCACTCTTTAGTCGGTTACATTCCTCAGTCTGCTGAATTGCTTCGCTTAGTTGCTTGCTAAGCGTTTTATTTGCTATTTCTAGTTCTATGTTTGATGACTTCAAAGATTCACATTTCAGTTGAATTTCTTTAAGAGAGTTTTGCAATTCATTTACTTTTTTGCTCAAAGTTGTATTCTCAACAACAACTTTCCGAGCTGAATTCAATTCATCTTCAAAAGACGACTTTGTTAGTTCTAAGCTGGCATATTTCACAGCCAAAGAATCATATTCTTTTTGGAACTGATCGATTTTTTGCAAAAGGGAGTCTCTTTCTAAGGCAGTTTTTTGAGCAACATGCAGATCGCTTTCAAAGGTTTTAATTTTTTGCATCAAATCATCAATTTTTGAATTCTGCGCATTACTTGCAGCACTAGTTTCAGCTAGCATTTTATTCAGTCTACTTACTTCAGATGAAAGATGACGTTTTGATTCATCAAATTGATTTCCTAGTATTGCAAGTTTTTCCTCCAGTTCTGAGCTTTTTGTTACAAGGGAATTATTGTTGTTGGTCAATTGTACTATCAAATCGTCTCGTTCAGTGTTGGCTTTTTCCAGTACTTCTTTCAAATGTATTTCAGTCGCCAATGAACGTTTAGATTCTTCAAATTGTTTCTCCAAAAGCAATATTTGATCTTCAAGTTCAGAGCTCTTTGTCTCTAAGGAATTATTTTTTATTGAAAGTTCCGAAATTAAATTATCTTTCTTTGAAGACTCTTCATTTTTCAATCGAATATCATCTGAGAAATCACGTTTTGACTTTTCAAACTCTTCTTCCATTGCCGCAATCTTTTCTTCAAGATCAGTGCTTTTGGTGTCCAAGGAGTGATTTTTACTCGAAAGATTCATAATCAACTCATCTTTTTGTAAGGATTCTTTCTTTGAAACCTCTAATTGTTGTTTTACAGAAGAAAGTTCATTTATATGCAATTCTAATACTGTACATTTTTCTTCTAATTCTGAACATTTAGCTGTCAGAGTCCTATTCGTGTTAGACAACTGTTCGCACAAATCCTTCTTTCCTTTACATTCATCTTCTAGTGCTTGTTTTAGGCTGACTTCATTCAAAAGGCTTTGTTTCGAATCAACTAACTCTTGCTTCAATAAATTGCACGCAGTTTCCAATTCAGTAACCTTTTCAAGCAAAGAATTTTTGCTGCTAGTGAGTTCATCTTTTAGTTGATCCTTTTCAGAATTAATTTCTTCAAGGGCAACTTTTAAGTTATTTTCAGTAGTTTGAAGTTTTTCCTTAAGTTTTTCTATCTCTTGTTTCATGGCACTATTTGAATTGCGAGCTGTTGAAATTTCTAGATTAAGTTCATCTTCTATATTTTTGCCTTGTTGAAGAAGGAACTGCGATTGATTTTTGGCTTTTTCGAACGCCGATTCAAGTTCTTTTTTATCATTCGACAACTTCTCAATTTCTTTATTTAAAGAACTTGTTTTCACTTGCAAAATGTTTCTCGCTTCTAAATGGTTTTCCTTTAGAATTTCTTGTTGTTCCTTTAGATTTTCAAGTTCAGTTTGAAGCCTTTGTTTTTCAGCCGACACTGAAATCAACTCATCGTTGAACTTCTCAAGCTTCTCTTCAAGGGTGAGCTTTTCCTTTACATTTTCTTCTAATTCTTCTTTAAGTTTCTCTAAAACATTGCTCTCTTTTTCTTTATTTTCCTGATTAAATTTTTGTTCTTCAATTAATTTTTGAATGTCTGCTTTAAGTTTTTGACAATCTTCAACAATATTTTGTTTTTCTTGCTCAAGGACTAAATATTTTTGCAATGCATTATCTTTCTCATTCAAGATAACAGTGTAATCTTCTTTTAGCGTCTTCACTTTTTCGTTGAGATCGTTGTTAATCGTTTCGAATGCTTTCTTTTCTTGCAGAATATTATTTCGTTCGTCTTCAAGCATTGTTATTGTCTCTTTAAATTTAGTAACTGATTCCTGTAGAAGATTACACTCTCTAGTTAATTTTTCTAAGCGTAAAGTTGATTCTTCTAATTCTGTTGATTTCATTCTTTCGAAACTCAACAGCTCATCATATTCGGTTTGTAGTTTTGTGAATTTTAATTTTAGTTGGTCTGCAGACTCTTGATTTTTCTCTTGCAGTTTTATTTGCAGATCATTTATTTGATTTTTGACGTCTTGATATTTACATTTTTCATTTTTTAACTCTTCCAACAATTTAGAAATTTCCTCTTCATACTTCTTAATTTCGTCCTTAGCTTCCGGATCATTTTTGTTCTTGATCAACTCCCCATTCATCTCATTTGTGTTTTCCTTAATTGAATCTGGAACAATGCCATTGTTGCCGTTAGTTTGCTGTTCAATGGAATAATTATCTTTTACTATAGCTTCAAGTTTTGAAATTTTACTCAGATACTCGTCACAACTCGTGCATTTGGATTCATTTAAGTCTTTATTGTTTTTATCAAAATCTGAAACATCTGTCATTGAACATTCTTCTCTTGCATCTTTTGAATACATCGCTTTGAGGGCTAAACTCTCTTCTCTCAATTTAATGCAGTCTGCACAGTTTTCACCAACAACATTTTTATTTTCTAACAGTTTTCGGCACATTTGCTCATGAAGACGTTTAAGTTCATCGTAGCTTTCACGCGAAATACTTTCAATTGTTCCCTCAGACTCAACGGTTTTTTTAAGTTCTTCACAATCAGCAATTAATTTTATGTTTTCACTTTCAGCGCGAGAAATTATTTCACTTAGTTCACTTATTTTGCATTTGTTTTCGTCACAAATGGTACTAAGATATGATTTTTCGCTTTTTAACTGCTCAACAATGAGTTGCATTTGTTTGAGTTCTTGTCGTGTATTTGCAAGTTCAGCCGTTTCAGATTTGAGCATTGCAACAGTTTCTTGCAAATCACGAACAGTTTCAAAAAGTTTTGATTTCTCTTCTAATAATTCATTGAAATTAGCTTCATTTGATTGTCTGCTGGGACCTTCTAGTGAATCACAGCTATTTGGGCTTGCTGAATTCTTTTCCATTTCAAGTGAATCAAAAATTTCATTACATAACTTGTGCACATCTGTTGATATAACAAATTCAATCGCACCACGAAGTTCATTGAATCTTCCTCGCGTTATATCACTGATGTTACCAATAATCAGTCTTGTACCATGCGAACACTTATTGAATCCTACAGCTTGGAAAATCTTCGCACCTCCGTTTCCAAGGGCTATTTCTACCTCTAAAATGGACTCTGAAAGCTGAATGAATTGTAGATCATCGTCTAAGGATTTTCTAGGTGATTCGCTTCGCATCGATTCATTTTTGATTTCTAGTAATTGAGCAGCTAGATGCTCCGATTCGTCACACTTTTCACTCATTGACTTTGTCATTGACATAATAGTGTTCTTCCATTCAGTATTTTCTTTTGTCAATTCGTTATTATCAGCTTCCAGTTTTTGATTTTTCAGCTTCATTGCTTCCAAGTTATCTGCCAAGTTTTCAACAGCTGCTGTATTTTTGTATCGATCAAACTCAGCTTGAAGACTTGCCATTTCTTTTTGAAGGGTTTCATAATCAGCAAAGTTATCAACAAGTTGTGTGGATATGTCATCATATTCCTTTTGCATTTCGTTAAAACGCAATTGTAAACTACTTAACTCCTCTTTAAGTTTGGAATTCTCTGCTTGCAAATCACACTTTTTTTCTTCATCTTTGTTTGCAGCGGCTGAAAAATTTTTCTGATACTCTTCTTGGAGACGATTCATTTCAGTTCTCAGCGATTCCAGCTCTAACTGAAGACTATCATTCTCCAATAATTTGCGTTGAGCTTCCTCAACTTTTGTTTTTAATTCGCGTATTTCAGTCTCAAGATTCTCATTCTGGGTTTGAACCCGATCACAGTCGGCGAAAGATTGGACGGAATCATTTTCTAATTTTTCATACTCTTTTTGCAGACAATGGTATTTATTCTGAATTGATTCGTACTCAGATTGGATTTCACCGATGGTTCCTTCATGCTTATTGCATTCAACTTGAATTTTCTCATATTTGGATTGTATATCATGATATTCGCCTTGGAGCGTTTGCAATTGGTTTCTCGCTGATTGTACTTCCATATTAAGTTTTTCAAAACTATCCGATTTGCTCTGATTTTCAGCCATAAGTGTTAAGTAGTTTTCTTGAGCAGTTTCAAGTTTTATTTTGATTTCTTGAAGCTCGAAATTTAGAGAATCGTTTTCATCGCGAATTCTTTCCAATTCTCCCTTGGTGCAAAAAGTTAAATCAATTTCCGTTTGGAGTTTCTGGCATTCAGCGGCAAGATTATCTCTTTGCGTGTTTAGATTCTGTATTTCCTGAGTTATATTGATCTTTTCAGCGATTTTATTTGCATTTTCCTTCGACATAACCTCGAACTCTATTTTACCCGTTTCCAACTTGCATTTCTCTAACTGAAGGCAACTAATTTGTTCTTGTATAATCTCTAATGTTCCATGAAGTGATGTTAAGTTCTCAATATCTTTTTTCAGTGCTGTATTTTCGGTCTCTAGATAATCAGCTTTTAATTTTGACGATTCAGCTTCAGCTGAAATCTTTGAAATGTTCAAACTCAATGCTTGATTATCTAAATTGATCTTTTCAAAGTCTTCAATTAATTGTTGTTTTCCCGAAAGCATGCGTTGGAAATCTTTACAATTTGTACAAGTTGAATCAGTTTCACTCAAACTTCTAGATATCTGTTGAATTTCTTCTTTTGAATTATTTAGCATTTCATTTGTTACAGTCTGAAGAGATCTTTCAAGTTTATTGATTTCTTTTCGTTTTTCTTCAAGGGCCTCCAATAATTCAGATTCTCTGCGTTTGGATTTATTTTTGTGCTGCTCAAATTCAAATTCTAAACCTACTGCTGCACGATTTTCCATCTCAAGTTTATTGATTTTGTCGTTCAAGTCGGTGACTTCTTTTTCATACCGATTAATTCGGTCTAAACTTCTCTTAGATGATTCTTCCAAGTCTTTGACCTTCGACTCAAGCTCTTGGCACCTGAAATAATAATTTTTATTTTTATTTGTTTCTCTATTTTTCGTTTATAACTTAAATTTAAGCTCTTACTATGAACAATTAGGAATTTCATAGATAATATTATATTTAACGAATTTACAGCAGCAAAATTAATGTATAGAAGACATCAAATATAAAATCACACCCTTCCGCATTTTAAAACCAACAATTGAACATGGTAAAATATTCATCCTTAAACGTTTATTGGCATACAAATCCACTGGATTGTTTTAGAGTTTTCCTCCGTTATTACAAAAATAACAAATTTTACAAATTTTAAGTAGGAAGCATTGATGCGAAATATTTGTTTATCGTTGTCCTATTAAAAGTGACTTGTACATATCTTGAATTAGTCGGAATCTCTTAATTTCTTTTGTTTGATAAAACTTATGAGTTAGTTAATAGGTTAGGAGAATTATTCAAAGAATTATCAAAGTGCAGAAGATTTTGATGAGCATACGAATCAGCGCCGGCCTGTTGTATTTCTTGAAACAAAAACTGATATGTAGGGGTTTGAAATAATATTTTGTATTGGACAATTTCTTATCTTTCAGTTGAGTGATTTAGAACTCACAAATTTTTTTTAACACATTTTACAGTTTTATTGTTTCAAAGTAACGAAAATATATATAATTTTAAATCAAACAAATTTATCTTGAATACTTTTTCCCTAAGTTGATTATTTCCTTAGAAGTTATGTTTATTTTGTTGTTTGGTAAGAAATTGCAGATTTTAAGATGCTAAAACAACATTTCAATAAAGGCTTAAGGCAGCAAATTGACTTGAAGACATTAAATTTTCGCAAAAGGTAGGTATACCTTCTACTCCAATAGCATTCTTTTTGTTAGGATGAATGTAGGTACCTACGCCTGAAAGAAAAATAATATTTTAATCCAATTAGTTGAGGAGTCAAACAAAAAAATGTATTTATGCTATCAATCTTCTCACACTCCTGTTTATTTAATAATATTACAATAGGCACATATTTTTGATATCACCGGTTTAGAAAAAAAAATTGCAATAAAAATAATAATCAATGTAGGTCAGTTGAATGAATTGATGCGCAATCTAGGTGTATGCACTTGAACCAAACAAAAAAAAAAAATATCAAAACACAACCACTTACGTGGGTGTAATGTAGTAAAACTGCACATTCTGTTTATGGAGTCGTTTTCTTCTTGTAAGAGTAGGTATATTTTTATATGGATACTTATTGCAAATGATTTCTAATTTATTCAAAGCTCATTCCTGCTTGACTTGATTCTTCTTCTCAATACCCGGTAAAATATTCATGAAAAATGATAATAATACAAAAAATACATAATCCAATTAATAGTCCACACTTAAAATACTCTCTGGAATTCTTTGATATCTACACACGTTCTCGTCCATCACATTTTATTTTGTACACGAATTGGAATTACTACACACGTCTGCTTTGTACTATGTACATTCTCATATACGGCAAGTAAATAATGAATTATATCAGATAGACAAACTTTGTTGCTGTTGTTGATCTTACTTTAAAAACAAATCTTATCAACGAGCGTGTTTTTTAAGTGTTGTCTATCATTTGATTGTAGTATGACAACTAAGTTGGCCAAAAATATACATCTGTTGAGAAATTCCGTCCGACTGACGTTTTGAGGTATTTTCTTATGGGATATTTTGTAGCCATTTTTACTTTGTGCTTGTCATTTGGTGTGTGTTTTTGTTCTCATGTGAACAAGAGAACGTTGGAGAATGCAAGACTAGTAAAGAAAGTTGTTACCTGGTTGGTTTTTTTTTTCTTTCTTTTAAATTCTGGTTTCAATTTCAGATTATTATGAATGTTAAATTTATATGGAGTTTTGATAAAGGTAAACAATTAAATAATTTTTTTTTGTTTAAAAAAAAAAATGTGTAAAAATAAAACACACACGTACGTAGGTATAAAGAATTGGTGGTTCTGCTTTATGAATCGTGGACTAACATCGGATTGTATTTATTTACTAAATATGTATTCGAATTTATAAATAACTGCAGTCTGTAATAGATGGACAAGAAATGTGTTTGTTCGTGAAAGTATTTCTTGGTTTTCGAAGCAAGAAAATTTGCATTAAATCCAAACCTAACATGCTGCACTTCTGGAAATAAATGCTAAAATGTGTTCCTTTCAAATTAAAAAAAAAAACATCATGCATTTTTGTTGTGATTATTTTTGCAGCTATTTACTGCAAAAGTTGATTTCAAAGGCATTGTTTGGAAAAAAATGTGCTTAATTTTATTTTCCAAAATTTGTAGCTACGTTGTGCTCTTGCATTGTGAAAATATTATAATTGTGATGTGCTATGCTTTAATTCAAATTATTTTTAAAATGCAATCTAAATAGGCATGATTAAGTGCTTCGTAGGTATAGAGTACTATATGCGTAGGAATATTATTTATTTGATTGTTAGTGTACGAAGATGAAGTCATACAAAGCCGATTAAAATTCTAAGTATGTATGAAGAAAAACTATTTATGTAAGATATCGATGGAAATCATGGCTCTTGATTTTTAAGTATGAATAAAGCATTTCGGAAAACACTCACAAGATGTAGTTTTGTTGATAAAAGTTTTTTTCTCATTTATTTTTTCTTAAGGTATTATTGGAAATGATATACAAAATAATAAATTCCGTAGAACAAATACGTTTATTAAAAAGTATGACATAATGGATTTACGACTTAAAACTATGTAAATACCGGTGAATTTTTGTCTTTGGTTTCTTGAAAACTACAATTAGGGCTAATAGGTACAGTTTTTATGTTGGTTCAGTGCAGCTTAAGAAAAAGTCTGGAGGGAAACAAAACACACTTGTTCCTTCAAAGAATTGTTTTGTTTTGCAAAATTAATTTTAAAACTTTTGGAAGGTTGAGAACAGTTTGCAGACATTATCTAGAAATATTAAAAATGTCTAATAAGTAAAACTAAACATTTTATTTGTGTTTTCGAAAACGAAATAATTTTTTAGTTTTACTTTCAAGAATTTTGGTAAATGATTGCAAAATAAAATTAAAAAAAAGTTGGTTGGATTGTATCCTGAGATTAATACTTTCAGACATACATATTAGGTAGAGTTGATTGGTTGATTTTACATATTATGTTTGATTATACATATTATGTTTGAAAGGTTTTCCATTGTCCGACATTAGTCTTAGAACCAGTGCGTGCGCTAAAATATTCTAAGTTTATTTTCAATTTTGCTTCGGGCATAGGTCACTTTTAAGAACGAAGTTTTTCCAGTAAAATCGAATAAAACTCAAAATTACTCGAAAAATAAATAGCCAATCAAACGTTTAAAATCGCTCATATCGTAAATTTACGTTCACTTCAAAAGACAAAAGTTTGTCCAAAGGAGATGGTACTCTATTAAATAAAAACATTGAATAAATACAAACAGACGGTGAAAAAGGTTTTTTTTATTAAACAATATAAGTTTTCCCTAATTATAAAAGGAATGAAAAACATTATTCTCCAAAAATACAAAAAAAAAAAAAAAACATGCATATAAAGAGAGAAGCACACCTTTCAGTTCCTTTGCTTTAAAACGACAAATGCATAAACAAATTTTAATAAATAAACATTAACTTTCGAATGGATTGTGCGAAAAAGACTCCAGTCCTTTTAGCCTATTTGGTAACATTAAAGGAATAGCGCTTTTATTTATTAAGTTTCGATTTAATTTTTGTAATTATTCAATGGTAGTAGTAACTTCAGTTAGCTTTTCTTTTTTTCAACCTTGATACAAGTTTGACAAAAATTTGTAGCACGTGTGATTTTCGAAATTCTGAATTTTTGTTTGATGAAAGATCAAAATAATTTTTCTCTCTACCTCAATGTGGAATATAGACGAATTGTTTTGATAAAATACACATATATACTTTCAAAGATTACATTGAAAACATCAATTACTCGAACTACAATACATAATATATGTACATAAATATCTCATTCACTAAAGGCATCATGAACATGCAAATTCTCACCTCTTTTGACAATTAGCTAAATTTGTCTGAGCCTCTAAATGTTCAACTTTTATAAAGGCGAAGCTTTCGCGTTCCTTTTCATATCCGGCAATGATGCGTTCAGCATTTTCCAATTTATATTTTAATGTATTATACGTGTCATGTTCTACATTCAATTTGTTTTCCAAATTGGTGAATGTTTCAAGTTCCTTAAGTTCCTGTTCGACTTTTAGCAAACTAAAAAAACGTTCGTTTTTTATTTTGCAGAAAACAGAAAACAAATGTTCTTCTAAAAAAGTATCTATTGACTTACCTTTGTTTTTCAGTGAGTTTTGGTGTAAGACTAGCTCTTAATTTAAAATCAGAATTTGTTGGTGTTTTGAAAGCCAATTTCATGGGTGACGTTTGTGGAGTTAATGCCTCATCAAAACACACATCTTCACCTGGAATAAATTCTTCATCAATGCTTGGCGAACATTCAATTTCTTTCAGTTTTTCCTGGTAATATACATCTCGCACTGTTATGTGTGGTGTGAAATTAAATGTAGATTTTGGTAATTGCATTTTTGTGGGCACTTGAGCTGCAAACGGCAACGGTGGAATACACGTTTCCGTTTTAGTTGAAGGTTCTTCTGGCAAAGTAGGAATCATAGAGGATGGACACCATGTTCTTCGACGATTTTTAGAGGATGCTTTTAGCGAACACGAAGTACTGCTGTTAATGATTTTATGTATTTCATCGTTGAGAAGTTTTTGTAACTGACTCACTTTTATCTAGAAATGATTATTTATAATTTTGTTAAAAAAGAAACTAAAATGAGTTGAAAATTCAAAGAATTTATTTTTGATTGTTCTTAATTTGGTCTTACCTGACTATTTTTAGTTTTTTCTACTTCCAGTTCAGTAGTTAGGGCATCGATTTTCTTAACAAGTCTTTTCATCATTGCAGAATCTGAAACAACCTCGTTCACTTGAGGCTTATTTTTGACTACTTTTGCACGATTTGCAAAGCTGAAATACAAAAATATTATTAGCTATTGCTCCAAATGTATTTAGTAAAAATGTAATATTGTAAGTATCGTCCATTTTAGGTCCGTATCCTGATAATCTGTGCTATCGAGGTAACCGTCGGATCGGAACTTTTTCCGCAACGCATCCTTCGTCGTAGATTCAATTTCGGTTCGAAGTAGCTGTCATCGGAAAGAAGAAAAACTCCCGCGCCAAAAACTTGTCGGAGAACATCGGAGAAAATATTAAAGAAAAACAAACGTTTTGAAGTACTTCATCGCATGCAAATGGCATGCGTTTAATTTCGTCGGAGAGAATCTCCGATCAGCTGATCGGAGAACTACCTCGAAGCAAAATGTCTCCGATTCGTAGAATTACGGAGAGAATTCCGCTCCGACGGTTACCTCGATAGGGCCGAATAAACTTAAATATTTTAGATAAGCACTTATGTGACAATCTTTAAAGGGGTAAAATAGCCCATAAGCATTTAGGTAGAACATAAATATTTAAGTTTTGTATCAGCAACGGGTCTAATGCGATCAAAATGAACCGATCCACAAATTTGGTTTTTTCTATTTTTATGCATGAACAGCAAACGAAACTTACAATTTGACCATAATTTATATTCTTTGAGTTTTAAAAGTTAAAGTTAATCTTACCTCAGAGTGGACAAGGTTTCTTCAACAGCAGTTGGATTAATTGTACATATAATAGCGGTTAAAGCATTTCCACCCAATGACGCTTGTAATATTCTCGTCAACTTTGAATCACGATAGCAAACATATTTGGCTTCAGCAAGTTGTTTTATTACACGACTGAGAAAAAGTAAACTTTTATTAATGTGACTACCTTCTTTTAAACGAGAACCCGTGGCTCCTGTTTGATCGGCTCTTTCAGAACCAGCTAAATCGACGAGATTCAAAATACTTATTTGAACAGAATCTTCATCGGTTTGGTCTATTTTTCTTGATTCTATAATCTATAAAAAAAAACAACAACAACAACAATTACTAAAATTATTTAAATTTCAAAATACATATTGAAACATACAATTCGAAAAATAGCATGTGATCGACTAGAACGTTCATTCATGTTGGTTTCGCCGATTCTTCTTTGTTTGCTTCCTTCACGCAAATGAATTAACAAATCCTGTTCGCATGTTATAATATTTTCACTGCAATTGACTGCAACTTCACCATTTGGAGTTTCATGAATTTTTAAATCTGTGTTTGATTTGTTTAGCAGATCGTGAATTTTTTCATTGTAGATTTCAATGTAGCTAACTCTGAAACAAAGAAATTATAAAATTTATAAGTACATACATAGGTGATTGAGGTATTGAATTTGTAGGGAAATTGTAGTTTATACATTTTTTTTAATATAGGTAAATATAAATGCAACAGAAAAAAATTATATAAAGTATCAACAGCATCCTGGCATTTCCTGAGTTTTCTGCCTAAGACTCGGCAATTTTTTATCCCTGATTTTTATCTGCAGTAGTACAGATCTAGCAATCTCACGGTCGTTGGATAGTTATTTTTAATGCAGATTAATTATTCTTGGCTCCTGGAATAACCTGAGATTCGTGGTCAATGTTGAGAAATAGTAGTTGATGATGTTTTGAATTTATGGTTTACTCCCAAATTTCGGGTTTCGCATAAAGAATATTGTTTTCTTATGGTAATTCTTTATTGAAGTTATTTAAAACACTTAGTTGTAATTCGTGCAGGTGGAACATGTAAGTATAGATTAATTCTAATGCTGGTGAAGTTTCTGAGGTTTACCCGGCGATCTCTATAGATACAGACTTAAGAAGACAGAGAAGACTTCTAGTCCCAATCGAGATCATAACAATATTGGTAAAAGACTCAACTTTTATAGAACAAAAAATTGCGAGCAATTCTTTAAATATCAAAAACATTTAAAAATTTAGGACTTCTTGTTTTAATAGTCCCAAATATACCGACCTGCTTAATATAACAACGCTAATACTTAATAATTAAGATTTTTTTTTACTATTACCTTAATAAGAATTGCCAGTCTGTGGAATTTTCTATTTCCCTGAAAATTTTCTTTGCCGCTAGGACCATCACACCTGGATTTTTTTCATCACCCATCATTGTGTAAGTTTTTCCTGAAAATAATCATCATCAACGCTCTTTTAATTCGAATACAAATTAAAAAAAAAAAAAAAACTACGCACCAGATGAAGTCTGTCCATATGCAAAGATGGTTCCGTTAATACCTTTAACACCAGAAGCAACTATTTGTTTAGCAATCGTATCGAAAATTACCTGATTGCTTGCATCTTGATCAAATATGTGGTCTGAATCCCCAAAAAATACCATCATTAAATGTTGTTAAAAAAATATTATTATTTAAATTTGACTTTACCAAAATAAAAAGGCTCCGGACCAGCACCATCCACAAGTTTAATCGAATTCCCAGCAACTTCCCATTTGCTAGCTTGTTTGTGCTCAATCGGTCGAACTTTAATAGCGACTTGAATATTGCTTGCAGACATTTTTTGTGTTTTTTTTAATATTAATTTGTACGATTGTAGTAAGAATATTTAGTTAATTATTAAACGAGAATAAATGAAAAAAAAAGAATATTAAAACATTAAAGTTAATTTGTGTGAAAATTGCATGCAATATGTACATTTAAACAAAAAATCAAATTGTTCACAAACAGTTATTTTGAAAACGCGCAAGTCAAATGTATCGAAAAAAATGACAGATGTGAAATCGTTGTTTTTGTTGGTTGAAACCAACGAGCAACGAGTTGAAATGGATGCGTTTCATGAAGAATACTTTTTGAAAGTAGACTGATGTATACACACAGATTCAAATTGGTTTATATTTCTCATTGATTTTTTTTTTAAATTTCAAATTTATAGTATTTTTTTATTAAGCCAAATGACGTAATTTCGTTAATAAATTTTCAAATTACCTCCCAAATTATCTCATTAACCTTAGAGGTTCTCTTTTCCAAATAAAATAATTACAAATGAAGTTAGGTGCGTTTTTCAAAGGACTTTCAAAAAAATCCCTGAAATAAATAATTTACGTGTTATAACAAGTATAAATTATCAATGTTGACATATCAGTAAGCAGACTAACGTTAATTCCCGAAAAATAAGCGAAACTGTAATAGGTTTTGTTGTAGTTGTATTTAACACGTTAATTGCTTAACCGTGTTATTTTTTTAACAAGCCCATTGAGGCTTTAAAGAAACACACCTAGTACTAGTTCGTGTGGTACCCAGGCAAAGTTGGGTTGTAATGATTACGAAAAGTAATCAATTTCGATTACATGTGATCAGTGATCGAAAATTTCCGTTAGTAGTGTGAAGAAAAGAACAAACAAATACCTGGAAATAAAACAGTATAAGGAAGAGAGAGACAAATGTATGTACATCACACTTCTTGTCAATGGGATCCATACGTTTAATTTTAATGGCAACATTCAAATCTATATACCCAGATCCGTAGATAATGAAATATAGCTAATAGCTAATTTATGTCCCAAAAATTCAATTTTTAACAATGGGCAATGAAATAATTTTTATGTAAGAAATACCAAAATATGACTTTCCAAAGGTTTTTTGGTGGATATGACCATTGGAAAATTATAAAACTGTAAAGAAACTTTTTTTTGTTGTTTTAAGGTATACCTTCTTGAGATCATAAAACGCTTGAACTTTTTTCAACATGATTTTATGAAGATTAATAACATGATAACCTTGAATCCAAGTCAAGAATCCTCAAAAATTACACATCAGATACAGTTTGAGATAAAGCATTTCACATAGTTCTTTTTGCTGTTGTTTTTTAGGTTTTCAAAATTGCCTTGTAACTTTTGAACAGTAGCAATAATCAAATAAATTTGCTTAAAATTTTTTGTTAGCATATTAAAATTCTCGGATTTAGGTCCCAGCGCATTATATGATGAAATATAAATTAGTAATTTAATTTGTTTCGTATAGAACATAAACTATTCAAACCCGTTGTTGTAACATTGTAATTAGAGTAGGTATTGTTGGCAGTATCCAATGCCAATACTGACTTTAACCCGAAGTTGTTTCAGTAGACTTTTGTTTTGTCCTTTACTTTTGAAACTCTATAAATAAGAACTATTTTAATAAATAAATAATAAAATTGAAGACTAGCAAATTTCTGTACATTTTTAAAATTTCCTTTTTGAACGTTTTTTTTTTATATTACGAAATTTAACGGACTTACCGCGATAGAAATTTAATCGAATATATAAAAATGTCTGAGAACCGCGATAATAAAAGCCTTAAATCTAAAAAAGTTTTTTTTTTTTTCAAAATAAGGGTTTCGATGATAGAGAATCTCTGTCTAGCAGCCTAATCTACTAAAGCGATTTACTATGATACCTCTTAAATTGAGCCGTCTCGTGAACATTTCAGTTTTGATAAAGCTTCAAGCTTATATTATTGTTCGCTATCTCGTATGTGTGTATGTTTATTAAATTTGATCGCAAGTCGTAAACAAGAAAACAGTCGGCATAGCTACAAAATTATAATAAATTCTTACTGGCTTTCGCTTTTCTTCTATTCTGAAGATTTAAGTTACCAAGCTAGCAAGTGCGTTATTATGCGAAGTAGCTAAAATTTGAAATAACAAATGATTGAGTTCAATTGTACCTAGAAACAAATGTATTTTCAGTAGCCTGACGATGAGAATTATTATATGTCGTCAGCAATCATGTTATTGTTTGCTTGCTTATTGACGTTTTCTATTTTTATTCTTCCGATAAGTAAAGACATCACTGATAGTGTGTTCATATGTTAGAGAAGATAACGTTCCTTACCTTATAATCTATAAATTATTATTTTATTCTTCGCTGGGGACCTATGGAAATTTAAAAAAAAATATTTTAACGCGCCACAAACTTATTTTTATGAATTTATTTTTTTACATGCAGGGTGATTCGTACAAGATGATTCGCATACCCCTAGTTCATAAATATTGGATTTATTGGGGGCTCGTACGATACCCCCAATTTAGCAAAAAAAATTTTTATCTACATATGTATGTATGGATATGAAAACAAAAATAATAATTATGATTTGGTTGATATTGGAGTTTTTTCTCCAAAAGAAGATATTCTGTAATTACCCAAAATAAAAGTAATCGTCAACTTAGTATTCTTTTAGGGATTTGGACCACTTTATAAATAAAGAACTTTAAAATCAAGCCACGTGTAAAATTGTATTTTTTGGCCATTAAAAATTTCTGCCACTTACGATGCCCAAGAAAAATTGAGAAGTTAAGCCGAGAGATCGGCTGAAATAAATAGATTGATTGGAAGGTGGGAATGAAAGATAATAAGCAATGAGGGCTGGAGACCATTTAAATATATAGACTTAGTAATGTTCAGGTCCGCACAGGGGAGAAAAAGGGACATTTTCGCGATGTTCAGTAAATTTTGAATATTGATCAAAAATTCTAGGTTGAGTTTTTTTTTTTAACAAATTGGTAAACACCAAATCATTGACACGTTAAGAATAGTTTCAAAATTTTTGGCAGTTAATCTAGCCAAAATGGGGGGTACTTTGCATTTTATTGGTATTGGTATTTCCCATTTACAGTACTTCCTACACCTTTTGTCATCTTTATTTTTAAAATCCATTTATTTCAATACCTGTTAACAAATATTCGGCTTGAAGTTTTGAACATTTTCTGTAAACATCGCCTAAAAATATTTCAAATAGTTTGGAAACATCACCCAAAGTTGAGGAGCTAATTCCCGAAAATGTGAGTTTGTGCAGTATTTCCTTTTTTTGTTGTGAGATATACAAAATTTGGGTGACATTTCCAAATTGATTGGGACGCTTCCTCCTAAGGCTACCGCCACCCAAAGAGAATTTTATAAAGTTACTCTTGTGCCCATTAAGCTACTTCCCCCTATTTACTACAGTATAATAGTTATAAATCTTTTTATCTCCGATAGCTAAATAGAATTGTTGCTCTATTTTGCATTATTATTTATTAAGTGAACACATGTTGTACTTTATACATATGTACTGATGTACGTACTAAAATCAGATCACCTATTGTTTCAGCTGATAAAAATGTACCCCTGCCTAAAAGACGTACCTGAGTAAGTATAGTGAAATAAAAAAAAAGCAAGTTGTTTGTGCTGCTTGTTGATCAAGTTGCTAGTTTTCTTTATCAATTTGTTCGCTGTTCAGTTGCATTTTAAAACTGCTTCAGTTCAGTTCAAGCTTAATTTTATTTTTACTTTCATTTAAAAAAAAGGCTCGAAATGCCGGTTGATATTAAAAATGTTCTAGTTTGTGATGCAGTCGATAGTGCGTGCGTTGATCTTCTTAAGAATAATGGCATCAATGTTAGTTATAGATTTTTTCATAAAAAATATGTAAAAAGTTATAAATAATGGATTGTCTTTTTTTGCTTTAGGTAACCTATAAGTTGAAATTAACAAAGGAACAACTATGCGAAGAGGTTAAGGTAAGAATTGCTGTAAACTTAAAACCGTGGATGTCAATATTAATTAGAATTTTTTTATTTTATTTTTTATTAGTTTTTTTTTGTGTAGGGTATGTTTTGTGATTAAAGGTCATTTTAATTTGTAGATAAGCCGATAAAATATAATCTAATGGAATGTTATCAAATTGAAAAGTCACATGTAGATAATACAGTGAAGAGCATAGAAATTATGTTATTTTAAAAACCCATACTTTTCTTATTTAATACCAAGTGAACAATTGAAAACTAAGTAGGTAGGCTTATTACCATCCGGTTTTGAGTGAAATTGCATTCGCCAACAATCATCGCCCACTTTCTTTTCATGTTAATTTTCTGAATTAATAAATTCAGAAATAATTTGTTTATGAAATGATCCATTTAAGGGCTATCAACCAAAGAAATTTGCATGATATTAGAATTTTTGGATAGTATTTTGTACATTGGGGTGGTCCTTATATTTATGTAGCTACGCACATATGATTCACGAAGTCTTTTTGGAATTTATTTTTAACTTTAATTAAAAAAAGAAGTGAACAATATTGGGAACTATTTAATATTTTATAATTCTCATTTTTTGGTAAACAGAATTTATAAACTAATAAAAAAATGAATACTCCTTCTTGAATGTATTTTTTTTTGTCCCAATCTTGACAACTGCTTCTGTTAATTTCTCATTTTTATTCTATGAAATTTTCCCATATAATCTTAAATTCGTATTCTAAAACTATACAAATTTTCATGGCTTCTACCATTTCGTAACCCTTTAATAGGAATTATTCATATTTACGCTGTTATTTGTTGCTTAACATATTTATCAAGTACACATTTAAAAAAGTAAATTTTTATATTCACATAATTTTATTTTAAATCATAAAAAGGAGTCCTGCAACGCCACCGGATTTAGATTTCTTGACAATAACAGAGCCCTTCTCACCCCACCCTTTCGGATTCGAAATAAAAATGTAGGCTCCCTCCAATCGTGGAATAACAGAATTTAATCATACCTCAAATGTTTGCAGTCATTTCTCTTGAACTACACATACATATATTAATCACTTTTTTAGTTTTTATTTATAGTTTTTAGCTAATTTTTCGGCACATTGGTTAGTTTATGGAAATCAAAATATTATTGCCAAGTTTAGCTACAATTAGATTAAATTTTAATTATAAAAATAAAATAGTATGATCCATTTCTAGAAGAAAAAAAAAAATTAATCCTGGATCCTAAAGCTACAACTTTTTAATTCGAATGAAATACATGGTTAGGAGTTGTCAAAACCCCTTAAGTGCACTTATAATAAAACAAATTGACAGAGTTCAGTAATATAATTTATCAAGCTTTAAACAAAGTTTAACAAATTTAAATTGAAACGTATGTTCCAGTATGGCAAACAAAAAAATAGTCTGCTTTCCTGCTTAATGGATTATGTTATCTTAGAATAGTCACCATTTTGTCTATTCAAGTGTTGAGGAGTTGACAATAGTCGAATGTCAAGGTAACTTCAAAGAAAACAAGGCTGCACGTGGGTGCACCATCAACAAGGCATCAACAGTTATCAAAAAGGATCCATGCATCATTTTCATCTTCAATAAGATTGACATAAGTTGCCTTAGATTTTTTTTTGTATTTCTGTCAATAAAAGACTTTCTTTGTGTTAACTTTTTTTTACAAAGGAATGTATTTTTTTATCTACTTATTTTCTAATAAGTTTTCCATGGAAAAAAGATTGTTTTTTTTTTAAATTTTAAAAGTGACAATCCTCACAAACACCGCATTAAATAAAATGCTACAAAATAAATTAAATTAAGTAAAATTTGTACAGATGATAATTTGTAAAACCTTTATTATGTTATGTTTGTTTTAGTGGGCACAGATGACTTGACATAAATATCAACTTTCTAGATGCTGTAAAAAACAATATCTGAAAATTTCGGAAGTTTTCGTGTCCTTAAGTCATAAAAACAACGACAATACTTAAGAAAATTGTTAACGTGTCTTTTCTAACAAAAAAAAAAAACCGTTCATTAGGTCAAATTTCTTCTCCTTTTTGGCAGGAGGGGTTATTTTTCTTTAATTAATACAAATTAACAAACAGAAAAAATATCTATACAATTGATGAACATTAAGGTTGATCCTTTTTGTTGCGGTATCGATCTTTAACCTAACGGACTAACATTTTCAGCTTCATTCTGCATCCTTGTTGTCAGCATACGTCCACGGCGTGTAGTCCAGATGTTTGAGTCGCAATTCCAGATTCCGCTGAACTCATCCACTTGCATTTGACGAAGCTGAGTGCTGTAAATCATCAATTACCCGCTAAGGAACATACATTCGAGGCCTATTTGCTTAACATTGAAAAATAAGGCATTTGAAAATTTACAACTCAGTTCCATAAATAATTTTCGGAAATATCTGAAAATTTTCAACTTATTGATTCATAAAATGACAATGAATTAATTGCCATAAAATTTTCTAGAATTGTTCTGATTTTGTACTGATAATTTTTTTATGAGACAAACAAAATTTGTGATTTATTCTAATTTATAAAAAAAATCACAAAACTTAAAAAACATTGCATTTGTGTTGTTAAAGGTTAAGAACTTCAATATTTTAAATTTTCAAGCAAATGGTTAAAAATTAAAGGTTTATTTTTTTCATTAAAAATATTGGCGACTATTTGTTCTGACATCTTTTTTTTTGGCTTGCATATATTAAAAAAATACCTTGAGGTAACAATGAAAACAGTCGGGTTCATTATTTAAAAGGAGTACCTACATACCTACCCACTAAAATTATACATATAAAAACGAACCAATAAAGTGTGATGGCGCATAAATTAATTTGTCATTTATTTTAAATCCTTTAGTATTTTTTTTGTGAAATATATTAGGTATGTAGATTGTACATTAGGGTGGTCCTAATAAGGACCAATTTCTTTAATTTTGATCATTCTAAATATATATAAAATAACTAAGCTTTATTTTCTTAAAATAAATGCAATTTTTTTCAATGCACCTACTTTTATATGTATTTAAATAAATGAAAAATATTAATTTGTTTCATCAAGTATTAATCCCCGGAAAGCTTGATTTTAGTGTATAGCCATCTTATGGCGTTTTAAAGAAATTGTAAAAATTCCCCAATGTTATTAACGCCGCTGACAATTTTAGCGAGGGTTGAAGTGTTAAATGCCACACTCATCGGGTCTTCGCACATATCTTTTAAATCGTGCATTCGATTGAATTCTTTTTCTGAAAGATAGCTTAAAAGATATCGCCATTTGAAAAAAACCAAAATATGTCGAAAATATTGTTTTTTTTTTTTCACGTACAACTCATAAACTTTGAATTTTACCGCAAATATTCGTGATTTTTTCTTCAAACATCATTTAAAAGTTTAAATCAAATCATATTTCAAAAGTCAGCTTTCCGGTGATTTCTTATTAATTTATCTGGTTTAATGTCTTACATGACAGGACCAATGTTATAAGATTTCTAGCAAATTTTAAATAATAATAAACTTTTTAGATTTTTTTGGTAATCAAATACAAAAAATATAAGGACCACCCTATTCTACATATTCTCTCAAAAGCAAGATCCACATAAGTTAATAAAAATTATTCAAAATAGTGTTATAAGCAGTGAAATACTCCTACGGTTTCCAGACGTCTAATATAGTCTCACTTTTCGTAAAAGCGTAGGTAAATAATATTTCCAGGACTTCATCAGTCCAAAATTAGTTGTTTTAATGAGAAACCAAACGCTAAAAGCAACAGCTATGGGCAAACAAATGATAAAAAGCGTTTATATTAAATCTGTGCTAATGATGAAATTGTGTATTAGAATTTAAAATTATGGTCAAAATAATCTCTAAACCATCCCATCATGAATATAAAATTTAACCATTTGTTTCCCTTTTCCATTTCATTACACAGAATTTTGACGCAGTAATTGTTCGCTCAGACACAAAAATCACAGAAGAAGTCCTTAAAGCTGGCTCGACAACTGCTGGTGGAAGTCTGAAAGCCGTTGGACGGGCTGGTGCCGGTGTTGATAACATTGATGTAGCAGCAGCAACAACACAAAATGTTATTGTACTTAAGTAAGTTAAGCAAATATTTGCACACTTCGACTAGACTAGATACCCGTTTAACAATAGATTGCCTCCCTAAACAAAGACACAAGAATCCTACCTGTTTTATAATAATTAACAAAATTAATTGGCGAGAAATGAAGCATAGGGCGGTGGTAATGAAAATGAGCTCTCAACTACCTTGAGTTGATTTTTTTTTTATTTCCTTTGATTAATGTTCCTTTTATAAACCCCATCGCTCCTATTTTCCAGCACTCCGGGTGGAAATTCGATTTCAGCCTGTGAGTTGACGTGCATGCTAATTGGGGCTTTAGCTCGTCCATTTGTACCAGCCGGACAAAGCATGAAGGAAGGTCGGTGGGACCGGAAATTGTATAGTGGCACTGAATTGTATGGCAAGACTCTGGCTATTCTCGGTCTAGGAAGAATTGGACTAGAGGTAGCTATGCGTATGCGAGCATGGGGCATGAAGGTAAGCCTTTGAAATTGTTTTGGTTTTGTTAACCTTTTGTTTACATCACAAGGACATATGTGTATATTCCAACAGATAATTGGTTACGATCCTATCACAACCGAAGAACAGGCAAAAGCAGCAGGTATTGAGAAAATGAGTCTCGAACAAATCTGGCCACTTGCTGATTACATTACCGTTCACACACCTCTGATTCCTGCAACAAGAAGTGAGTATTTTTAATTAATAACTTGTATACGAAGTAAATAATATTTAAATAATTGTTTTTCAATTTTCAGATCTTATCTCTACTGATGCATTGAGCAAGTGCAAAAAGGGCGTCAAGGTAGTAAATGTGGCACGTGGTGGTATTATCGATGAGAGTGCTGTTTTGGCAGCATTAGAGTCTGGTCAATGTGGTGGAGCTGCATTTGATGTATTTCCAGAAGAACCACCAAAATCAGAAGTGACAAAAGCACTTATCCAACATCCCAAAGTTGTGGCCACACCTCATTTGGGTGCAAGTACCTCTGAGGCACAAGTTCGCGTTGCTGTTGAGGTTGCTGAGCAATTCATTGCATTAACAGGAAAGTCAAAGGAATATACAACTTATGCTGGCGTAATTAATAAGGATGTTCTTAAAGTTTACCAATAATTAAAGATAAATAAAGTAAACTTTTTTTTAACATAATACGTCTGTTGAATGATTTTTGTTTGTGTACACGACAAATGTTTACTTCCAATAAAAGATTTCCTTTTCACCTTATTGCTATGTGGGATTGATGGATCTGCGAGAATAAAGTAGATATCTGTCTACACTTTACGAATATGAATAAGATGGATATTGGATATTGTTCTATTGAACGGAATAAAACTCTTTCGAGTTCTGTCGAAGCTCGTACTAAGTATAAATTCCAACGTTGAAAATGAATTTTGCAAAAGATAAAGAAAGAAAATTTTAATGAGCAGAGACCAAAGCTTTAAATTGTTTTAAACTCCCGCCAAAACTAATTTTTGGGAAGTTTTAATAATATTTTGATTTTAAAGAAGACTTTGTCTTCAAATTTTTAAATTTTAGAACAACATATTGTTTTGCAAACATAAATATTTTTACAAAAATAAAATTAAATAACAGCAGACGTTGGAACATAATATTCAAACATCTCACGAGGTGAGATGCTTTACAGCAGACAAATTTTTAGTTTTGTGTGCTACGTTATTAAATTAATTTTAATTAAATTTATAAAAGACTCGATTATTTTGACATGCCACTTGACCCATTTTGAATGAATTGTCATAAAATACATACATGTGTGTAAATCACTTATGGATAATTAAGCATTTATTTCTTTATATAGGTATAAAATATATTATATACGACATTATAATGCTTAAAATTTAATTAATTTTCTGAAAAAGCACGCTGTGGCGTAAACAAAAGGAATTTTCAATTTTGTTTTGTATTTTGTTTGCATTTTTATTCCCGATTTTGCAGTTCATGGAAAAGTGGATGTAATCGCTACAAAGGTTGAACAACCATATTTGAGCTAGGAAGTTGAAATAGAGCTTCAAATTAACATTTTTTTTTCAGTTCCATGCAAAATTTTAAGCCATTTAAAAAAAACATGCAGTACATGCTCTTTTCTCAAGAACTTAAGGGGGGAACTTAAAATATCTAAGTCTTTCATCTACTGTGAAAACAAAAAAACTTTTTTTTAAAGGTATAGAACTTTAAGTTGGCAACATTTTTTTAACTGACGGCCATTTTAACAGAGGCTGCTAAGTGATTTGTATTATGTTTGTTTTGGCATTTGACGATGAATAGACGGATACCTGAACAGCGCTTCCAAATAGTGCTAGTTTATCCATTCATTTTTTAACAATTTTGAATATATTTTCGGCTCTTCAGAAAAAAATACCGAGTTTTATCAGAAATAGTCACCAATTTTTGAATGTCTTTTTCCAGCTTTATTTTTTTGTTTTGTTGTTTTTTTTTTCAAATCCTTTTATTTATTTTATTTAATTGATTTAAAAAGTTATAGTATTTTTTTTTCTCCCACTCGAAGAGTGGTCTGTTTTTGAGCAAAATTTTAAAGTAAAAATGCAGTTGTGCTGTGATAATTGTCATTATATGATATCTAGAAAATTTTCAAAAATTCATTCTTTTAGGGAATCTAATTACTTAAGACTTAAGAATATGACATAATCCCAATTACCAAGCACATGGGTATGTCCATTTTTGAAATGACATATTTTAGACTATGAAAACAACTGAATGCCAATCCTGTCTGCTAAAAATATGTTCTCATGTAAAGTGCATACACCCTCAAATTTATCGTCAAAAATTATACTATATTCATATTTTATAAATAATATTTAGATGTCTTGTTTAAGTTAAGCGAATGTACAAAAGCTTTATGGTCTACAAATATTCAAAATACCAGAGGGGGTCAGGATTTATAATGAAATGCAAGTTAAATGCTTTGAAAGGATGTTTTGTACTTTTTGTATATAGCTTGAGGTGCTTACCTTTAAATTCGAAAATTAATTTTCGTAACAAGCATCAGTCTAATAATATATTATGTATGAGCTAAAAATATATATAAAGTACATATTATGTACATGGAAACGCATACATACAAAATAATTTTGGTAACCTCAATGTTCAATGTTCTGGTACTTATTTAATATGAAGGCAAAAAACATTAATATACTTTTAAAGAAGGAGTCCTCGGGCGTTGTACTTTAAAACTTCTTTAAATTGATTCTAAAAACGTTACCCAGGGCCACGATGGAAAAATTTTCCTTGTTTACAAATGTTTTGCTTTTGCAGCATTAAACCATTTAACTTTTTTGCGGTTGAAAGTTGAGTATTTCTTTGTGTCACCTTTAAACGACAAAGAAAACACGTTTTTTTTTTTTAATACGAAATTGTAAAAGAAACAGGGTCTTTTCCAGTTCTATGATGACTGTGAAGAACATTTTTTTCAGTGATTAGTCTTAATTTTGCGATTCTAGGTCTGTGTAAACGTGGAAGTTCATCAGATGGAATGGTTATTCTTTATTTGAGAATCATCATTTTGGGTAAAATGAAATGAAAAGTAAAGTATTTGAAAAAAGGATTATGAAAAAAAAATCATGGGATGCATTATGCTAATATAAACAATAGAGAAAATAAAATAATAATCAAGTGCACACTCGGTAGTATACGTACTTTTTTGCAGTACAAATTATGGTGATAAAAACAAAAACAAAAATAAGAAAATTTGAAAAGAAATTATTTTTTTTATTTCCTAAAACTTTACCCTGAATAAAGGCAAGATACAATTTTCTCTTGCTACAAGAATTCCAAATAACAGTTAGTTTTAATTTGTATGTGCTCTAGATTTTCAAACTGAAATATTACATCGATTTTACCCTAGTCTAGTCTTTTTTAATGTTTGGCATTTTTAAACTGTCACAACCTTAACATTTAAATATCTATGACAGTATTTTCGTTAATCTAGAAATTGATATCAAAAACAATATATTCGCAGACATTGCCTAATCAATTTAAAAGTTGCATATGTAAACAAAAAAAAAAGTAATTATTAATCCAAACTGATGTACATTACATTGACTTAACATATGCATAATTTCAAATTTAATATACCACCTGTTTTCTTTTTGAGAAGTATTTAAATAAAATTCCACCAATATTCCAATAAATTCACAATAATAAAATGAAGAGTCCATCAAAATATCATGTTGCCGTGGCGCGGCTTTTGTATTCGGGCATATAATCATACTCATACTCGTGAATATAAAATAATATTTTTTATAAAGCATAAAAAATATAATCAGCATGAATCTCCCCAAGCATAAAAAATAAATGATTGATTGATTGAAATGTACATTAATTTATTTATATTTTTTTTGGTACCTATTTGCCTTTTGACTCTACGTCTTGTCGGTTCATTTTCTTATGTTTCAGTTTGATTGGAACTGAAAAGAGATGCATTTGTTTTGGAATTTCAACAATTAGAAAAAAGTAAACTCAACAGATTTAGATTTTAATTTTTGGACACACATAGCACTCTCGCCAATAAATAAATAGGTACATATTTGAGGGTATCTTATAAAAACGAAGGCTGATATTCACTGAGCGCCCTTTACTTTAGTATGCTCCTAACTCATAAAAATCTCCCTCAATAGGTCATAGAAAATTTAAATTTCATTTGCTAATGAATTTGAGACCGATCGGTGAATACCAGCCTAAAATTCATAATTAATTATTGTGATACATCTGGTTTAAACAGAAATGACAATTTGGCCCCATATATGTATGTATATTTGTGTACATTAAAAGCGTCGGCAGATTTTCTCATCAAAAATGCGAAATTCTGAGAGTTCATTTTTGTTTCATGTTTTTATTAGGGCACCCTGTATGTCTCCTTCTTCTTTTTCTTTTTTAAACCGACAACGACGGTGGTTATGGCTGAGAGCTGGGACCACAACTCTCTCACTCCATTTCTTTACACTGAGGCTCCATACATTCGCCACGTTAACCTCAGGAAACCTCGACAAGCCCCCGGTTCTTGGTTGTTCCATGTCTGAGGCCAAGTTAATACATTTTTAGCGTCTTCCTGTTCCTTTCTTCGGCTACAGAGTTGGAATATCGTGTGTCATTTGTATGTAAGGGCAGATAATTCCAAATAATAATATAAATAAGTCAAGCGAGTAGACTGAGCTACAAGACAACAAGGAAACTGGCGAAAAAGAATCAATATTTTTTCGATCGAAAATGTTTCAAAGATCATTGCATTTTCATCAACAAAATTACTGACACAAACACAAGAGCTCATAGGTGGAAGGGCATATTAATTTACAACTTTTGCAACAATCTGTCTAGGTACTACTTATGTAAGGGTAGTAAAGTATACAATTTAAAAAAACCATCTCACTAATAAATTTGAATGGAAGAATTTTATATAATTGAACATAAAAAGAAAAATAACAAAGCTTGAACTTTTACCACTAAAGTATGAACAACTTGGCATACAACTGCTACTGATGCCATCACTTTAACATATTTTCTTTGACTTTACTTTAGCAATAGTTAACCACCCTTGTTTTCGTCATATATTTTATTTCTGTTTAATTTTTGCAATGCAAAAACACATAAAAGTTTTCCTGTCACTTGGTGATGAGTAAATGGGCTGGAAACTTTTTATTGTAAATAATTGTTTTGCTAAGTCCCAGGACCAAGAGTCCTTACGGAGCTCCATGAAAATGAAATAAAGGGTTCTTAAAAGTGAACTTGTGAACTTGGACATCAAGTTACATTTATTATTTAAGAAACTTTAATAGTTCTTATAGTTTTGTATTTTGTTTATTTGGTACTCACATTTGAATGAGAAAAATAATATAAATATCTATAAAAAAAAGTTTGAAAACAATTAAAGTACTTTTTGTATTTGTACAAGATACACATTGCCCTAGTTTGGGATAAGGTTTTACTATAAGGTTTGTAATTATTATTATTATTTTTGTAAGCAACAAAGGAATTAAAAAACCTCTAAAATAGGTTTTCTTAAATAGGTCTTAATTTTGAAACATGATACAACAATTGTTGGTTTTTTGAGTGGTTGTTGTTTTGGCTGATTATTTTAATTTTTACAAATATTTTTTAAATTGAAAAAGAAACATAATTTAAAAATTACACCAGGGAATAGTGAAAGAGTATTATTTAGCAATAAAATAAATAAAAAAAGATTATATTAAAAATAGAGAAATAAGTGTTTAATATAAAATTGGAAAAAAAATAAGAAGATTTTAAATAAATGCATTTTTGAATGTTTGGCTTATTATATTTTGAAACAACAATTTTTTCGTAAGTGATGTCAAAGTGAGGTTTTTTTATCTGTGTAACCGTTTATGCTTGGTGAATTTATTTTAATTAGCCCGTTTTTTGGGAGGCAAGTCATCAAAACTACCCACAGCTTGATTAAAAAAAAATACAATTTCCCCTGAAATTTAAATTTCAAAATGGAAGGGGAACCAATTATTTGTATTTTTAAAACTATACAACACAGACTTTGATGAAAAAAAAATATATTTATCTCAATACTGGTTGAAGCGTCGTTTTTTTCATGTTTGGAATTACCTACATAGTTGTTTCCATTATTTTAATATGTAGTTTAAGAAAAAAATATTTTTTGAAGATTGAAAAATTTGTTTTCGTCTCTAATGCAAATCACTTTGAGTGCCCAACTTTACCGTTGATATTTTTTTACCTGCAATTTGGCAAGTATCAGGTTCGTGAAAAAAAAAATCGAACGCGAAATATTAATCAGACCTTCGATTTCTATGATAGAGAACCCGAAAAATTGGTCGCAAAATTCAATATGTTTGTCTGAATGTCGACTCATATCACCCAAACTAATAAAGCGATTTTTTGCCAACTCAGTAATTAAGATTTTTAGGTATTCCTTAGAGAGAAAATGAAAATTTTGATTGGTTCCAAAATGATGGTATAACCGTTAAGTCAAAACAAATTTTGTAATTAATTAAAAAATATTAAGTCAAAAAATATTTTTCAAAAAACCGTTTACGATTTTCTAATAAACAGTTTAACGGATTGCAATACAATTTTTTGTGAAAAAGGTAAAAAAAAATCCAGAATGGGTACAAGATTTTTTTCCAAAAATTGTTTCCATGGAACAGGGAATTAACATTTTGATATTTTTGAGTTTGTTGTTGACAAACATACATACAGATCCGTTTCCGGATCTACTACTCTACTTACCTACTTATGTAGATTCCAAAACTTTTTCTCTTGTACAGGAAGTTAATACAGCAAATACCTTAAACATAAATATTTATGTTGAATTTCCTTCTTCCAGAATATTTAGAATTTCCAAACAAAATGTGTGTACCTACATACATATATATTTTTTTTCGAATTTTAAAGATAACTCGTTGATAACCCAAAAGTTTAAATTCTTCTTACTTTTCAAAGTAACATACTCGTACACATAGACACCCACTCTACTCAAGGGGTTCTCATTATTACCTACCTACGCATAATGTACAAATATTTTATGTTTGTACAATGAATTAAAAATTCCTCTCGAGTAGATAAATAATATTATGAAAATGATAGGTACCGTATGTTAATTTTTTTTTTTGAAGTAAAAAACCAAATTTAGTATATTACCTTACATAACAATCAACATTAGAAATTGTGCTAGAAGTATAAATTTGCTAAAACTATAAATAACTTACTCTCTGATCATATCTGGTTTTAAAGTCTAGAGCCCTAGAGGTAATGGTATCCCCATTTTTTGAAAACAAAATAAGTCCACATTTAATATAAATTAATGATTAAAAAAAAAATTGGAGTAATTTTTGAGAAACTTAAGATTTTCAAAAAAAAAATGAGGTTATTAATGGTTTTGAAAAAAAGGTGAAAAAAATCAACTTGGGTGATGCCGCAAAAGCAATCCCAAGTTTAAAGAAAATCCTGCCATCCGTTTATGATGCCGAAACGCAGACAGACTGAGTGGCATTGACGTTTTCCACATCATGGTAATGTAAACTTTGGTCAAAATCAAGTGCTCGAAATTTTTTACGAATTCAAAACTTGTCCTATAGAATGTATAGTCGTTACAAACAACATGCCATCACAAAAAAGCGTTTAAATCGAGATGATGTCCCGAATTGCATAAATAAGTCAAGAAACCTCATTGCGTCTCCTATGAGAAAACACCGAATTAATACGTCAATACCGTTAAAAAATCTAAATCTAAAAAATTATCAAAATCTTTAGAGTCGTTTTTAAGATAAGCTGAACGTATTCCTTATATTGGGAACTTAGCTAAATATCCCTAGTACACACATTAAAACAATTTTATCTCGTAATTGAAAAATACAATACTTTTTAATTTTTTCAAAATAACCACTACTGTCGAAGTTAAGAAAAAGTCTGTCCAACTGTTCTTAATAAAGACAGTCTTAGCTCTCATTTGATACTCCATCACTCATAGATATCACTTGTGGGACAGGCAGGTATATAAAACAACCTGAAACAGAGCTGTCCCACCAGCAGCCGTTTCGTTTGGATGTTTGGACTAAAGCTATATCCTCTGATGGTATATCAAAGTTTCAAAAATTGCGATGATATACAATAATGGGTAATCTCTCACAATCGCCTTCCGTACAGTAGCATTTTATTTTAAAGCACAAAATAAAATCAAAATATGGAAAACATGCTTGTTGTTTAAAAAATATAAAAATATTTTTCATATTATAAAACTTAAATGAACAATCTCTCCTATTAAAAGTGTCACGAATCTAATTTCAAAATCCTTCCAAGCACATTTCATATATCTCTCTAAGATTCTCATGGGAGGAAGAAATGACAATTTTATTGCAACAAATTCTTTGAGACCAAATGGATATGTCAAGAGAATATGAAATTTTCAAGCAAACTATTTTCCATTTTATGCAATGGGTAGTTGAGAATATTTAAACGATGGTGTTATGAAATTTTAACCTAACTATGATGGTAAAGAGATATAAATTTGATTTAACATGTGGACAATCTCAGTTGATTTTGAATACATTTATCTTAAAGATTTATTATTTATCTTTAAAGTGAGAAATAAAGATATACATAGGTGAAAACTTCGTTAAAAATATTTATCTTGTGTCCTACAAATATAATATTTAAATTTTTTTTTTAAAGTAAGGAACTTCTACACATTGACATCTTAAATGTTAATAATCAGTAGCTTATAATGAATGTGTCGAGTTCACTTCGAAATCCCAGTCCCATATGCATTTTGTGTAACTTTTTTTTGCTTTTGAGTACAAAGGTTCTGTGTTGCATATCAAATTATTTGAAGTGCCCTAGATGAATGAAAATTGTGTGTCCTTGTTATTCCTCTTTTTATTCGTTGGATGTTTAAAATAATTAAATTTTACCATGAATTGATTTAAAGTCTGTAACCTTTACAACTTTTATTAAGAATTGAATATTATTTTTGATACTTTGCAATTTTTCAAAAACCATATCAAATAGTTCGTTGAGTTTTGGACTTAAGTTGGCATTACGTTTTTTGAAAGCTGCAATCTAATAAGTAATCTTACGATCGCCTCATATACTATGACGAAAGTCAAAGAAAAAACATTTTAGGGAAAGTAAGAGGCACCTTCCCCGGGTATAACTACAGAGAAAAAACGATTTGGAGGCACAGAATGACGCGATGTGGATTGTATTGCCAAAAACATCTAATCTAATAATTTAATCTGATCTAATCTATTTGTAATTTTCACTTTTATTTTTAATGAACGCTTATTTAGAAAACAACTTAAAAGTCTCATTTTATTTTTAACTGGACATTATACATAAATTAATCGTAGGAGCAAAATAAAAATATCTTTTCCTAAAAAAACAGCTTCAAGAGTTCATATAAACAATTTCGGGGTGGTAGGTGCACAGATAGGTACGTCTAAGTGTGATCCTCTTAATAATGTTAAAGGATATTTCTGTTGTACACAAACATCAATTGTTACATTTCTTCATGAATGATGACCAAGGAAACGCCAGAAAAGTTGTTTTGTATAACTTCTATTCATGGAACAAGGCAAGAAAAACAAAATTATAAAAATATTCTTAGAACAGATATATGTATGTTGGTGCTATGAATACCTCTGAATATACCATGAACCATGATTAAATTAAATTGAGATTAAGAATTTCTCAACTTGAACTTGGCCAAGTGCAATTGTTCATGGATAATTAGTCAGTTGGAAAAGGATAAACAACTGTCACACGAGTAAGCAAATGGGAAGAGGAGTAATAATCAGTCGTTGCTGACATCCTCGTGCAGACTACGCAGTTTAATTGAATTTTGCATAAATTCAAGGGCAGATTATAATACTGTGAATTGGCATAATTGTTTTGTTGATATTTACGAACACAAAATCCCTGGATTCAACAACTAAAGCTCAATATTGTTTTGTATTTAAACTGCATATTGAAAAGTTGAATAATAATTCAACTCATATCCTGGATGTTGAACTGTTAACTTAGTAAATATAAATATATATGTGGGAATATATTTTAATAGAACCATGGGACGCTGAAATTTTGACAAAGGACTTCGTTTCATTTATTTTAAAGGTCGTTTGTGGAATAAATATTTCAGATTTTAATATTCTATTTGGATATTGTGTGTATAAATTTTCATAAAGCAAAAATTGGTTTTAATTCTGGTTGATTTGTTCGTGAGCACAAAGCTTTTATACATATGTATAATGTACACTATTTAATGTTATAAAATATTTGTTTTGTAGAAGGCCTTTAAGAAAATATTTGGAGAAAAAAAAATGTTTGTAAATAAAAGTTCGCCACGTAAAAAATTAAATAAAAGGCTAAGTTAAAAAAGGCGACATGGAATTGATTTATTTTGTAGGAAAGGTTAGGAAATATCTTGTACTTTTTTTTATACAGCAGGCACAGCTGTGCAAAGTGTGGCTTTATACATGTATAAATACGCTATCCAATACAAAAGCCAATCCTGATGACCTCGGATTTAGACTCCAGAGCATGATATATTTAAATCTAAGTTCGCTATATACCTACTAAATTAATTTTTAACTCTCTAAAAATTGATTTTTAAAAAGTTTTATTGAACATTGTGATTTGAGATTTCTTAAAACTAACTTATTCAATTGTATCTTGCAGATGTGGATGATGTCATCTGGAGCACTGAATCCCAGGAGTATCGATTTTATCGACCGTTTGTAGGAATTCAATTTTTGTTTATGATTTAGATTGCGGTCCCTTATGGAGTTGTCGGACGTTAACTTACTATATTTTTGGTGCCGCCTAATTGCCATCTAATCAATGTCCTTTCAATCCACATTCGTTTTATATTAATCCGTGGAATGGTTTTTTTTTGCCAAATACATTTTGAGCATTCACCTTTACAGGATTTAGATTCAAAATTAGTTAAGCGACAAAACAAGTTGATATCAATTATTGATAGGAAAAAATACTCTTGAATAAATTCGATTTAAGAAAAACTTAAAGCTAAAAATGTACGACAGTTTTTTTCACAAAGATGAAAACTCTTAAAAAAAAAACTAAAAACAATTTTTTTAAAAATTGTTGCTCTAATTTTCAGCCTTATCAATAAAAATAAATGAAGTTTCAAACCTTATTCTAAGATTAAGTAAGACATGTATTACATTTTTTTAACTCAATCGGAATAGAAAACAATTTACTTGCGATGTTTCCAATAAAATTAAACATGAGCATAAGGTTTGAAATCTCAATTTTGTTTTTATTAAAAGGCCGGGCAGTTATTCTTCACTCCTATTCCTTATTCTGCATTCTACTTTCATATTATATATCTATGTATATTTTAATCCTGTTTCATTCAAACTTCTGTATTGATCTTAGAATTTGTTTTATTCGACTCACAAAATCAAAGAAAAGCCCTCTGATGCTGTTTGCTTCTTTTGGTTGATTTTTATACATATATCTATTCTTTTGTCAATAAAAGCCATAATTGTCCAGTCAATTGAACTGTCTTCTTGGTACTCACTCCATGGTGGTTTTAAATTTCACAAGCAATGAGAACAAAATAAGACATTTTGGAAAGAAATATTTTGAGACATTGAATTAAAGGAAGCATCAATAAGGACTAAAAAATATTCAAATACAAGTATATATGTACTCGTACATATGTGTATAATGATGCTTAAGCTATTTCTATAACAACTATGCTTTAAATCTAATGAAATAAATCACAAAGAGAATGAGATGGTCTGAAAATAGTCGGTCTAATTAATAAAATATCTATGTACATATTACATAATCAATATACAATCAAACTTATATCGTAGGAGGACTCATTTCATCTGTCCCCGACACGAATATAAATTGAAGAACTATTTTATTGGTTTTGGGGTGTGGACATAATTTTGGTTGAAGAATAATTTGTAGATCGTGCCGCACTCCGCTGGTCTAAAGAGCACTTTCATAGTGCACACTTACCAGAACAAGTGACTTTTAAGAGTTCAAGTGTCCTCGTTCTCAGACAACGAATCAAATCGTAATCCTGAATTGCAGTCTTAAGTGCCACTTATTCGGTAAGTTTGAACTATGTCTAAACACCCCAAAGTGCATTATAGGGTGAACGGTGGGAAGGTGCTGATTCTGGATGTGGTACATGGAAAACGTAAGCGAATGTTGAAAAAGCATAAAAAGATAATTTTAAGGAAGAGCAAAGTGAACCGCGTGGCAAACAATGTTACATATACATATGTCAAAAGGTAGACCTGGATTAGGCCTATTTTAGTGTTGCCACGTTTCAACAAAAAAAAAATGGCGTTCGTGTTTATTGAAGCCTGTTTTGACCACGTTATTTTACATACTGGATTAAAAATTTATAGTTTGATTTAAACAAAACTTCTGTATTTTCCTTGGAAGGTTCTAACGTCTTAGGGGCAATTGTTGCATCAGTACTAAGAACATTAGTAACCTTTATAAGGACCACCCATTTATACAAAATGAATTAAGGTTATTTAAAATGTTTAAGTTACCTAAGCCGTACCTAACAATATTTCCAGATAATTGTAAGCATTTTAACATGCAAAACGATGTGAGTATTAACATTTGTTTCCAATTCATCGTTATTGATCCCCGCACTGTTTTTTGTTTTAAACTAAACTTAAGTAGGTACTTGTTTAGATTTAGATTTAGATTTTGTTTTTTTTTTTAATTTATATAATTGTCAAAATATATACATTTCCATTGGTTGGGTGCGATATCCCGCTTTTTATAATCCCGTTTTTAAAATCCCGCTTCTTTAATTCCGCTTTTCATAATTCTGGTTTTTATAATCCCGCTTTTTTACTATCCCGTCTCTTATAATCCCGCTTTTCATAATTCTGTTTTTTTATAATCCCGCTTTTTATTATCCCGTCTCTTATAATCCCGTTTTTTATTATCCCGCTTTTGCAATAAAACGAATTGTTTTATTTTAAAAAATCGCGCGATTTTTTAAAAAAATAAACGGGATTATAAAATATTTAAAACATAATAAAAGTTGTGATTTTTTAAATGCATTTTATTTAAATTTATTTAAAATGCATTTTTTAAATGCATTTTATCTAAAAACAAAAAATATATGCTTCTGATGATTAACAAAATAATAACAAAAAATAAAATAACATTTTGCAGTATTTCTTATTAGTTCAACTGAACATTGTGTGCGATACAACGCAAATAACCTGTTTTGCTCATTTTCAAAAAAAATGTGTAAATTTTTACAGTGCAAACCAAAAAAATAACGACGTATTTTCTTTTTATCTTTACATATGTATTATTAAAAGAGTATAAACAACAATAAGTTAAGTTATATGGATATGCATTGCAAAATCGGATTTGACGGAATTTTAAAAAGCGGGATTATAATAGATCGGGATTTTGAACAAGCGGGATTTTAGAAGACGGGATTTCATAAGTTAGGTTTCAATTATTTTTTATTTATAAGAAGTAGAATAATGAAATAACGACTAAACTTAGAAAAATGACATTAATCCTAATAATAGGAGTTGTTGTATTTTTTCTTTTATCCTGTAAAAAGTAGAGAAAAGAAACATTTAAACATTGTGATTTGTAGAAAAAAAAAGTTTGGAGAAGCGAAAAAAAAGTCTGATTCTAATTTTCCAGTGCTTTTCGAACCAAATATTCTGTATTCATCATTTACAGCATTAATTATTCTGCATTTGGATTAAAAAGTATGTGGCAACACGCCTAAGCATATATTTTACTTGGTACTCTCCTAAGTCAAATGTGTGTATTATTTTGTGTTAAGCTATCTTCTTCTTTCAGTACATCAGTTTAAAGGGAGCGTATAGGAATCCCGGTTTTTATAATCCCGTTTTTCAAAAATCCCGAAAAAAAGTTTTTTTTTGAAATCCCGTCTTCTAAAATCCAGCTTATTCAAAATCCCGATCTATTATAATCCCGCTTTTTAAAATCCCGTCAAATCCGATTTTGCAATCAAAACTAGTTGTTTTTTTTTTTAAATCGCGCGATTTTTTAAAATAAAACAACTAGTTTTGATTGCAAAATCGGGATAATAAAAAACGGGATTATAAAATTCGGGATTATAAAAAGCGGGATTATAAAATTCGGGATTCTAAAAAGCGGGATTACAAAAATCGGGATTAAAGAAGCGGGATTTAAAAAACGGGATTATAAAAAGCGGGATATCGTACCCTTAGAATTGTAATCTTGAAATGAAACATCCAAAATTTTTTTTCAAAAAATCATTTTCATCATGATATTTTTGGTTTTGATTTATTTATTTTTGTTTCAAATTTGCACACCATTATTTATATTTTTTATTTTTTAAAATTAATCAAACTAAAAAAGGTATTAAAATTATATCCAAGTATATAAGGATTTCAGTTAAGGAGAAGAGGTAGGTATCGTTTTCTGTATGCCGATTTTTTTTTAATTTCATCTAACATCACCGAGTTTAACCTCTACAATATTTAAAATGATTGCTATAACCATAGACAAAAACTATAAATAAAAACTACAAAATTTTGACAATACGACAGTGGTACAATCGGTTGTATTTAAGTACTTTTCCCTTTTTTTGTTTTTCCACGTTACGAATGATTGATTTCCATTGAAATATAATTTCATATATTAAGTTACCTTATGGTTCCCTAGTTCAGACGATACTTTTTCCCAGAATAGAAAACTATTATAAACTTTCCTTTATATAGCGAGAGGGCGTTCGATAATCAGAAATAAATCATTTCAGTAATAAAATTCCTGGGTTTGTTTTATTAATGTGAAAGAAATTTAAAAGCCACTGAATATTAAAACTGGTCAGCAAGGTTTTTGTAACGCAAACCAAAATAAACTTTTCCAAAGGCTTCATTACAATTAGCACAAATCCAAGCTCATTATAGAATTGCTGTATGATGTTCGATTTTTGAATGGTGAATTATTATTGCTTCCAACAAAAACATGTAAAAGTATTTTTGGTCCAAAAAGAGTCACTTCTTGACCAGTGTAATATTTCTAGAATTCAATAAAAAATAATTTATTGATTCAAATTACATATCTCTTAATTAATGGCTTTAGTTGTGGCATAAACCCATTGCTATTTGCAGTCCAATTAAATACTGCCAAAGTTTGTACTTGGCTAATTTATTACAACATTAAAGAGTGTTTTTTTTCAGAGGTAGGTATATAACTTTAAGTTGGCAACACTTTTTTAACTGGCAGCCATTTTGACAGCTGTTAAGTGATTTGTATTTAGTTAGATTCGGCATTTCAGCATGAATAGATTCAGATTGACGCCTGAACAACGCTTCCAATTGTGCTGAACAGACTCAAAACTAGAAACAAAACTGCCGTATTTGGAGTGAATATAATGTTGAAATGACACAAATGTCGGGCGTGTTGGTCATATTATGCCAGAAATCATAAATTTAAACTAGGCTTTTTTAGATATCGTTATAGACCCTCAAATTTTAATTTTTTAATAGACAGAAGAGGTCAAAAAATATTTTTAATGTATTTGGACGGTTTTTTTAATATCTTTATTTGAAGTGCTTCTTTTAAAAACCATTAAAAAGTTAAAAAAAAATTTCACTGAGTGTAGTTCTGCCAGTCAGTCATTCAAAGACAATATTTATACCTACCATTAATAATTCCCTTTTTAAAAAGAAAGTTGGTACAGTAATTCTTTATCATCCCACTTGTATTACCAAATTAAAATTAAAAATAAATTCCTGACTACTGGCTAGAGATTCCCAATAAATTTGTAAGCCCGAAATCCTAAAACACATAATAATACAACTCTTGATACTAAACGAAAACAAACCTACACTGGCAACCATGATGCCTCTATACAGCCCCTTCATACAAACTCCCAGCTTCCTCACAAAATGAAAGGAGCAACAAGAAAAAAATAAAAAAAAAAAAACAACAAACAGTCTACCAGATGAACAGGACATAATATTATGTAGCGTGGGCCGTATAATGTTCTTCGCAGGAAGCAGCAACCATCAGCCTGATAGCAGCAAACATAAAGCTACGACAAATTTTGAAATTCATTCAGTCGACTACAGGACTCGTTCCGAATAGGATCCAAAACATTAAAGCGGAAAGATTTCTCCTTGGCGGGTTGTTGATAGGAAAAATGTGATGGTGCTTCGGAAAAGTGTTAACAGAGCTTGAAATTGTTCTTTTATCAAAATACCTTACTATAGTGTCCTGTAATTTTTTTCTGTGAATTCCGTAAATAAAATTTTTTGAAAATACCATTCCTCGATTGATATAAGTTAATGACTTATAAAATAATACGTATTTCTCTCTTTTTACTGAATTTTCTTGGCGATTTTTCTAAAGTTCCATAGTGTCTAATAAAAAGGGTTTTTGATTTTTATTGCTGATTTTACCATCAGCCATTTATCAACTATATGTCACTTGAAAATTTTAATCCTATCTAATTGAATTTCTTTGTAAAAAGTGTTAAGGTTTATTAAGTGAAAAAGTTGAAAAAAAGGATAACGCAAAAAAATAATTGTTACACACTGCTTTGAAAAAAATAAAAAAAAAATATTTTAAAAATGAATAAAACAAATTTCGTGTTGTTGATTTTTTTCGGAAATATTTTAAATTTTTTAACTTCACTTCCACGAAATTCGTCCTTCCTGTCATCAACCACTGAAAAGACGATATACATTGGATTCCTCGCGGAATATGCCCAGATGCGGGTAAGTTAAAATAAACTTTGCTGCTTTAAATTCCACGAGCAATTTATTCTTTTGAACAAGTTTTTTTTGTTTTTTTTTGATAAATTTCAAATATACTACTTATGCAGATAATGTGAACATTAATGGATTTCTACGAAATGCTGCAGGAAAATAGTTTGATGTAAATAACTTTTCAGGAAAACCTTTCACAGGAAGACATAATGTGATCCAAAGTAATAATTACATATGTTTCAAGGATGTGCCTACTTCCGAAATATGTGTTTAAGGTTGGTTGATTTTTTTGTAGCATTATTTTGATAAAAGAATGTTGGTACTCGTAAATCGCAGGATATTCAATTTGAAGACGGATACTCCCGTTCGGTTCTCTTCCATCTTCTCAGAAAATGGAAAGATTTCTTTTAAACTTTTTTCCTTTTCAAATGTTTTCTTTTAAATTTGAGGTTCTTATAGGCTATTTTGAGTTTTAGAACTTTGTTCTTTCAAGAAATATTACTAAGAATACTTACATAGGATTATTATTATGTATTATCAGGATAAAACATTACTTACACTTTTTTATTGTGTTATTTGGAAAAATTTAAATTTGGGCAATGTGTTTTTTGAGTAAGTTCCAGGGCAAGAGGAATATAAGGAAGATATATTTTTTAAATCTTTTTCTTTTTTCATAGAAATATTCACATAATGTGTTATTAAGTTCAAACTTTACAGACAGTGGGATTTTGCCAGGTGTGAAATTTCATGGGGAATCATTTTATTTTTTTTATTTTCTTTAATATAGATCCTGATTTAAAAAAAAAAAACAATTCATTTAAAAACCGTTTTTATTTTATATAGAAGGTATGCTTATATAATAATATGTTACACTAATACGTTCTTAAAATATGTATGAATTTTTTCAAAAAAATATTCTTTGATTTTTTGGAAAATCCCAAATAAATATTAAGTTTTTTAAATTTTGATATGTAATGTTGGTTGATGTTTTTTGAATATTCTATATGAAAAAGTAATTAAATTTTTAATATTTGAAAAATAATTGAATTCTTAATTTTATAAGATAGTGTAAGAAAACATCTCGTAGCAGATTACGAAAAAAATTGATCTGCCTTCCAAACATTAAATTTTCAAATAATAAAAATAAAAAATTATTTTTTTTTGAAAATCCTAAAAATATTTTTTTTTTAAATGCTGTTCTGCCGTCCTAAGGAGAAAGAGCGTAAGTGCCAAAAATCAAAAATTGAGTTTGAGGCATTTTTGGAAACGTTTAAGAGTGCCTTGTTTTAGTGTAAAAAAATTATAAATTCTAACTGTAAAAGACTCAAAATCACTCAAAATGGGCACATATCCATTTTCTGCTCTTTTCCTAAGTAAAAAAGGCACATAAGCCTTGCTGAGTAAAAAGGCGGCCCATATGCCAACATGATAATCATTGACTATGTGCCCTTTTACCCATAACACACTAGGAAAATATTTTATGTTTGTTAGGTTTTAGTTTTATACCCAGAATAAATATAATTTTATTGTTAGAAATGTTGAAAAATGTGTTTCAATATATTTAATTCCGCTTCAAAAAAAAAAAAATTAAAGCAATTTTTAAGGTATCTTAACTATGCCAAAAAATCGCATCTCCATTTCTTAGGTGTTTTCTAAGCAAAAAGGGCGTAAATCCATTTTATCTTACAAATAACCAAAATAACTCAAATTCATTATTACCAAAAAAATAACATAGTTTTTTATTAACAAATCATTTTTTAAAATTAAAAAAAAATATTTAAAGGTGCAAAAACCTAAAACAGTAAAATGCATTTATCTCAAAACTACAAAAATGGAGATACGGACTTTTGGCTTAGGACGGCAGTGTAAATATTGAATATTTTTTTAGTTTTTTGAAACTCAAACAAAAAAAAAAAAAAGAGGCTGGGTGCGACCCACACTGATAACTTCCCATTTTTGATCTTGAAAACTTTATATTTAGGTTTTTTCAAATAACCAAATTTTCTGCGAAACAAACTTTAGCTGTTAAATTCAAACAATCATTATTTTAAGATTGAAAAGCAATTAATTATTTAAAGAGATTTACGGAATGCACTTATATTATAGAGATTAAATACCTAATGGCAAAGTCAATATCATTGTTCGTTCTCAAGATATTCGAGTCGAAAAACCAATTTTACCACTTTTTAGTTTTTTTTTTTATATTTTTTGTGTCAAAAACTGTCAATTAGATATTTGTCAAAATTTAACCTTTCATAAAAAATTGTACTATGTATAAAATAAAATATTTTAGAAGGCACAATCGTTGTTCGTTCTCAGGATATTCGAGCTGAAATACAATTGTAACTACTTTTCTTTAGAACTTTTAACAGTTTTTGATTTTTTGTTAAAAAAAACTGCCAATTCAATATTCATCGAAATTTTATCAGTTGCTAACAATTATGTTATGTAGAAAATAAAACAAACAAGAAGTCAATATCGTTACCCGTTTTTGAGAAATTTGAGTCGAAAGACAATTTATACCAATTTTTGGTAGAATTTTTTGTAGTTTTTAATTTTTTGTAAAAAAACTGTCCATTGAATTTTTTTGAAATTTTCACCAGTTGTCAAAAACAACATTTTTCGTTAAATAAAATTATTTTAAAGTTAATATCGTTTTTCCATGTAAGGATATTCGAGCTATAAAATTTTTTTTTTTAGTTTTTTTGATTTTAAAAAATAACGGTATATTGATTTTTTTCCAAATTCATATCAAATTTGTATGACGTCATAATATGTCGAAAAAAATTTATTTCAAGTCAATAACATTATTTGTTCCTGAGATATTTGAGCCCAACCAAAATTTTCACTTTTTTTTTAAACTGCTATAGTAAAAAAACGACTGATTGAATATTAATAAACGCCCTTTCAGCTTCTTTCGAAGTTATTATCTGTAAAACAAAATTTATTTCAAGTCGATATCTCTACTCGTTATTGAGATATCGACGACGAAAAATGGTACCAGAACGTACGGACGTACGGACGGGCTGTAGACGAACGGACATAATTATACAGACAGAGATAGAACTGGCCGTAGGAAAGTTAAGTTAGATCAATATCAGGAGTGCGAATTTTTTCTTGAATTCAAGAATCGTTTATCAATATCATGTTCAATGACAAGGTATCTAAATTAAAATTCTTAAAAACACAGACAGTATTTTGTTTGCTATTCATTTTCTATTTAAACAATTAATTTTCCCTATTTTTATCTTGGAATGAAAAAAAAATCCATTTGAAAAAAAGAAATTTGTAACCGAAATCTTTTACATATTTTACAAATGTAGGTATCTATTTTAATTAATAGAATAGAACAATAATATTTGAAAAATTTTCATCATCAACAAAATGCCTACCAAATATTTTGGAAAATCGCCGCCCCTAGCAAAGCGTCACGCGAGGCATTTGCACCCTCTGCCACGCTATGCAATTCTTCAGAGAGCAAGCGAAAGGCCGAACAAAAAACTTTTGATTTAAATAAACTTTAATGTATATTCAAATATGGGTACAGATTCTGTTGCATGTGGTTGGAAACAGAACTAGAAAACTATAAAGCACGATATAGGGTTTCTCCCCCCAGTCGAAGCATATTTTTAATTTGTTGGCTTGTAAGGTTTGTACTTTTGATCTATTTCTCTGAAAACCATTGTTACTATTTATCTCTGGTTTTTAAATTAACTTGTTAACAATAAAATTAAAATAAAAAAAAAATATTTAAACAAATCATGACAGTTAAAGTTATATTAATAATGTGGACATATAAAATTAATTTACCGTTAATTGCAAAAAAAAAATATTGGGGTGAGTATTTTAAAAGTAAAACTTTTTGTCGAATGCACAAAATAAAACAAAAGGAAGTCGAAAACTTTAATTGATTTCAGAACATTTTACTAGCTCTTTTCATGAGACGAAAATGATTGCTAATTTAAATAAGAATTACACGATATTTCAATTTTTGGTTGGAATATTCAAATTTTTCTTTAAAATCATCGAGAACGAGTAACTCTCATATAAAAAAATAACTTTCAATAACTGTGTTGCAGAGGTTAGAGCGAATACAGTTCAAAACAATTTTATTTACATTTTAACACTAACTTGTAGAAAGAGCAAATAAAATTTCATTCAAAATAATGAAATTGATTTTTAACTTCCCATAGGGAGTTATTGTAATCGGTTCGATTTGTCAAATTGAAAGTTTTGACATTTCTCGACGTTTCAAGGTCCCTAGAGCCTATATCAATCATTTTTAGAGAGATGTCTGTGTGTGCGTGTGTACGTACGTTCGTACGTTCGTACGTTTGTATGTTCGTACGTTCGTACGTTCGTACGTCCGTACGTTCGTACGTCCGTACGTTCTGGTACCATTTTTCGTCGTCGATATCTCAAGAACGAGTAGAGATATCGACTTGAAATAAATTTTGTTTTACAGATAATAACTTCGAAAGAAGCTGAAAGGGCGTTTATTAATATTCAATCAATTGTTTTTTTACTATAGCAGTTTAAAAAAGAAGTGAAAATTTTGGTTGGGCTCAAATATCTCACGAACAAATAATGCTATTGACTTGAAATAAATTTTATTCGACACATTATGACGTCATACAAATTTGATATGAATTTTGGAAAAAAATCAATATACCGTTATTTTTTAAAATCAAAACAACTAAAAAAAAAATTTTTTGTAGCTCGAATATCCTTAGATGGAAAAACGATATTAACTTTAAAATAATTTTATTTTACGAAAATTGTTGTTTTTGACTACTGGTGAAAATTTCAAAAAAATTCAATGGGCAGTTTTTTTACAAAAAATTAAAAACTACAAGAAATTCTACCAAAAATTGGTATAAATTGTCTTTCGACTCAAATTTCTCAAAAACGGGTAACGATATTGACTTCTTGTTTGTTTTATTTTCTACATAACATAATTGTTAGCAACTGATAAAATTTTGACAAATATTGAATGGGCAGTTTTTGACAAAAAATATAAAAAAAAAAACTAAAAAGTGGTAAAATTGGTTTTTCGACTCGAATATCTTGTTCTCAGAAAATTTGGTTATTTCAAAAAAACTAAATATAAAGTTTTCTAGATAACAAATGGGAAGTTATCAGTGTGGGTAGCAGCCAGCCTCTTTTTAGTTTTTAAATCGTCCCTCTTCTCACGAACTGATGCGACATTTGTATCTGCTTCTTCAATATGTTATTGGAGATCAGTTTTACATTTTCTATAAGCATTATTTCTGTGTTTTATAAAGGTTTCCCTATTTTGTTTTTCATTAAAAATTAATTTTTTTAATGTTTCAAGTTGAGGCGTTTTAAAATAACTACTTAACCAAAAAATGTTTAAAAATTCGTTAAACCATAAAAGACACTTTGTGATAAATTCTTAGTCAAAAAGTATTCATGACGATCTGAAATCTTGAAATTGATTTTTTTTCAACAAAACATACCTATATGGGATGTTTTCGATTCGATAAAACCTAGGATATTTTCCAGACTTAACGTCACAGTTATAGAGAAGGCAATGAAGTGGATCCCGCAGTTTTGCCTGTCTGTCTATATGTCGGTCTATTGGTCTTTCAGTTAACTTTCAATAAGAAACAAAAAGAAACATTTTTGAAGGAAGATTGAAAAAGGAAAAAAAAAACATTTTTTTATGAATTGCTTTAAAAGATAATTGTCTTTAAAATTTTGAAAGGACAGAACCCAAGTTTAGGTAAATTTGAATCAATTTAAAATTAATTTGAATATTAATTTATGGAGTGAATATTTTAAGGTGAACATTTATCACACCACTTTTTATCATATTCAAAAGTTTCACCAAAACAAATGAGACAAAATTTGATTGAAATATGACGCCCTCGTCTTACAAAGGAAACCACCGCCCTTCAATTCTACTTAATTGTCCTCCAATTTTTGTGTGTTCGGCTTACATTTGTTTCAATTATGATTGATTAAACTAAAATTTAAGAAGTTCTTTCAACATACATTTTATTTATACATTGTTTTATTCCGAGAAAAAATTATATTTATAAAAAAAGAACATCTCATGTTTCCTGCAATACCTTTAACCTCAAACAATAAAACAAACTGAAAACTTCGTAGACAAACCAGCTGAGAAACTTTAATCCTAACTAAACCTTGACTAATATTCTTTTTTTTTCTTTTCCACTAAACTAACTAACTAGAACTAGAACTAGAACTAAAATGATTTTAAGAAATTTTAAAACAAAATTGTTTCTTTTTTGAATAGATACCCGACTAGAAATTTTTTTCTGAGACCTATTGGGCCCTCATTGGGTTGCCCTATAGGGACCACAAATAGGGATGTCACGCAAAGCCCTGTGCGGCCCTAATTGGGCAATCCCATTCGTGCCCCAACGGGAAAATCCCAAGATGGTCCCAATAAGGTAATCCAGAAGTGGCCCCATTAAGGGTGTCCCAACTCGAGCCCTAAGAGAAATATTTTGATATAAAAATTTACAAATAACTGAATCAATTAAATACTAAAAGTACACAATTAAATTATTTTAAAAGTACTTACGTTTTTCTATTACTAGCCATTGGTAAATGTTTATATTAAAAATATAATAATAATCTAAAACACTAAAACTGTTTAATAAAAAACAAGCACTCGATAATTAAAAAGAACCTGTCGTAACTTGTCACCGCGTTTTCTCGATTGTCAACTTAATTCTTTTTTCCGCTTGGTGTCGCACTATTGATACAAATTCATATACATATACACATAGATATATTAAGGCGCCGCAGTTCTTTGAACTAGTATAGATGTATACTAACACAGTGTGTATAACAACCGACTTGATAAATGTAATATAATAAGAGACCTCTTTTGAGTATTGCGATACTTACGCTTATCTACGCATGCGCAAATACTGGATTTTTTTCTAAATAAGATACATGATAAAAATCATTCATACATTTTGTTAGTAGTCTGCCAGAAATAATTTTGAGACTTCTAAGTGTGGTCGGACACAAAGTATAACGCAAAAAAAATGACTAAAAATTTTTATTTTTACTTTGGGTTTGCCGACTTAGGTCCCACTCAGATCCCAATTGGGAAAAATTGAATAAAAATTTTTATTTTTACTTTGGGTTTTCCCACTTAGGTCCCACTCAGATCCCAATTGGGAAAAATTAACTAAAAATTTTTATTTTTACGGTGGGGTTTCCCGAATGGGGGCTAATTGGGGCCTTCTTGGGATTTCCCTATTGGGCGTACCTCTTCGGGACCCAATTAGGTCCAGATGTATAGGCTGGGTTATCCCCAAGTCATTTCTAGTCGGGTATAATTAAAGTTTTGAATCTAATATTTAGGTGCTACTTCAATTCTTTAAAAACCACTCAAATACTCAAAACAAGAATTTAAGTGTGTTATATGAAATAGGAATGTGGGAGCACAAATTGAATATTGAAATTTTGGAAATGAGTATCGTTCTCTTCATTATGGTTTATTAGAATTTTGTTTAGAGAATCTGTTTTTTTACAGGTAAGAACAAAAATATATTTTTAAATTCCAGTTTTTAAAATTAGAAGCGATAAGAAATAATTTAGTCGTTCAAATTATTAGAATTGGTAAGAAAATTAGTAAAGACAAAAGATTATAATATGTATTTTATTTTAAATGGTGTGGTTGAGTCGCTAATCGCTATATACATAGAATAACGTGTCTAGAACAGCTCACCCTAATAAAAATTTGAGAATACTTTGTCTATACCTTTATGTTTTTGTATGACGAGAGTATTTTTTTGTCGAATTTCTGCGTTCCAAGATAAAGTGTTTTTGTTTCTTTAAACAAAAAGAAGACGCCTACTAACTTTCTAGGATCTAAGCAATTCCGAACACAATATTACATAGCCACACACTTTGTATGTTTGATATCAAAAGATAAAAAAAAATCTATTTGTGGTTAGTTTAGACTTTGAGAAAAAAAACGAAATATAAAGTCTAGACTATTATAGATTATTTGTACAATGTCAAAATCTAGTTTAGTTAAGAAGAAGGAGTTTCGTAGAAAAAGAGATTAGTAAACTTTCATGAAAAGTGCTTTTATTTTAATTTTCAAACGTGCTTATGTATTTCAGCAACAACGAGAAAAAAAATTAAATCCAATTAAAAAATATACAATCATGAAACTTTGTATAAAACTTAAATGTTTATAAAGGTATTGAAGAATTAAAAGATATAATAAGATAAAATATTTCGTGTGGAAGGGTCTTAAAATTCAATAATTAGAAGAATCCATAAAAACATCCATGATGGAATGGTGTTTTTTGGGGGGGTTGGAAAAGGATGGTAATATAACCAAAAAATTTGTAGCACAAAATGATACCTTCATGGAACTAGGTAAGAATAATATGTCCATTAAAATTACAAAGGGTTATGGTGTGTTAGTATTTAAATAACCTCTGATACGCTTATGTGTTTAATAGTCCCAAAAAAGTATGCATTTTATTTTAATATTTTGCACAGTTTTCGAGAAAATCTTTCTTGAAAAAAGAACGATAGACCTCGATTTCAAAGAGAGAACCTTTTTCAAAATCAATTTAAAAAAAAATAAACATTTTTTAGAGCTAAGTTAAAAAAGCTTACTTGTGACAGCCAGCGGTCGAGCCATTGGTTAAAGAAGTATATTTACTTTTACTAAAACCAAAAATTAGTAGTTAAAATTTTTTTAACTACAGCAATATTCCATTAGCAGAGAACCAAATTTTGGGTTTGATTTTCTAATAAACGGTTTGGAAAATTATAATCAAAATTTTTACGAAAGAGGTCCTCTCTAATTATATAATTTTGATTTTCGAAAACTTAACATGTATTTGAAAAACTGATGGATATTATTTTTTGGAAGTTTTGGTTTTAATTGTGTGTAATAAAATGCTAAGAACTTGCATATATATTTTTTTTTTGAATACATATTTAAAAAATTTCATATACAAAAAATATTTATTTTTGAAAAAAAGACTAGCGATTTTTGAATATTTTTCTTGTATCTTAGGTTTTAGCCATTCAAAGAATGAATTTTATGCCTTTTTATGAATTTTTCTAATGACTTTCTTGTTCTCGTTTTTTTTTTTGTTTTTTTTTTTTTTCTAAAGAATTTCAGTTTAGAAGCAACTTACTGCAACCCAGTCGTTCAGTTTATTTTATTTATTCTAAAGTATATATCTTAACAGAAAATTGAACTTTTACTTAAAATCGAAATTTTGACAAGACAAGAAAAGTCTCTTCTCGTTCTCGTTACGTAAGCAGTTCCAGAACGGTCATGCAGGTTGCTATAAGCCATTTCAAGTTTATCCATTTGTTACGGAACACCATCAGACACCCTGTTGTATGGATGTAAAACATTGTACTAACTTTACTTTATTACTCTTTAATTTTCTAGTCTTGTTTTCCGGGTATGGTTGAAATTTTCGAAAGTTTGTTTTCCATAAAGTTTTTGTTTTATATAAACTTTTCTTTTTTGTGTATATATGTAATACGCTTTTGGAGTTTGGAGGAGGGCGAAACAAAAACAAAGTATCGTGAAACAAATCTCCTGTTGATTCATCAATATGCTTTCTCATAAATTTATTATTTTCTCAAAAAGAATAAAATGCAAATAAAACATAAAATATATAATATAAATGTATATTCTTCAAGAATGCTATTAAGAAATTTCTCAATATCGATATACTCAACGGCAACGTATAGTTTTCTTTCCCAAGAATTTTATTTATTTTATAAAATAACTGGTGTTGGAAGCAATCTATATAAAATATTTTCCTTTTTCGATTTGAAATTGATGTTATGTTAATATGTTTTAATGGAATAGAAAAACGTTTAAAAAAGCAACTGCTTCGTCGCATTTCTATACTTTTTTTTATGACCATCAGAGAGCTGGGAATATAAAAAGGTTAAACTATAAAAAAACATTTTTTCTGATATTTCTAAGATATTGCTGGTTGAGATGAATTAACGTGTAGTGCCACAAAAAAAAAAATAAAATAGTTTTGAGTTGGGAAGATATTCAATGTTGCAAAGTTGTTCGAGTCTGTATTTTTTTTATGAAAACAACAGCAGATATCGAGAATCGAGCACAAAATAAGCATTAAATGCCAATAGCTATTTCCAAAGTTTTTAATATTTTATTCATACGGTTAGTACCCAACGCACAAACATGAGTACAAGTAAAAAATGTATTTCTTAAGTCATAATATTTTTCTTTAAGAGAATTTACAATTTTGTATTCAAATATTTCTTCCTTTTTGTTGTGAAAAAATTTGAAAACCGTTATATGCAAATATTCTTTGAAAACCGTTATTTCTTTGATATGAATATGAAAAAAGTATTTAATTTTTTACTCAATGCACGTACTTACTTTTCCATTCAAACTTAAACTTCGGGCAAAATCGCATCGTTCTGTAAGTAATTTAAGTTACTTGAATAAAACATATTTTTCAAAAACCGTTAACGGATTTTTGTTTCCGATTTTCTCATAAACGGTTAATAATATTAATAAGTAATAATAATTTGTTTTTAAATACTAAAAACTTTCATATAATTTTTTTCTAAAAATACTTTAAAAACTTACTACACAAAAAATATTTTTTTGAAAAACAACGACTCTTATATTTGAATATTTTTCATTTTACGATGCTGTCTTCGGTTGTAGGCTCAAACATCTTTTTTGGCGTATTTTAAAAATAAATTCAAAGAACGAGTTTTATATTTTTTCATAAATTTCTGAAATGACTTTCTTGTTTTTGTATTCTTTTTTTTGTTCTAAAGAACTTTAACGTAGGAGCAAGTTCGTGGGACGTTCGTTCGTTCATTTTATTTTGTGTATTCTATAATTTATTCTAAAGTATATAGGTACTTTAACTTAGGAGCACAGTTCTTACTTTAAAAATAATTTTATCATAAAAATTGCAAGTTTAAATAAATAACATTGATGTGAATTTAACATAATCGAAAAGGAATTCAAAATAATAAATTACGAATTGTGAGCTAAATACAAATATTTAGTTTTTTATTCGACGTGAAAAAGCATAATTGAAAAGGTAATTATATGATTATGGATTATGAGTACTTAGTTATGCACTGCACATATACATACATATATACTTTTAATTAACAGATTCATAATTTAGTTTACCTATTTGAAAGCTGCATTAATTTAAAAACAAATACTAGACAATCCAATTATGCACGAATTAAGATAATGATGACATTAAAAAAGAAAATAGGATCACTAAAGTTTAAAAAAACAGTTAATTGTTGCGGGGATGAAATGTTTGTTCATGATGAACAGAGAATGCAAAAACTGATTTTTTGATTTATGTATTTTGAAAAACGAACGTTGTTTCATAAGCCGATTAATGTTGTATTTGTTTAGTCTTATAAAAGTACAAGCTCAAATAAAGCACCGAGTTTTAGTTTTGTGTTTTATTTAATTTGTGTCCACATTTGTATTTTGACAAATTCTCACTACGAGCGTAATAGAATAAGATTCCAGGAGCGCACTTTGAGCTTTGATTTTTGATATTTTTATGTTCACCTCAAAAGAAAAAAGTTTGGAGAAAGTAGATGTTGCTCTATTCGAACGTAAAAGTTCCGATTTCTTAACATCACGAAATTTTGGATTTCCCAAACGTTCGCTTTTGAACTCCTTGTTGCCTGAGTGCAACTCATATCAGATATCGTGGTTGTCTGATGAATGCTCTTCTGAAATCAACGGATACAATGCAATTAAAAAAATCGAAAAATCTTTTTTAAGGAATAGTTTTTGGAAAATTAATTTTCAAAGTCAAAATTTTTATTAAGAACGTAAAAAAAATTCGAACTAATTTTTTTCAGAATTTTATGTAATTAAGTACTAATTTTAATTTCAAAATTCAAAATTTAAAGCTTTAAGACAATAAGACCGCAATTCTTCTTAAATGAAAAATAAACAACAATGTACATTGTACAACCAAATAGTAAATAAAAGATATAAAAAAGACAAAAAACAAGGAAAAGAATTCTAAAGGTAACTATAGGAAAAATACCTTTATAAACAAGTAAATGATTTGAAAATGATGATTTGCTTTAATTGTATCTGTAGTAACCAAATATTTCGAAAATAAAATTTTGATTGGAATCATAAAAACAAGAATTTTCACTTTGAGACTTGTTATGTTTATGTTATAAATTTCATATTTGTGATGATAAAAGTTTAATGAATTATGAATATTGTAAGCTAAATGATCATCAGTATTTAATACCAACCAAAATTTAAATAAGGATTTCTGGACCTTTAATTACGTACCTGTATAAATTTAATGAATGCCTTTATTAAGGATTATATTATGTGACCAATTATTTTTTATTATATTTTTAATTAGTTTAAGCAGGCTTTTTTGGTCAATTTGTTTTTGAATGCAAATAAAACAAGTTTATTTCATCTTTTCCCAACGTTTCGTCGCTATCCACGACTTCTTCAGGGGTTTATTGATTTTTGAATTTGAATGGAAATGGAAACAGAACAAAACAAAAAAATTAACACTAAAATAATTTAACATTAAAAAGACTTATTACTTTACGGACCAAACAAAAATTATCACAGTAGTGTTTCAGGTACTTATTGAATTGCCAAAGCATAGCTCAAGATCGTATTGTCTCTATCCTCTTGTGTATTCATTGTTTTTTGAATGCCTATTGTAAAATTCTATATGAATTCAAGAGGACACATATATTTTTCCTATAACACAATTCCATTAAGTTTTGCTCTTACGTCACTTCAGTGACTTTTTTCTCTTAGATGAATTTTAATCTCGGATATTATCGCGGAAATTACACGAATTTGAATGGGAAATTGAACTGGAATTTCGGAAATTATGCATTAAAATGTGCCGTCGAAACTCACGTAGAGTCTTCATATGATAAAATTAGGATTTTTGATTTGGACCCAACTAATTCACTCTTCACTAAATTTAAATTCGGTATGGAAAACAATTTCGGAATTTAAAATATCAAAAGTAGCTTATTTTAGCAATTCAAATTATGAATTTCATGCTTTTTCATATTTTTCACAAATGATTTTCTTTCTTTTGTAAATTGTTGGTTATTTTTTTTTTTCAAAGTAATTTAACGAAAGACGAACTAATCTATCGTTGCAATTTTTTTCTAAATATAACGTCTGCTTAACGATTTAAGTTTACTCTTTGTTTTCCTATGGCCGGTTGCACCAAGCGCTTTTAAAAATTTAACAGGCTCTCAATTTGTAAAATGATGTTTTTTTCCATACAAAATACTTCATTTTAAATTCTAAGATCGTGTTGAATATTGGTGCAACCGAAAATTAGAGGAATTAAAATTAAATGATAAACAAAATATGTTTTTCGTTTTTCTCAGTTGTTTTCTTTAAATTAAACTTGAGCTCTTTGTAATAAATTGTTTAGCTCAAAACGGTTCATTTTAAGTAAATATAATCTTCTAATAACCTTCTTCGAGCTCTATTTTGATTTTTTTTTTATTAACATTTTATTAATTTGTAACGTTTTGATAATAAGAAAAAAACAATCAAAAATCGAAATATACATAATTCAAAAGATACCAGCTAATGACCAGTTATTAACATTATCCTTCCTTCCTTCGGACAGTAATTGAAGTTCTTCGGCACTATATAATTGAAACAACATACTTGTTTTTTAGGTAATTCTCGGAAATCACATTAAATAATAAACAAATTAACACAGAATATCTAAGGAAAATGTTCTTTTAGAGGAAAGTTTTAATTAGTATTCGCTGAAAATGATATATAAAAAAAAAACTACCTAAGTTTTTCCTGTGTATTGAATACCTGAGGCTTGAAGTCATGTATCATGCTTGAGAGAAAGAATTATTTTGCTTTCTAAAATATTTCTATATTCTTTCAGTTATGTGGGTCTGTATATTGTATAGTTTAAAGCATACAGCTAGAGGAGAATATGAAATTTGAAATTTATTATAAATTTATAAATTTGTTTCCCTTTATTGCGACCGTATATGAAAATATTTTGTATTTTCAGCATTATTTTATGTGTTGATGTAAAACTCAAATTGACTTCTTAAAATTAAAATTAAATGGTCTTCAAAAATGTCTATCTTATAATGTTATAGTATAAAAGTATCATAATCTGCCTGAAGAACACTTAAAATGTATTTTATTGATAAAATGCACTTATGACGTATTAAATGTAATAACAGAGATAATTCTCATTTTGATAAGCTAAAAACTCAAACAAGAACTGAAGGCATTTTAAAGAAAAAAACTGAAATGCTTTTTAAGAAAATAAACTAAGAAATTAAACTAAAAAGGGAAAAACCTGGAATTATATTAAAAAACCGATGAAACATTGGAAAGCAATTATTTGGTATTTTAATTCAAGGCTATAATTTGACTTTTTTATTTATTTTGTTTATGAAAGTGTGAAAAATGTTTAAAAAAAAACGTTGCATCAAACAACAAAGATTATATTCCATTAATCAAGAATTTAAGACGAGTAATAGAGAGAGAGAGAGATAGAAGAAAGCAAGAGATAGAAATAGAGACAGAGAAAGAGAATTTAATTTTATATTTTATTACAAGCCAAACATTTTTTTTACGAACTTTTAATTACTGGATCTGTTATCTTCATCTTTTTCATTAACCGGCGATTGTCATGATGATCTCGACACGCCTCCCAGTTTCCATGCCTGAGGCCAACTGCTGAATACAGGTCCAGGTGTCATTGTATTTGTTTGATGCCGGAGTTTTTATGCTTGTCGTTTTGAACTTGGTTCTCAGAGGGCAGAAAGCCCCAGCTAAGTTGCTCATACTGTATTTTGTCAAAGATGGTATTCTTAACGTGAAGACTGAAGACTTCCTGAGATTTTCTTGCTTCTTGTTGACATGCGACAAGCATCTTCATTTCATCTGTTGTAAATTTACCCACATACTTTCCTTCTACTTTGTCTATTCTCCAACACTGTGAATCGTTTGTTAACGCTGCACGAACAACTGTCGTGTAGCTTAGGGGACATTTTTCCATCACAGGGGATGGTGGAGTGTAACTTTTCATATTTTCTTAATTCAAAAAAAAAAGCCAACTTAAAGTTAAAGTTTTACACATATTAAAGGCATACCAAAAGACCAAATACTTGCGACCTAGTTGTGCAATTTAAATTTTCACAATCCAATATACTATACACGCACGATTTTCACAAATAAAACAGGAGAAAATGTTTAGTTCAATCATTTCAATTGATTTTAGGGTTTTTTTGGGTTAACCCTAACGATGATTGAAAACCAACCAATTTGGATTACTGTTTTGTGATTCATTGATTGTTTTAAAATTAATTTTGTTGGTCTTGTACCAACCAAGCTGAGGTATGTATGTATACATATATCGTTATTATTAATGTTGATTAAACCTTAAATCAAACTTTATCAATGTATGTATACATAAGTATACAAGGATGCAATGCAGGAAAACAATATTTTAAGTGGATCAAATTCAAATTATAAACTCTCTTCGTTCCAAAACTTAACCCATAAGAGGAAATAAATTACTTTGGCAAATTTATAATAATCATATTTTTATATAAAAGTTTTAACTGTATAACTGTTTTAAAATTCATGACTTGTGGTAATTAACGTTATATTGTTCTTAACACCTAACCTGAAATTTCATGTTTGTGCTAGGGTCCTATATATAATCTGTTGAAGAAATATATGTACAGGGTACCCCAGTAATCATGCAAACTAAATATGGTTATATGCCAGGTGCCAGGTCATGACTCTCAGAATATAGTAGTTCATACCGAATCATAACGGTTTTCGAGTAATGGTTTTTTTTTTTTTTATTTCAACAGACCTGTACCTCAAACCAGATTTTTGCTCATTGTCTCCATAATTGTTTGATTTTTGAAAATTTTTAATAGTTATACCAAATTTCAAATATCAAAATTTTGTTAACTGTTTTAAGCACCAGGCCCAAATATCACAACATGATTTTATCTTAATGTTCAATACCTAGCAATTTGTGCTGTTGCAACTCTATGTATTTCAATCTTTAACTGCCGAGATTTAGCTAATTCAAATGAGTGAGATGAGTCACTTCTCTTGAAAATCGATTAGGCTAGTAAAAATGAGTGAATGGTTCTTTAAGTTTTCGTTGCTTTTGTAAATTTCTTTTTGGGTCACACAACATATCCTTCATTCAAGTGTTCGAACAAAAACTCGGGCTTACCCATTTTATAAATAGCTAAATCGCTTTTGCAAGTGAAGTGAGATGAGTCGGCCGGCGCGGAGGCGCGGCGGGTAAGGTGAGTCATCTCATTTCACTCGCACTGCACATTTCATCTCGACACTGGTCGTAGAGTGATGTAATTACAACTCTCACAATTTACTGAGAATGTTGTGGGATATCAACAAAAGTTTAGTTTAACGAGTGAATAATATGAAAATGGATTAAATACATCTGGATTAATATTTAAATTTAGATTAAACATCTGAATAATATGGGTGATAGTGTAGTTAAAATTTGTACACAAAAAATAGCTACTCTTATATTAGCAGTGTTCTATTCGTGGTGGCAAACGACAAACCTAAAGCACAAATATGTAGTTTTTGTAAGTACCTTTCTAAAAAAGTACTTTTTCATCCTTATCTAAGGGAACACAGCTCCAGCTCCTTTTATGTGGTTCGTCGAACTATATTCTCGTCGACTATTCTCGTGAAACTTGCCTTTGATTTTTTATGCACAAAAGTTTCCAAGTTGCGGGTTTCCATTTAACATTCACATTTTGCTTTAAATTCTCTGGATAGAATCTCTCGATGTTCATCTTCTCCATTTAAAAGTAACATATCATTGTTCCATAGTTACACTTCACTATGGAGCAAGGCACAAAGTCTTTCACTAATTTATTAATTTGAAACGAAGTGGTTTGTGTTTCTCTTTACTAAATTGTGTCAAGGGTTCTTGATTTCAATATGAATTAACAAGTGTTTTTTAAGCCGCAAATTATCTCCATATTGTTTGCTTTTTCAACTTAGTCATACGAAATTTGAAATTATGATATTGTTATGTTTTTGGAAAATCAAGTATGTTGTTTATAGAAGGATTGCTGAAATTCAATCTCCTGTGAATGTAATCTTTAAAAATAATTTTCTGAATGCATATTAGGTTGAACGAAATGAGGCCGCGATTGATTTTGTAAATTAAATTTTGAAAATTATATAAGACCGCGATTTAAAATTTAAATAAAATCGCTGTAATAATTCTATTTCATTTTGGAAATGAAACAAGACTTGAGTTCAAAAGTAGACTGAAGAAAAAAAATGCAGATATCTCTTGTTTAACTTTGGGTAGAATTATTTTCTTTGAGTCATAATTTCATAAGGTCCGGATTATCCATTGTTTACGGAACACCCTGCATTTGCTGTTTTTTACTTGTCAGTTTCACATTTTTATCGTGTTTAGACTTCAATTTGTGTGATGTGTATTTTTCCAAATTTAAAATGTCAAATGTATTATGAATGTAACTTTTGTAATCTTATACTAGGTATTTTTAAAACATTTAAACTTTATTTTTAAAATATTTGTTTATTATAAATTCACACCTATGCATGCACCTGAAGACCACAATTGTTGAAAAAAACGGTTTTTGAAAGCAGCATTTTTCATAGAAATGTTGAAATTTTTTGTTATCTAAAGTTCGATTTTTTAATACTAGTTTTGAAGAAGTCGTGAAAAACAGAGTACTGTGTTTTAAGTGGCACATCAAGCTGGAGTTGACCCTGGACACGAGAGTTATACGCAGTAATCACCACTTCAGAAGTTTCTTTCTTTATTTTTATCAATACCAATATTGATGTTAATACCAAAAATATTGCGTTAAAAAAACCTGAAGCAAATTAATTCGATGCTTATATATAACAATAAGTGCCCAAAGCAGATCAGGTATAAAAACATTACATATATACACACATATATAATATTACATCAGGGATTCAGGTTGTCTTCTTTTAATACTGTGGCTGAATTATTGATGGTGATTTGTTCATGGGATATCTAACCTTTCCTCTCAGCTTGACGCTTATTTTCAATTTAGAGGCATTTAAAATACCATCTGTTGTATAGATATTTTTTTTTATACCAAAGTTGGATTTATTGCCCCCTAATTTTATACATATGTTACAGAAATCAAATCATATAAATGGAAATTGATTTTCAAAAGGTAAATTATATTGATTTAATTAAATTTATTTCAAGAATATTTGTTTTGATTTTTTGAATGTAAATTATTTGAAATAAAAGCCAATTTTCATTTCAATAAATTTTAAAGAAGCAATAAAAAGTAACATAATGTACCTACCTATGTTTATAATTCGGTTAAATCAACTTATCATCATATTTGTGGAAATTTGCTTATGTTTAAATGTTGTTTTTATTAAAACACCCTTAACAACAATTTTGCGGAATAATGTCTGAGAGCTGTTTCAATGGATGTTTAACGGCTATTGTAACAAAGGAGAATGGGCAGTTTGGTCTACCTAGCGTCCACAAATGAGCTCAAGTACATTTTGTATGAAATATTAATTGCAATAGTGTTCCATTGAAATTACTGTATTGGTCACTTTCTAGATTATCGAAAATATTTAGATCCCAAAATAAATGAACTTTTATACCAATGCCCAAGAATAGCGAATATTGTCATGGTTGATGAATAATGCACTTAACAATATGAAAATTATACTTTTTTTATTTGATTTAACAAATTAAATGAATCAAACATATCAAGCTTGTCGGTTGCATACCGTGCAGAACATTTGAACAATGGTTTTTACAACATAGAATTATATAAAGATCGAAATCTCAGGAATTGAATTTTGGTGGAGATTAATAATTCTCATTGAAATCCACACAAAACAGTTTTGACGCCTTGTTTGGTCAATCAATAGATTTTGAGAAAAAAACATCGAAAACATGGAGTTTAGTACATTTACACAACAAAATTTTGATTAAGGTTAAGGTCAAGGTTTTTGGAACCAATTTTCTATGACAAACAAGCAACAAGTTGTCAACACCATTTCCAAATTTTGTTCATTGAATTGGATGAGCCTTTAGAAGTTTTAAAAAAAAAAGTTGAAAACAATCCTTGACATACCAATTTTTTGGACTAAACTACATAGATCCTCCTTTAAAAAACTAAATTACTGTATACAATGGTGAAGAGGTCAAAACTTACAATCGAAATACTATTTCTGTAGAATATAAAAAAAACAACCACGCTCCATGCGGATAAGCAATTTGAATGTGTAATCCAACAACAAATAATCCATTTTAGCTTAACCTTGACAATTCTCGGGGTTTTGCTGAAGAAGGGATAGAGAAGGACTACAAGCGATATTTTCAAAGAAGTTATCGATAAATTGTATGGGATCTCCATTTTTTTTTTCTGCCTGTTCTCATTGGCGCTAATCAACAAAAATTGGATGACTAGCTAGATCTATGATTTATAACTCAAACCACCGATTGTCTAAAATATTTTTTGCTTTGCATACAAACATATTCTAAAATTTAACCGTTGGAATAATCATGGAATAAATATAATCCAGTGTTAATTCAAAGGAGACTTATTTCAGTCTGTTGTAAGTCAATTACATCAAAGCGTATCTGTATAGTTAAATTAAATATTTATTTTTACAACTTACAGTAATTAAATAATTTTCTGTATGAAAACACATTTTAAATTATTGATTTTCCCATAGATATACTCCTCAGCATGTACATAAATAATGAGAGAATATTAAACGGGATGTAATGAAATTCCAAATATACTTGTATTCTTGAGCAAACACACAATGTGAAGTTCATGGGTTAAACAAATATTTTTTTCAGATATCCCACATTGGTATGTTATCGATTTTAAAATGTGCTTGTTTTTTGAGTTTCTCTTACGTGCTCCTAATAGGAAACTTGTTTACAATATTCCAGAAGACAGACAAATAAATAAACAAACAAACAACAAAAAAAATTGCACAAAAAACGAAAAAAAAACAATATTAAAGGGGAACAAGATTCTCGAATATCGAGAGGAAATTATTATTTAAAGACCAGACATTTTTAATTATAAACCTTTCCCGAATGGCATATCTAAGACCATTTGTGTAATTTAGTGAAATTATATTATTATGTGCGTTATTAAAAAAGAAAACTTTAAATAAGAGAGAAGGCGATGCTCATATCTTAAGGTAAAAGTTTGAAGGTTAAAAGGGAAATTATTTCAAAATTACAAGCTTTGGGCCATATTCATAAAAAAGACCTTACAATCTTACTCCCAAATGAACCAACTGTCATTAGCCAAAATTAACTAATTGCCACTGAAATTCTCTAATAGAGCATAAATTTGATAATTGGTTCATTTGGGACTTAGTAAGATAGATTAGATAACATTAGATTAATCTACGAGTATGCTTTATTTTTCTTTAAGTTTTACACAATTCATGGTTATTTAAGGGTTGATTTTTTAGAGGCATAGAACTTTGAAATGGAATTAAAAATTGACTTGACAATTTAAATATGATTTCTGGTTCGAAATCATTCACAGGTCCAAAATGTAAAACTATGCGGTAGCCAAACATTTCCTTCAATAAATCAATATTGTGGCAGGAGCTGTGTGACATGTTTCGTCGTCTTGTTGAAACCACAGCTCCTGCACATCATGGTTGTGCAATTGAGGGACGAAAAGGCCAGTTATCATTACTCTATAGCAGTCGCCATTGATTGTAACGTTTTAGCCTGCATGGTGATTGAACAAGCCCATAGAGCACACCTCAACATACCTTTCAACAAACATACATTTTACTCCAAATACGGCAGTTTTGTTTATTGACGTAGTAGCCATTCAATGAAAGGTGTAAGTAAATTCTCGGGGAACTTATTTCGAACAAAACCTTGATTCTCAAAATAAATTTGCACAATTTGGAAGCATTGTTCAGGCGTCAGTCTATTCATGCTGAAATGCCAAACCAAACTTAACACAAATCACTTAAGAGGTGCTAAATTAACGAATATAACGCGAATACATAATAATTTAAATATGTAGGTGCTCATAAATACAAGATCTTAATTTGCCACTGCCTGATATGTTTGTGTGCCATTTCTCAGAAATGTCTCTAATTAAAAGACAACTTTTGCTTACTTTAACGGTTAATTGTATGGAAAATAAATTAACCGCTTGAAAATTTTGGTGGTTAATAATGACTTTTAATATAAAAGGCTTTTAAAATATCATCCAATCAAACAATTTTCAGAATTGGTAGAAAAAAAATAAAAAGAACTTTGAATCAGAATTAATCTACCTGTCAATAACAAATAAACTAAACGATTTATTTGAGAGTCTTCCGGATCTTTTGATTTTTAAATTGCTTAAGAGGAAAATCGCCAAACAAAAATAAAAATGCTTTAGAAATTCCAGACAGAGCATACAAAATTACAGATATACTATTATGCTTGTCAAATTTTATTTCTGAGAAGTTTCACCATTGAACTGTCGAGTAAAAGTTTTAAAAGTTGACAATTTTTTTGTTAAATTTTTTTCTAGAGCTTCAGTTTGGCATATACATATATCAATGCCTGTTATAAGAATTGCTAAAATTTTTGGAAAACTGATAAAAAGGTGGAACTGCTCATAGTTCACTTGAAAAAAAAAATGCGAATAACAATTATGATGAGGATGAGGATTTTTTTCGAGGAAACCCATTTCAAATTTAATGATTGGAATAGAAAGATGGATGTACTTAAAGTTTAAAAACAAATTATGGCGTCTTTTGCGGTGGCCGCCATTTTGAAAAATTGGTTGCACTATTGATATTAATAATTATGTTCACTGTTCTTCTCACGACAAATTAGAATATAAGAAGAACGGCCTATACGGCGAATCGAAATTTCCATATTCTGTAACCGACATGAATAAGTAACTTAAGTGCAGCACCTGATTAGAAAAGTGTTCTTTGCCGCCGGTTAAAGTTGGGACCGCTTCAGTTATTATCTTAATGGATTGGTTTAATTAAGTCAAATTCCTGTGTTTCGTTTTGTACAGCTCCTGTTTGACATAACCTCATGAAAAAGTCTGGTGCAGTATGGTCAGGTGACCTTTGGGGCCAGCGAAAAGTCAAGTTTCTCGATATCAAGTTGTTGGTTTCAATGGGACAGGGCTTCAAGACAGTTCTAGGTAAAAAAAAACTTATTCAACATCTTTAAATAACGGTTTGAATTGATAATTACTGTTATACCGTTTTCTTCAAAGAAGTATGGCGACGCAATACACCTTGATGAAATTGCACACCACACAGTGACTCGGCTTGGCTGCAGTTCCGTCTCATCTTTACATTGCCTGTTCTGCCTGTTTACATTGGCGTTTAGCCAAAAAAAAAAGGACTCATCAGGCAAGAACAAACAATTTATCAATGTGCTGTCTTCTTTGTTCCAAGCAAAGAAGGGTTCAATTTGCCCCCATAAGTTTGGAGCCCTGAACCCGAAAATTGGGATCTTAATGGAACGGCCTTCTTGCGATGTTTCAGGACTCGGCAAACATGTTCACTAGCCTCATATTGGCCCTCTGCTTGGGGGAGTACTGCAAAACTGCCGCCTGCAAATTCCCTTTGGACGGAATAGACGGACTGTACGGCGTGGTACCGTTGCACTACCCAAATCCTTTTTTCTGTATTCTACGCTTCCATTTTGATAAATGTAAATAGAAACCTGCAAAATAAAAAAAATGCAAAAAAAAGCTATTACATTTTATTTTTGTAAAACCCTTTTTTTAATTTTTATACCAATACAATGACAAACAAATTCATTTTTAATATTTAGACACATTCATATTCTTTATGTTTAGAAACAAATAAAAATTTGATACTATTTCGGTACAAATTTAACATGGGTACCTAATTACCTATACAAATTGTGTTTGAAGCAATTCAATTCAAAAAAATACAACCATTCGAAATCTGACCCAGATTGCAAGTATTTTTAAGAGATATTATTTTTTTTTATATTTGGAAGTACGAGTATTTAACCCAAAACGTTATCTGTCTATTGAATTGTGCAGAACAAAAAAGGTCGTGCGAAAAAAAATCAATACCTGTGTTTATTGATTATTCTTTGAACAGGCAAAGAAAAATATAAATGAACTATTCTATATAAAAATCCCCAACAAGAAAAAAAAGGAATAAAAAAAAATCTGCATAAAATGAGTGAAAAAATCAAGATGAGAAGCAGAGGTTAACAAAAAGCTTTTAATTTAAGTAAATAAAATGGAAGCCTTTTCCATTGGATTTTATTTAAGTCATCTATAGGTTTAAATTCTCTAATTTTTTGCAATATGAATTGAAGAGGTAAAGTGAAGAAGCGGTTAAGTGACGTGTTTTATAGCTTTGAGATATAAGGGTTCTTGAAGCTTTTGTGTTGCATTTACCTCCTTTGCACCATTTTTGTTAAGGCTATATTGGAAACTTGATATGGTATAAAGGCATCAACCACACAGGAATTTAAGTTTTCATTAAGTCTCTTCATTTTGGAAAAAACCAGAAAAAAAATTGAAAATGTCACCCCCTTCTTCATTTCAACGCTTCAACTGTGAATTTAGACTAGAAAGTCAAAAACATACCATTTCTGAAATGGTTTGGATTTGAAGTCATCAAACAGTGACCAAACCATCGCGGATGCTAGAGCAGCCAATAATTAAATTTAAGTGCCATAGGCTTGCAATCTCTCAAAAGACATCCAACTACCCAACTTTGACGCTCGGTTGCACCAATATTTAAGAGGCTTTTAAATTTTGAAATCTCTTCTTCATTAGATTGGAAATTACCTTTCAAACTGTTAAATACAGGTTGTATTGGATGGGCTGTCTAATATTGATAAAATACCTGCTGGTGTGCCGCAGGGCTCTGTTTTGTATTTCCTATTTTCATTAATGACCTCTTATCTGAAATTTCTAAAGTACTGCTAAGTGATTAGTTTTTCTTCGTCGATGCAAAAGATTTGTGTTCACTTTCTGATATGGCTGTAATTTACAAAGAGCAATGAAAATGATAGATGATAGAGCTATAACGTAAACAATAACAACTTTGAACCACCGCTGTACTGCTTCATGTCTCTAGCTATTGTTATAAACAGTGTTCAAGTGAAAGTGAAACTAGATGAATTCCTCTCCAAAACAATTCAACCGTAATAATTGTACTTATAGGAATGCACATCAGTTTACCCTCGAACCGAATACCTAACGTACTGGCCAGAATTCTTTTTTACACCTGGAAAATATTCCCTCCCATATTTCAATATTTGTAAATACAAAACTAAAGTGAACTGGATCACCTATTTAATCCTTCATTTTCTCCTCAAGCTCATCATCAAAGTTGTCATTACGTATTTAGTGCGCTCTCAATTAAAAAAGAGAGAGTTGTCAAACTATTCAATATGATGTTAAAATCGAGACATTGCTCCCTTAAACATATCAAAAATTCAACATTGATAAAACAACGTATGTTTGCACCGTTTTGATGCAACTTTTAAACTTTTTATCTCCGACACCCATCTCCCCCCCCCCCCTCAATTGCAAAATTCTCAATATCTCGTTGTTCGTTGAGGGTCTTGAGGTCTATATCTTCTCTGGAATCTTGGTCTAAATGTAGTTTGTTAAAAATATCACTTTTATCATTCAAATAAACGCACTTCAATTTAAAAAGTGAAAATCTATGTTTTTAGTTTCTAGTAGGTTGTTTAACTGATGTTAAAATCCTTTTTCCGATGAGTTCAATTGACGGTCAATATTTATTGACTTGATGGTTAATACGAGTATTTATAATAAATTAGTTTTGCAGGTTTTGTACAACATTTAATACACTTTTACCACGTTTACTATTAGTTTAGACTGTTTCATATTGTAACGTTAGATTTAAGAAAAATTAAAAATAAAATCAAAAAAAGCAAGTTATAAACTCAATAGAGTATCATAAACATCTCCTACATCTAACTACTTACTTAACAGTCTGAAAAGAAAACTTTTCTTAAACAACTAGCTCTTAAACCATTTATTATTTATTGAATTTATTAAGTTACTGAAAGATTTCATAATCAATTATTACTGACATACTTTCCCAGGCCATTAAGCAAATTTCTAGTAAAACAACTTTCGAATTTTAAATATAAAGTTCATGCTTCAACAGTTTGCTTCTAATAATATAGACCCAGGTTTATAGTAGTTCATCAAAGAATTGACCTACATATATTAATTTTTGTGTATAAATTATTTCAAATATAATATTATTTGATCGTGATATTAAATTTTGTTTTTGTTTTAATTTTTTTCATTGTTCTCGTCCTTTAAATTTCACTCACAATGACATCATAATATAATCACATCAATATTCCATAATTTTGTTCATGGTTTGTCGATGAGTTTATTTTTTGGGAATAAAGTTCTTCATGCATGGATAGGTACATTTTAATTGATCGTAAGCAAACACAGTGTTTGGAATTTATTTTGTTTTATTTTATATGTACATTCAAGAGTTTATATTTTTATGCAAAACGCGCTTACTTATCATTTTTACATTATTTGCATTAAATCTATATGGCAATTTTTTTTTTTTACAGATAACACTTGGTGGTCTTCCATTAGCCGTCCAAAAAGTAAATGAGAATCCCAAATTACTGCCAGGAAGAACATTAGCTTTTAAAGCATTCGATATTGGACTGAGAGTTGGTCCACATAGTTTTAGGCCAATTGAGTAAGTAAACATTTTATTTATTGATTTTATTTTTGACTTAGTTTATTATGGGCTTATACAGTTGGTGGGAATAGTGGTTAAATTAAGGTTTATTTCATTTCCTTCTTCTCAAATGGTCTGCCGAACGAACCACAATTTGATGGTTGTCTTCTTCAGGCTAGAATTATTTATTTAACTAACTTATATACAGAAACAAATTAGTATATGAGTATATTGATTTTTATTTAAATGAAACTGACCTTTCCAAAGCATACCAATAAGTCGAAGTTTCAAGTTTTTTGTTTTTTTTAAGGCATCAAAATATTAACTGCTAATTGATTTTCGATGCTTAAAAAAATGCCAAACGAAAACCAAAAGAAAGCTAAAAGCAAATTGATGTAAGAATTTTTCATACATTCAAATTATTTATTTTTTTTTTTCTAAATGGTTGGTAATTTCCAATTTGTTATCTTTGACCCAAAAAAAAGACAGGAAGTGTATAGACTTTGTAAGTTTTTTTCGTTTTAAATAAAAAGAGATCGAAGTATTTCTTCCGAGTTCTAAGTTATGTACATACATATATGAGAATATTAAAAAATAGTAAAATTTATTTTTTTATTTGGTATCGTATATATCGACATATTTTCGAAAATAATATATATTTTTTAAAAATTTATTTAAGGTTTATGACGCAAATGCGTGATGAAAACATAGCTGCATTCATAGGACCCGACGAAGGTTGTACAGGAGAGGCACTTGTTGCGTCGGCATGGAACATTCCAATGATGTCGTTTGTAAGTTGATTAAATCTTAATGTATTTTTATTTCAATACAGTAAATTGATAAATAATATTTAGTACACTCGTGTTAATGCGTAAACACAAAATAATTTAATGGCAACGTGTATTTTTTATTTTTTTATTTTGGTGAAAGGTATCTATTCATATAATTTATTGCAACCGTTACTGTTAAAAAAAAGTAATGTGTTTTCTCATACAAAGTATACAGCGAATATATGGGTTTTGTCATAAAAAACGCAAAACTTGATGAAAAAACTTGTGATAAAAAAAAAACCAATGACGTCAAAACATACATAGGACCATTTCTGATCTATACTTTTACTTCTGTGTAAAAATTATTGCTTAATTATAAAAAAGAAAATATAAGTAAAGAGCAGTTCATGTCAACTGTACGAGTAGATACATAACTATTTACCAATAAGAACTGAAACTCTTACAAGTATAAAGTTAATAAACATAAACTCACTTTTGAAATAAACAAACATAAATAACTTTAAATTATCTTTAAGAAATACATATTATTTTTTGGTTTTAAATTAAATCATTATTAGTAGATATGGTGTACCTATTCATTTGCTGGCAAAATCTCAATATCTCTTTTTTAAATTCTAATTTATTTTTATTCAAATGGAATTTCTCTTTATTATAATTTGTAATTTTTTTCGTTTAATTAAAAGTTACTTTTTTTAACATTTCAAAATTCCTTTTAAATGTATATCAATTAATTTAATTTAAGACAACGGATGATAATTTTGGGATGTGATTTGATGTTTAACTGGTTTTTCGAGCAGCTAAGTTTTTATTTTTTTCGGTCCTCAGAATGTTAGAAATTGTTACTTCGTCAAAAATTTGTTTTAATTTCTGTGCCAACAACAACGCCAATATACACATTTGTATTACACTGCATCCGTATCTTCATACCATATTGCATCGATTGCTTGATTTGAGAAATGCAACTCTCTTCCAGTGGAGCAAGAGAATGATTTTTAGGTCGAACACCATCAGTTCCGCCGAAATTAATTTTATTTCCTTCAAATTGGTTTTAGTGTGTATAGGTACTCTAAAATCAGCCCAATTCTACAAAAAAAAGAATTTCTCAATGCTTTAACTTTTTTAATCTTTTTCCATCCCAGCAGTATTCTTGTCAGCATTCATATCGTTGGATAAATTGTTCACAAATGTTTGGGTTTTTGTCTGGCTTCTGGTGTTTTAAGTACCCTTGGGACAAATTTGAATGCTTTGCCATATATTGCACGAGATTCTCAAATTAAGACACTTTTGTATTTGCACTGGAACAAAAAACATACACTACACATTCATAATACCCTGTTTATGAAATATTCCATAAATTTTAAATTTGCAACTTTTATTTACATTCTAAATAAAAAAAACTTCTCAAATCAATCAGGTTTTTTCCTCAGGCCTGCGCCTTGAAAAAAAAAAAATTGACAGCTTTCTTGGTGAATTTGATCAAGAGGCGCAGTTTGATTGGAAAAATATATATAATTAGAAGACTAATTATTAAATCAAACAAAATAATGAATTTCAACTGCGGACTATAAGGAAAAAAAATTTAAAAATAAATAAATCATTTTTAAAGCAATAACAAAGTAAAGTTTTCGACTGAAATGTTAAGAAATATTTTCGTTAGTTAAAATTATTATTTAACAGCATTATTTATTTAAACTGAAAAAAAAATTATTTGTCCATTTTTATTGCACCTGACTTTGAATTCTCTTCCAACAAGGTTTGACGTTTGTATTATTTAACGGTAAAAAACAGACAGAGAAACTAAAAAGACCAAAAAGTAAAAAGCCTAATTGATGTAGAATGATTATTAAAAATTCCCAAGAATTTGACATTAAATTTAGCAATAGTACACTAATTGGTAGTACAATTTTGCGCTAAGAAAAAAAGATTGGGTTTGCAGTAATAGATCTGTTCGATTTCTTTGTTTCGATATAAAGAATTACAGAACTGAGTTACATAGTGGGGCCCTTGTAAATTTTTGTTGATGTAAGCAGTGGAGTAGTTTTGATTTTTCCCTTCTTAATGTTTTTGGGGTTGCCCCTAAAAAAATACGAGCCAATTTGTTCCGTTTTATTGGATATTCGTAGGTAGGTATAACTCGCAAAATATTGCTAAAGAAAAATATTGCTAGAGGTACAAAATACATTTTTAAAAATATTTTTTGCTTTTTTTTCACGTTAATTCCTGAGCGTTGTTATTCATGTTCATCAGAATTCCAATTCACTTTATAAAATATTACTGTGAAATGCCATTTGAATACTATACTACACTTTGTATACCAGAAAGGCTTCTTGTCACAAATATACAGATGCATTATAACAGGAACTTGATTTTTTTTTCGTCTAGGAAGAGTTTATTTCTTCCTTCTTTATCAATAATACTGATTTAATGTTTGATATCACAAAATCTTTCCAGAGAACGTGGAAAATTCTAAAAGTTTCAGGACACTAAGTCTTCACTTTTAAAGTTCAAACATTATTTAGTTATTATTTAGGTCGGACGTTGAGTGGTTTTCTTTACAAAAAATATCTCTTCTATACGACATTTCTGTTTGCTAAAACCTTCTCAGTGGATTTGGGAACTGCTAAGTTTAACAGACAGTTAATGCGAGTTGGCACAAAAATGTGTATGTTATGTTATGGGTTTTGTATGTTTACCTGCTTACATACATATGTATTTTAAAGCTGCAAAAGAACTGTGGATGAACTGTTCAAAAATATTTGTTTATTTTTTTTGGTGGAAAGTATTACATACAAAATGATAAAATGATGAGATGTTTTGTGAGCAGATCGCTTGGTATAGGGTAATGGCCCCACCTTTGGTCACCACGTGCCCTCAGGTCCCCATGAGATTATCTAGAATGATAAAAATCTTGAATGGACAAAATCTAGAAAAAAACTTAAAAAAAACTAAAAGAAAAATTTACTCAAAAATGAATGTTTCTTCGAGATTTTTTCCTTTCTAAATTTTGGATTTCGAGATTTTCAAAATTATAGATTATAATGCGTTAGGTGTTTTTGTTTTCTAGATTTTTATAATTTTTTATTTGTCTAGATTTTGTCTTTCGAAATTTTATTTTTCTGGATATCGTGGTTTTTTTATTATCCCTGCTTCATTTAAAAAATCGAGATTTATTTATTTACCAAAATTATATTATTTTGTAAAACATAAACATTTTTAAGATATCGATGAAAACAAGGAATCATTGTTTTCTGCAATCGATAAATTATTCAAATATAAGAATGTCAAGTGTTTGTTACTGTAACTGTTCTGTAAGTTCCTGTTTTGTAAGGAAATTCTTGAATTTACCAATAAGACTTAGAATTTCTCAGCAACATTGATAGAAAAAATTCGTTTTCATAATTCTTTCTGAATTTTTAGAGCCACGCATTTGTTAATTTTAAACTTTGAAAACTCGTTTCCTGTGAAGCATCCTAGGAACAATATACACCATTTACATTGAAACCTGCCAGGCACCTGAATGTTCTCTAAATGTTTTTTTGTGTTTTGTTTTAAAGCTCCTTTTAATGAAAATGAACTGAACCAAATTTTGAAAACCTTCCGCAGATCAAATCGAGAGCAACTTTACACAACAAAGATGAATTTTTTAAACTTCTGGGGGTTACCCTTCAGTAAATACATATGTATGTCTAAAGAGTAGGCCAGTGAAATAAAAAATTTTTTTGTTTTGCGGCCTTTTAATTATTTCAATCACAGTCACAGCGACGTGTGTCATAAAAAAAGGAGACCAAATGGGGTTGGGAACCACTTTTAAGGTGCTAAGAACAAACAAAAATTTTCCTGGGGTTACCCCAATTTTAAAACGAATCAATAAATTTTTATCTTTTTTTTTCAATTTATTTCAAATTTAATTTTTCAAGCGTTGATTTTAAAAATCTGAATGTGATTTGTAAAACAATTCGAATTCTTGCAAAAGTGTGAATTTCATTAATTAAATGGTGAATTTGATTTGCAAATAATTTTATTTGCAAAAGTCTGAATTTAATGCGAAAAAACGTTATATGCTCATTCCTACCTAATCAAAAATTAAACGCATCAAAAATTCAACAAAAAAAAATAGTAATCTATTAAATCGCTTATCATAAAAAAAGAAAAAAAATGAAAAATATGAATATAAAGCAGGTGACAATTCTAAGAAGTAATTTTATTTTCACAAACCTTGATGGAATGCTTGGTAACCTTAGTACAATTATTCATATCTATTTGAATTTGAGCATACATCTACTTAATTTATTACATAATATTGCGAAAGGTTGTCTCCTCCATCATACCTTTTTAAAATATCTTTCAATATCAATGTCGACCTTGACCTTGCCGCACCCTTAACAAGAGCTTGTATGTTTCCATTTTTGGGGACACGAATTGTACGAGTACGACCTTGTATCTAATATACACTCCTCGTCAGTTGATTGAGGCTCATTTTCAAAATCTTTTTTTTTATGTCCGTTGATATACATACTTGTGTTTCAAGAAAAGTTTTTTTCTGGGTAATTAACAACAAGAGAGCAAAAGATTTAAATTTTGAATTTTGAAAATCACGTTACAAAGAATACAGAAAATGTCAATAAATTTGTCTAGTAACGTTATTCAATTTTATATCCTTGTTTTGTTTGGAAAATATTGTACTCAAAAAATATCCCAACACGCAAATATCACAACAACAAAAAAAAAGAACATTATAAAAAGAGCGGCCTCAACCACTTGATGGGCAGTGTAATATAGTCACGTTTTTCCATTCGGGAATGTCTTTTTTAATGTCTTTCGTCACTTTGATTTTGCCAGTCGTATTTATGTAATAGGTACATTTCTGTACCTTTTTTTTTTTGAGGATTTTTAAGGGATTGTATGCTTATGCAAAATTCTCTTTTTTTATAATATGTACATACAATTAGTATATAAGACGGTTGATCCATTTTTTTTTGTCGCACAATGCCACAATTCCCTCACTATAAAGAAAAAATTCGTTTAACCGAGAAATATATTAAACGATTTTGAAGGTCGTCTTTTTTTTAGTTTTGGGATGGTAATTAGAAGATTTTAAAAGAGGAGTTCCAGACTGATAAATCACAGGGGATGCCAAATATAACTTTCTGTACATCTATAAAGGAAGTATTATCATACCAAAAACTTCGAGTAAGTTGTCATTTAATAGAACGAAAGGTACAGCAGGTGAGGTATCTAAAGGAAAGATTTTAAACATAAATAATGATGGTTATAAATAATTTAGATGATTAAATTTCAAAACAGTTCAAGATAAAAATCCTTGAACTAAAATCCCAATAAACATGCCGCCATTAAAGGACATTCATTATCTGATAACCATATAATTGGTTTGTAGTCGAGTTGTCTATAGAAATGTGAAGTTGTCAGGCGTCAACGGTTTTTTTTAAACAAAACTTATATTTATGTAAAGCTTAATCAAAATTATATGACCCGTATTTGCCACATTTTTATTTTTTTTTTTTTTTTGATTCAGGGAACCAATGAGCAAATTGTCCAATTCTCCATATTACGAGTATGTAGGCACCTATATGTACCAATTCTCCATAATACGAGTATGTAGGCACCTATATGTATCAATTATTCGGTTTAATGAAGGTGGCGAGTTCTAGGGCAATTAACAAAAAATACTATTTTTAATATTTACCTAGCCAAACATAATACCATAGTCGAAAATTTCGCAGATACCTATATTTTTTTAAATCAGCAACATACAACGTATCTCAATAGAGCATCACAATGATTTATATAAAATAGTCTCTGAAGAATATATTTTGACGTTTTAGACTTTCATAAAAAAAAGTTTGGTGGATTTTTAAAACCTCTTTTACGCTTTCTAAAATTTTATCCAATTTCCAAAAAAAAAACTCGTATCACTTTCCGTTATATGCATTCTTCTTCATCCACCTTGTACAGCTTTAGAAATATTTTTGCATTAAATGGAATTTTTTATTACATTTTGTTTTTATGTCTCAAGGGCTGGGTCAGATAATTAGTGTTGATTTTCAAAAGCTGTAGGTACTTTTGATTGCTCAAATTAATATAAAGATTAACTTTTTGGCAAAAAAGAAGAAACAAAAGATTTTTCCTGTGGTTTCATGGATTATTTGGGTATGAAAGACAAATTTTCAAAAAAAAGGGTTTTTGAATTTTTTTCAAACAATTAATAACAAAAAAAGAGGCTGGGTGCGACCCACACTGATAACTTCCCATTTGTGATCTTGAAAACTTTATATTTAGTTTTTTTCAAATAACCAAATTTTCTGCGAAACAAACTTTATCTGTTAAATTCAAACAATCATTATTTTAAGATTGAAAAGCATTTTAATATTTAAAGAGATTCACGAAAGAAAGAAAGAAAGAGATTGTTGATGTATAAGTTGTTTCCACGTAACCCAGGAGGTAAACTTCCACGCGTTAAGTGGAATTTTCTTAGTTCTGTTTAAATTTTTGTTTAAAATGTCAGTTAAGTTACGTATATGTCAAATATATACCCGCTGTAAAAATTTTATTATGTATAAAATTAAATACCTAATGGCAAAGTCAATATCATTGCTAGTTCTCAAGATATTCGAGTCGAAAAACCAATTTTACCACTTTTAAGTTTATTTTTTTTTTAAATATTTTTTTGTCAAAAACTGTCAATTAGATAATTGTGAAAATTTAACCTTTCATAAAAAATTGTACTATGCATAAAATAAAATATTTTAGAAGGCACAATCGTTGTTCGTTCTCAGGATGTTCGAGCTGAAATACAATTGTAACTACTTTTCTTTAGAATTTTTAACAGTTTTTGATTATTTGTTAAAAAACTGCCCATTCGATATTTGTCAAAATTTTATCAGTTGCTAAAAATTATGTTATGTAGAAAATAAAACAAACAAGAAGTCAATATCGTTACCCGTTTTTGAGAGATTTGAGGCGAAAGACAATTTATACCAATTTTTGGTAGAATTTTTTGTAGTTTTTAATTTTTTGTAAAAAAACTGTCCATTGAATTTTTTGAAATTTTCACCAGTAGTCAAAAACAACTTTTCTCATAAAATAAAATTATTTTAAAGTTAGTATCGTTTTTCCATCTAAGGATATTCGAGTTATAAAAAATTTTTTTTTAGTTTTTTTGATTTTTAAAAATAACGTACGAACGTACCAACGTACGAACGTACGTACACACGAACACACAGACATCTCTCTAAAAATGATTGATATAGGCTCTAGGGACCTTGAAACGTCGAGAAATGTCAAAAATTTCAATTTGACAAATCGGACCGATTACAATAACTCCCTATGGGAAGTTAAAAATAACTTCATTAAATTGACTCTCGCTCAATATTAAATCTGAAAAAACATCTGGAATTTGTTTTGGGAGCAAAAGAATTACATCCTTGGTGAAGAGCTAAATTAAATGAAAAAAAAAGCTTGGCACCCTTATACTCAATCTGCCCTGTTAATATTAATTCTCGAGTAAACTAATCCATATGGATTAAGAATATTTCGAACTCAAAGTAGATGCAACTATTTCTTACTGTACTGTATTCATTCAATAGTTGACTTGAAAATAAGACTTAAAATTACGGTTTTTATTTTTACTATGTTATTTTCCTCATGTCAGGCATTTTTAAAATATAAGGCACCTGGGTCCCTAAACTGGAGCTTTATGAAATAAGTTGCATTTTAATGAAAATAAAATTCAATGTAATGTAATGAAAAATATTTAAAACAAAATTGTTAAATAAATAATAATACAAAAATATGAACAGATTCTGTTTCTAAAGAGTATCATCAATCAAAATGTCTTGACTAAGTAAAGTTTCATTATAATTTAATATATTATGGCGGGTATTATCCTCCTGTTATGTAAAGCATTTGTGCGACAATATTTATATACTTATGTATGTATCAGTAGTTGCAACAAGTAAGCACACGTGAAATGAAACTCCCTTATTTTACTTGTCATGTCTTATGTTCAATATTCACATGTTGGTGAATTAGACGTAAAATTACCATAATGCTATAGAACCCAAGTAAAGTGTTTTTTTTTTTGTTTTATGGCCGTTTGCACCAGATGCTTTTAAATATTTTCTTACTTTGTTAAATTTAAAAATGATATTTTTCGGTTGCAAAAACCGAACTTTTAAAAAGGGCGGTAAACAAACAAATGAGCAAATCAAGCTGTTAAAGCATGTCTAGAATACTAGGTCAAAAAATAGGTTTGCTTATTTTAAACAATTAACGTCATACTATCTGTTGGCATTTTACTGATGTTAAAATGAACAAGAGCCTATACTTAATCTTTTTAGAAACATGCTAATTTAAAATAAAAAACTGAAAACCAAATGCTTCCAGGACTTTTTAAGATATAAGCAAATTCCAAAATCAACAACAAAAAATTTCGATAATACTCTCGTAGAAGAGTTGCAGAGTGGATTAAGTTCATTTCATTCATTTTTAATATTATTCTATATCTATAAAAGCACATAAAAGTCCTAGGACGCTCTGGTTTTCATTGTTTAATTTAGAATTGATAAAAACATGGAATATTAAAAACCAATGCAAGTATTTTACAATTTTGAAAAAAATCAATTTGAACCAATAAAATGAAATTGCAAGCTGTGCGGAAAATTTATATCTCGAAATTTTGTTTAGAAATATCATTCAGCATTTCTAAAAATATAGCAGGGAAACCCAAAACTGTACCATAGCATGTTTCAAAAAGCTTTTTCTTGGAAAAAAAATAATTTGAAAATGTATTTCGGGTTTTGTTTTTTTAATAATTCTTTTATCCACTTCAATGTTTTGGAAAATTGGCCCTTCTTTCTTAATGATTTTTTTTTCTCAGAATCATTTTCTAAGAAGTTAAGTCATATCCCGTATAAGTGTGTATGTCATATTTGCAAAATACTTTTTTTTTGTTACATACATGAGTACATGTTTTTGTCAGATTGTATAAAAACAAGAAGATAAGCTCTCCATCTTTTTTTTGGTGGATATTATTCCGCCCACTACTTTTTCAAAGCTCAAGCCAAAAATTGGCTTTGCAAATTTATTTCATTAATCAAGCCACTTATAAAGAAAAATTTATATTTCTCATTAGATCTTTCATCTGCCTTTTACGAGCATTTTGGGAAATCCTCTAATACCATGAAAATGTGTTTTTAACATTAGACGTTCGGAATTCCTATTAAATTGTCAGTCGCTGCCATAATATACCTACGCATATAGCAATTTTAGAAAGTTTAAAGTGGCATGGGCCTCGTTCTCCATCAGCTGTTGGACTTGAGTTGAAAAATGTATTTATATAATTTTATATTTAAGTAAATTTAATTTTTAATCTACCCTGGACACACGTGACCTCAATCCAATTTTAGCTAAGATTAACAAAATTTTAGATCTAAATCATACTAAAGGGCGAAAAAATAATATTTACGATTAAGAACCTAAACTTACTGAAAATTAACCTTCACAATTTTTCCCGATTTTATCTTTTAGGTATTTAGCCAAATTGCCATACCTTCCAAAACATAATAAATCAAATTGATGTACCTTCCAAACTTGTCTGATGAATCTGAAAATTGAAAAATTATTCAACAAATTAAAATCAGATATCTTCTCTTCTCAATCCCATTAATGTATTTATCTTCATTATCTTCCTCCACAGAAATGTGCCGATTCAGTGGTTTCGAATAAAAAAATATTTCGTACTTTTGCCAGGACCTTGGCGCCGGCTTCCAAAGTAAATCAATTAAATTTTAATTATAAAATTAGTTGATTTTAACTTAATTTCATACTATTTATTAATTTTGTTGCAATCTAAGGTTTCAAAAAGCGTTATAAGCCTTTTACATAATTTTAACTGGAACAAATTCGCCATCATTGTTGGAACTAAACCTGATTGGGGCCTTAAAGTAGCACGTGCCATTCAAGTAAGTTTAAAAAAGTATTTCCTAATGGATTTAAATTTAAATTAATCGACTTTATCTCTCCATTTGTTTTACCGAGACAGGATCTGGCTGAATTGGAAAGTTTGACAATTACCCATTTCAAAGAAATTTCCGATTACATACCGATGAATACGACTTTGATTAAAATGCAAAAAATCGTCGATGAGACATTTCAAAGTACAAGAAGTAAGTTATTGTAGGAGGATGTTATTGGGCTAAGAGTAAAACAATTATTTTGTGAACCATAGTTTATGTTTTCATTGGCGAGCATATTGCGATGGTGGACTTTGTACGATGTTTACAAAATCGAAAATTACTCGAATCTGGAGACTATTTAATTATATCTGTGGACGATGAGATCTACAATTCCAAACGACGATTAAACATTATGGAGAGAAGTATTAAAGTTTATTTTTCTCTATTAAAAAAAAATTGTCAAAAAATTAAATGGAACGGGGAACTATTGATTTGAAAACTTTAACAAAAAACTTACAGACTTAAATACTTTTTAAGAGTATCCTTTTTCATACTAAACGAACAATTAAACATACTTACAAATAAAGGGTGTTTTTTAGAGGTATAGAACTTTAAGTTAGCAACACATTTTTAACTAGTAGTTTGGTTTCATTTTCATTTCAACATGAATAGACTGACGCCTGAACAATATTTCTAAATTTATTTTGAGAATCATGGTTTTGTTCGGAATAAGCATCTCGATTTTCGTAAGATAATTTTGTTTATCGATGAAGCTCACTTTTGGTTGAGTGCCGTATTTGGAGTAAAGATAATTCTAATGTGTATGTTGAGACACCGTTACATCCAGATAAACTGACTGTTGGACTATGATAGCATAGTTTCACGTTTCGTGATTACTTTACGTCCGACGCAGCCGTGGTGGTCATATGACAGAAATTATAATGCCAAAAAAATTATTTTGCGAATAAAGTCAATTTCAAGTCAATTTTAAAAATTAAACTTTGTTTTACTAAATTTCAAAGTTCCACCTTTAACAAGACACCCTTTAAAATATGTATATAAGAACATAAATGTAAATTCTTCGTGAACAAAAATACAAACAATTTCATTTGAACTTGAACCTGAACCTGAACGAAACCTAGACGACGACGCATCCTATATCAAATTTTCCGTGACATAAATTATTGTATCCTTGAGTTTTGAAAACTTTATCTTCATGTTCAAAATCAAATCAAAATATTCAAGAAAAAATTTAATTCATGTTTAGAATGTTTTTGTTGTTTTTTTTGCAATACCAACATAATTTTAACTCGTGAACTAAAATGATTTCTTCAAGGATGAATTTCCGGGATATATGTATGTAACAAACTTTTGAGAAACTAAAGATAACAGTAAAGTTTTTTTTTGTTTGGTACATTGAGTATCTTCATATATTTTATATATCAGAAGCTTGTGCTGTAAATATGCTTTTGCCTGACTTGTATACTGCCTGTAGCCTAATTCCAAATTCAAATAATGTTATAAGGATATAAAATATTCGCCCTGATAGTAAGGATATATCTTTCAGAGGGAATAGCAATTTTGTAATCGTGAAGGTATTAAAGCACCATTTTCGATGTTCCTAGAAAAATAAAGTTGTGATTTGTCTGTTATCTGCACAAAATATATATACTATGTGAGAAAATTTTCTTCTATTTATCAATTTTCACTCTTTAAATTGAAAACAAAAATATTGCGAATCACTTTATTTATATATTTGAAACATAATAACTAGAGTAGTAGAAGAGATTAGGTACTCGGGGAACGCTTTGCTATTTTGTTTCAATTGTTGCTAAATGTAAAAGGTATTGAAATTTTAAAAATAGAGTTAAAAAATTCACACTTAACAGCAACATTTTAGAATATTTAAAAACAAACATTTTTCAAAAAACGAAAACTGAAAAAGAAAGTTTCATGCGTTAAATTGTCCAGTTAATAGTTTCCTATTTACATAGATCTTTGTGATTAATAAATACAGTTGGGAAATTACCTTTCCTGTCGATCGATGGAGGGAAATAAACCCCATGGAATACAATTTTCTTCTTGCAAAATGCAAAATTTTGAGAAAATAAACAGGCAAGCAAAATCAATTTTTTTTTAATTTCCAAAACAAAACTATATTTTCCACAAGTTTCAGAAATTTTCTATACCGAAAAACAATTGTAAGATTATCTGAAGAGATTTTCTAGGAGAATTCTATAAATTGGCAATGGAAAATATTTAAAATAAATTTTAAAAAATATATATCATTAAAGCTCGCCCTAACCAATGCCAAAAACTCGGATACGACGATGAAACAAGAAAATTATTACAACAACATGTTGTTGTTATTGTTTTCGTCGTTACCACAGTTTCGCATCGGTTTCGGTTGGCCTTTATTCATTTGTTTTTATCATGTCTTAACACTGTATAGTGTGAATACTGAAAACATACGAGTATTTAAAAACTCATTTCTTATAATAAATGAAATGGTATAAAGGAAAGCTACATACTTCAGAGAATTTCTTTCTTAATCAATAGTTCCCATACCATCTACAATTTTTTCTTCTACATAATTAGTATATATTATATTATATTTTATTTTTGATTATTTTGTCCTTGTTTTTTCATCTTAGATTACCTTGATCCGTACATAAAACGCGATAAAAATAAATCCCTCGATAAAAATTCATTTCGTTCTGTCATAAAAATCAGTATGTCATATCCCCAGAATCCGAATTTGAGGTAAAATTAATTCATATTCCACATACAATATATCTATATATAGCACTTCTTTATGCAATCAATCATGTAATACAAATTTTGGCAAATATTTCAAACCATATGTATGTATGTTTTTTTCTCTACATTCCCCAACTTACATTAGAGAAATTTGCAGCAAAATCAAAGAGAACGCTCGAAAGGCTCCCTTCCTTGTTCCGTATCATGAAAGAGTATTCGACAATATTTCGGTATAATTTATTACAAAAGCCTCATTCTACCAAAATCATGTAACTTTTTCATTTTCATAAAATTTATTTTTAATTCGATATACATCAGGTTCCAATTTATGGTGTACACTTGTATGACACGGTTATGATATACGCCCGAGCTATTACGGAGATTCTATCAAAGGGTGGAGATATTCGGGATGGCACCTTGGTAATGAGTCGAGTCTTCAACAGATCCTATCACTCAATTCAGGGTTTCGATGTAAATTGCATTTTCAATGCCTTGCAGGACGAGGTACCTACTTGCATTGTATTTCAATACTTTGTTCTATATCCATACCAGGTGCACATTGACTCCAATGGTGATGCTGAGGGCAACTTTACTGTGATAACATTGCAGGATGATACGGGACACGGGTCGCTAGCTAAAATGTCTATGCAGCCAGTTGGTTATTTCGTCTTCAACAAACAATCTCCTCTGCCGGTATGTATTTGAATTCTTTTCCAAGAATCAATTGAAAACACGAGCACGAAAAAAAAACAAAAACAATCTAAAAAAAAACCTTTTGCCACAGGAATTTCGCTACATAAAAACAGATAGACCGATACTTTGGCTTAAAGGTCGACCACCTTTGGCCGAGCCGATTTGTGGATTCAAAGGCGAGCAATGCAACACTAAACGAGTTGATTGGATATTCATAGGCCCCGGAATATTCATAGGATTCTTTTTCTCTGTCGCCTGCATATTTCTCATTAAGTAGTCAATATGTCAAATCGATTTGAAAACCTCTGCTTCCAACTAAAGATATTTTTTTTTTGTTTTTCAACTTATAGGCATTATAGGTATGAGCAGACATTAGCTGGACTTTTATGGAAAGTCGATATGAAAGACGTGACTCCTATTAACATCCCTAGTCCAGACTTCAATATTAAAGGGAATAGAAACATTGTAAGTTAAACTCTGGATGGCATCAGTATTAATAATGGAGTCATGTTGAAACGTACCTAATCAATTTTTTTTTTTTTTTTTTGTTGTTCTTTTCGATTTTGTTTATTTTTTTGCTGGCAGTTCCAAACAACATGTCGACAAAGCATATTAAATGGAGGAATGGATCCTACTAAGAGGGCATATACCAGTATAGGTAAGCATATAAATGATTTGAATTTTTGTTTTTAATGCATAGAGTATGAATATAATGGTAACCAAGAGATACCTCTTAATTTTCAACATAATAGAGATTTACAGAAAATTTGAACCAATTTAATTGGTAAAATGTGGTTTAAATCCAGCGCATGTAATATGTTTGTATATTGTGGTTTTGTTCAAAGGGATATTATTTCCCAAGGTTTTTCCTTTGCAGCCACAATTCATTAACAATATGGGAATGTTATATTCTCCTTGTTTGTGATTTTGTTAAACAAAAAATGGTAAGAAAAAATATTCTAGGAAAATCGTCGAAAACAAATTTGGTCAGGAGTTGAGTTTTTTTGAACCTCGAGAATAAAAATTGGTCAAAAACTAAATAAATTGTAACACAAAAGTTTTTTTTCGAAATAAAAATTGTGATAAAAAAAATGGTTGAAAAAATTTTCGTAAAAAAATTCATGTTAGGGAACAACAAAGTGCAAGTTTTTGTTTTTGTTTAACTCAGATAAAATGGTGGAATAGATCCGACTAAAAGGCACATACCATAGCATAGCAATAATTTGAGATTTGTTTTTTCTTATGTATAAGTGGAGTGTGAGTTTTTGCTGCAGACATTTTTGCAATAATGTTGCCCTGTTTTATTTTTATTTCATAGTTCTTCAGCATTTTAACGATTGAAATATTATAAATAATATATATGTATGATAAACAATAAATAATTTTTTTTTTTTAAATGTCTTATAACCAAATAATTTGAATTACTTACAGACAAACAGAAGAATCTCATTAGTGTCGTTAGTTTTGAAGATAAATAAGATTAGTCTTCACGGTTGTCAAAAAAAAAAAGAAATTCAATTTTTTCCGCCACAGCATTCTATACTGTACAGAAACAGAGAGACCGACAGTGCGGTGGAATCCTTTTATTATTCGTTCTCTATAATTGTAAAATAAAAAGAGGTTAACGAACAAGAACAACATTGTTTTTTAAATGCTTATGTTTCAATGGGTTTTATTGTTTTCAGTAAAATATAGCAAAATGATTGATTACGATTTTCATAGCTCTGTTTTTTAATTTTTCACAAAATGATAATTGTGACCATTCTCTCGAAATTTAGTAACAATTTTGGTTTTAAGATTTTTCATGTGCAAATGTCCAAGCTCCTATTCAACTATTAAAAAAAAATTAATTTCGAAAACGGCTCTAACGATGTCAACTAGAAGTTGTTTGTAGGCATTTGAAAGCAATTCAAATTATTTGGTCAAAAAATATATTTCTAAAGCAGACTGTATTTTTTTTTAAAGAGTTTTCATAAAGAATACCACGGATTGAAAAATGTAAAATAAATTTAATTTGAAGTCACGAAAAAGTCATACAATCAATTTCAATCTTCCCTGTGAATCAGTGAAAAATACTCGAATTTTAAAATGTTTTAACTTAAATACTTAAGTAATTTACTTACTTACATTAATAAAATTTATATTTACGAGTATATTTACATCAACCGTAAAAGTAACTGAGTTTAAAAGTTTTCAGTATAATTATGTGGGTAAGTTGCTCTAAAATCACCATGTATACAAGCGTAGGTACATTCTTAGGTGAGTTAAGCTGATGAACTGTTACCACTGATCCACATCAATTTAAATAACTAAGCGTTTTATTTTAAAATAAATTATTTGCATCAAACTTAATAAAGGACTTTGGGTCACTGTGGCGTATACTTTACTATAAAAATAATGTGACTGAACTATGTACTCTAGATATGTATATATAAAATTTACTTTGTGACTTTTTGGTTGTATACATATATATTCTCGTATTCTCAATTTAGACAAATATAACCAAGTCTATCACACGGCGTAGTTTTTTTTAGAGGCATTAATTCAATTTACAGCATAATTTTGCAAATAATCGTAGGAACAAACATATTATGTACAATGTACATAGGTATCTTCATATTTCACAGAGTTTATTTTCTTTTAGTTTAGTAAAACAATCATCTACAGAAATTCAACTAAAAGGAGGTAAGCATTTTGGAAAGATTAATTTAAGCAAGCATAAAGATTTCATACAGTTAAAAATAGTATAATAAAAGTCAATATATAGAAAAACAATTGTTCAAACTAACAGAAGTTGAATAAAATTATAATTCTATCAACATCAAACAAAACAAGAAATATTTTCTTAATAAAAGAAATTTACTATTTAAAGAGATAAAGAAGAAATCTAAAATAGACGAATTCAACACATATAAATGCAGTGCATTATGAGTTTATCACGTACAGTTTTTGTTCAGCAACTCAAAGCCACACAAATTACTCAGTGCTGGATTAAGTCAAATGCGAAATGAAAGAAAAATCTTTAAAGATTTTTCAATTGAAAAAATAGAGAAAATATTCTTTGAATTAATAAATAACATTTTTTTGAACAATTTTTATTCTATCGGTTGTTTTTTTTTAATTTTTCCTTGGCCAATTTTGTTTTGTCAATTTGTTTGACTATTTTTTCACATTTTTTTTGGACAAATTTAGCTTCAAAGTATTTTTTGACTAACTTATTCTCGCGATTAAAAAAAATTCCACTTAGTTAATTTGTCAAATTTTCACAGAACTTCCTTTTTAACAAACGTTTTTTGATGAATTCTAATTTTTTTCAAACAAATTTCTTGGGCGATTTTCTTTTTAACATTTTTTTAAGCCAATTTTAGACAATTCTTTTCTGACAAAATTTGATTTCCAAAAAAAATATTGTTTTCGCATTTTTTTGGCATTATTTATTTGAAGAAAAAAATGACTTAGCAAAAACTTAGCACCAGACGTTTTGTTTAGCTTAAAAATATATTTCGTCTTTAATTCATCTGAGTCGAAACTGTATTTTTTGCGCCGCCCGGTGCTAACCGAGAGTCTCGGTGGTATTTTCAGTAAAGAAAATTATTCAAAAATGTGTGTTTAAAGCACAAAACTTAATATTTTAAGTTTCTAAATTTTTCATTTTCATTTTAATTTAGCATGTATGTATGTATAACTAAGGTGAACTTTTATTTGCATTTTTCTACGAAATATGTCGATCCGTTAACGTACATTGAATATACATAAGACTTCAAAAACATAAAATAGCTATTAATAGTATTAAATTTTAGAATTTTATTTTCAACAAATAAAAGACTATGAAAATGTACATGAAGTGGATGTTTTTGTCATTCGAATGTTCTCACAAGCGTATGTGCTTTTGCATACCGTAGTAAGGAAAATATAAAAAGCTCTTGGTCCAATTTCCCTAAAGCATTTCTAAGAAAAAAAAAAAAACTCAGTATACTATTAAACTATAGGAGTGCTCCTTTGATGATACGATTATGTTCGGAAGTAGAGATTTTAATAAAATGTCAACGCTTTAGTTTCGAATCAAATATAATCGTTTGTGATTGGAAAATAAGTCTCAAAAGACTATCATCAAATGGGGATTTGTTTGCTCATGAATCCTTTTGCAGAGAAAATCGATTTGATCATTTTGAATCATGTTCATATTGTTGTTGTTGTTTCTGTTAAAAACAGATGGTTCTGAAACACAGAAATAAATATGGATACAAAGCGTTTTTTATTATACTAAAGACGAATGTCCAAGAACGAGAAAAAAACCATTTAATTTTAAATTCATACATACATACATACATACATATGAATGTGTGAACTATTTATCTTACTGGATAGTCATACATGTGTACACACATTAAATATTATTATTAGTTAGAATTAGTTTCATAAAAAAAGATACCCATAACTGTCATACCTTCTTAAAGAAGCAATATTGCTATCGTCCAATAACGAATTGTATGGAGGTTGAGAAAAGATATATAAAATAAGTGTAGGAGGGCGGATTCATATAGAAAGAATAAATGGATCAAAAAACAAGAACATTGACGTAGCTACCGACTTATATTTTAATACAGATTGATGCAAAATGTTGTGAAATATATATAATTTTAACATAATCCGTTGGTTTCCCCTTAGGGGACAAAGCGCTTTGACTTCTACGCGCCATCAATTACAATTCCTGGAAATTATTTCAGCTTTCTCCAACTATTCTAAAGTTTTGCTGATTCTCTTTCCACCGTTTTTCGCGAAAGGTTTCTAGGACGGCTAAAATCTTTTAATTACATCTATCTACGATTATGTTTACAAAATAAATATAATTGTACGTCCATTAGGTGAGGCTACTTGTTCCTTTTTTTTTGGACTTCCGAAATCGAAAATTATGAAGAACCGTTTTCAAGATATGAAATTTCTAACTCTTTTTTTTAGCATATTTCGACTTTGGAACGACAAGGTTGGTTGCAAAAAAATTCGATTAAATAAAAATAAGTCGCCATTAAAGAGAACTTTCTTCCCTAGCCCCTTTTTAGGACATAAACCTTGCATTTTGTACACTTAGAGAAACATGTCCTAAGGTTGATTTCAAAACAGTGTTACAAAGGTAATAACACTCTACTTCTAAGACGTGTTGCTAACACTGTCAGATTCTGAGAAGGGGTTCCAAAAATACTGCTTTCATGAGTAATTTATATAAGATAGTTATTTAGTACCCACTGTTTTTGTTTTCAATATCCTACGCACTTTTCAATTTGAATTAAAACACAATTAACTGAACGGTCTTAGGAAATATGTTAATGATAAAATTAAAAAAGAAGTTATCTGTTAGGTAAACTTTTTAAGAAAAAAAAAATCGATCTAATGATGATTCCTAAAAACTACCTTAGTACATGTGTACCTACTGAATTTCGACCCGGATTTCTCGGAGAATAAAAATTTGATATTGGAAAGTTTTAAACTGATTTTTGAAGAAGAGTATCACCAGTATTTGGTAGAATTAAAAAATAGCAAACTTTTTTTTTATTAATTTTCTCAGAAAAATGACGGAATATAACATTCTGAGCTCAGATTTTTTCAAATTTAAATTCAACAAAAACCTTGTTGACCATTGCGAAGTGAAAAGAATGTTATGTGCCTGAAGGGGTTCTTATAAAAAAGATTTAAATTGATTGTTTACTATCATTTTTTTATACTCAAAAAGCCTTGCGGCACTTTCATGCATAATTACATTCCTGAATTTGACGTCAAGTAAGCACCGCCTCATCAAGTTTCACAAACCATAAAACGATTCCACAAAAATTTCATAAGACTACTTGGACATGAAGAAGTGTAGAGTTTAATATTTAGGTTATAAATAACTATCGGGTGAGTTATCATCTTTCTATAATCTTTAGATAATTGAAGTTTTTTTTAGTTTGAATGTTGAAGTGAAGAATAATGAGGTCATTATTTCTACAAACTGGTCCCAACCAACTATAGGTTAACTTCTTTAACGGTTTCTAAAATTAAAAAAAATATCATAAAATAAAACTGAGTTCCATCAACTAAACTATAAATTTCATAACCGCATTGAAATCATAAAAATTCATAGGCACAGTTTTGTAATATTAAATTTTGGGTCTTCAGATGATGGCATGCCGACGACAGTCCTTTTGTCAGAGACATAACAGTAAAATTCAAAAAGACTGATTAGAAATTTAATGAAAAAATGTTATGTTATGCAAGTTAGCGGTGGATTTTATTAAAAATTCATTCAAAATATATATATGGCTCATTGAGAAAGTGGATATTTCCTGTAACATATTTAATGTGCGACCATTGTCTAGCAGAAATAAAAGCTCACTTCCTGTTGTTTCTGATGGAAACCATTTATAGTAAACACTCTATTTACGTATTTGATATATGTATGTAGGTATGTTGCTAATGTATTCTCTGTTTTCTTATATTTTATTCAAGGACTCTTCCGTGGAAACATCGTAGCTATGAAAAAGATATTCAAGAAATCTGTGGATATAACTCGAACAATTCGGAAGGAACTCAAACAGATGCGGGAGGTTGGAGATTTGTATTTTTATTAAATAAATAATAATGGAGAAGATAGGGTGAAATGTGAATGGTGCTTTTTGTTAAATGTTGCTTTAACTAAAACCCCCTCATTATATCCCTATGCGATGTTGTTCTTAATTAAATCCTTAAACGTATCTAACCTATATGTATTTTATATGTATATGTGTATAATTATTCTTTTCATTATTATTGTTATTCTTTAAATCAGATACGGCACGAGAATGTAATAGGTTTTATTGGAGCTTCTATTGACCATGGAGTTGTTGTATTATTCACTCCCTACTGTGCACGTGGTAGCCTCGAAGATGTACTTGCTAATGAGGACTTGCACTTGGATCATATGTTTATATCATCATTGGTGAGCGATATTCTCAAGGGTATGATATATTTACACGATTCAGACATAATATCCCATGGAAATCTAAGATCCAGCAACTGTCTGATAGATTCCCGATGGGTATGTCAAATATCAGACTTTGGTTTGCACGAATTCAAGTCGGGCCAGGAAGAACCAAATAAGTAAGATGGCCGATTGGATGGGGTTCATTTTAAAAATAACTCAAGAATTTTGTTTATTTTGTTTTTATTGCGTTTTTGTTTAAAAGGCGAGAAAAAGAGCTTAAACGTGCTCTTTGGATGGCTCCAGAGCTATTGAGAGATCCAGGGAGATTACCGAGGGGCTCACAAAAAGGAGACGTTTACTCTTTTGGTATAGTCCTTTATGAAATAATCGGTAGAAAAGGACCCTGGGGAGATACGGCTTACTCCAGCGAGGGTGAGTTAATTTCTTAGAAGATGATATTTCTATTCTATTTTTGTTTATTTTTGTTTTTTATTTGTTTTTTTTTTTTTTTTGTTGCCGGATTAAATTGTCTTTAATGGTTTTGAATTGCAAGCCTTGTAATATAATGTCTGGACGAGTAATCACATTTTTTAATTGATGTCCATCATATAGTTTAAGTTAATGAATGTCAACAGTTAACAAAAGTGTAGACATTTTAATTAAATACCCATGGCGTAAATGTATCGCTTAAAGTAGATACCTATTAAAAAGGATTTATTGGTGACAAAAATTGAGAGTACCTCAGACAGTTTGAAATTATAGATGTACATATGTAGGTATACCGTATGCATCCGTGTATATTTTAAAACACGTCAATTTAAATTTAATAAAGGAAAATTATTCAGTTGTAGGCAAATTAAGAGTAATTGTCCTTTCAGTTTGCTTCACCTTTCATTATAAAATTCGTGTTTGTCGATATTCGAACATGGGGATGTAGTGACGTAGATACACACGAGAATACTCCTCACTACCTACATATGTCACTGCCCTGCGCTATACCATCTGAGAAACAGGCTCCTAGGAAGACATTTCTTCAATGATTTGGAAGAAATTTCTGACATTTCGAGCAAAAATCTGTTGATATTCACTAACGCTACTAAATGGCTTGAACATTCTTAAGTTTTTCTTAACCACCCGACCAAGAAATTTGGAACTTTTTCAAACACAAATGGGGTAAAGGAAGGATCGCACCTTCAAATGGCGTCGTCCTCTACCCAACAAAATGATTGTGCATACGGCTCTGAGGGAGTTTGGTCTAGGTTGAAGTACCAGCTGGGTAAAAAGTTTCTAAAGACTAATCACCACTAAGAGAAGTTTGATGAATTGCCTGGCAGTCGTGAAATAGCTATAACTCCAATAAAATCTAGGTGATCTCTCACCCAAGTGTTATTGGTTCATTCAAAACTATTCGTCGTAGAAAAAAATGTTTTTTTTTTATTTATAATATATTCGAAAAATAAGCAAAAGAACAGAAATAAAGTAGAATTTCAGATGTTTCAATTCTGAAATAAAATAAGTCCTATGAAAAAACGCCTTAAACATTTATATTGAAAAGATTTAAATTGAATATTTAAATATAAATAAACCACTTAAAATCTTTATGCAGCCACAACCAAAAAAAAAAATTAAAAAACGGCGATAACAGAAAAGGGATGATTGATTTAAGTTCCACTCATTATTAAGAGTGATCGAAAAATCCTTGAACACGAGAAGTGTTCAAACTGAAAAATTAAATCATATTTTTTGTTAAGCGGGTGATAATTTTGAATTGTTTGAGTTAAATAATAAGCTTTTTTTAGCTACTCGTATCAGTTACATTCGATTAAAAAATTGCATCATTAAATGTTTGTGTTTTAATGGGTAAACGTGAGAAGCTATAAAGCTGTTTGAAGGAATTGATAATAGAGAGCGATTTATTTCTCCTTAAAGAATATAATTTCAAACTCAAAAATATAACGTAGATGAATGAAGCTGAAAAGTTTTATGGAAAATTATTTTCAAACTCGAAACAAAAAAGAAATAAATTATTTTTCTATAATAACTATAAAACGAATACATAGAAATTGAAATGAAAAAGGACAAATGTCTGGAGCCTAGACAGAACATAAGTAAAACAAACGAAACGTACCGTACCTACCCTATTTCGTTTTAATTTTGAACCATAAACGCCTCATCTATCCGGTCTAGCATTTGTTGCACCTTGTTATGCAAATCACTCTCTCTATAGTTTATTATTAAATTTTCCTTTTGAATTTTGCGTTTTGTATAATAACTGTACATACATTCAGTAGATTATGACTACCCTCAAATCGATTGGACATAATGTTATATTGTAAACGTTAGCAAAATAGGATATAGAAGATAACAAGAGATACTAAAATAGCAATGTACTAGTACACTCAGTAAAGGTTATGTGCATTTCATATTTCATAATAATACTACTATACATATGTAGTTATTTTATCTCTGTTGTTTAAAATGTAATTATTGTATTATATCTACATATTTTTGAAGCTCGAGTGATATGATGTAATTGTTTTAGAGTGGAAATGCAACTAGAAATTTCAATTTATGGAGTTTAATAAATTAATAAGAAATTTGAATAATTATACTAAAGGACGTAAAGTGTAATGAAAAGCTGATAAAGTGACCATTGGCATGTTTAGTTTTGCACTAGATGTAAGGGGATGGATTTTGATGAATTTTCGACCGAAAATTCTCGAGGGACTGTAGTTCGTAAGAGAGTGATTGATTTTTGGTGGGGAGCGTATCGGAATCCCGGTTTTTATAATCCCATTTTTCAAGAATCCCAAAAAAAAAGTTTTAAAATCCAGTCTTCTAAAATCCTGATTTTTTGGAATCCGGTCTTCAAAAATCCCGCTTATTCAAAATCCCGATCTATTATAATCCCGCTTTTTATAATCCTGTTTTTTTATAATCCCGCTTTATTATAATCCCGTTTTTTATTATCCCGCTTTTGCAATCGAAACTAGATGTTTTATTTTAAAAAATCGCGCGATTTAAAATATATCGAACCAAACCCTTCTTGGTGGACTCTAAGAGCAAGAGTATAGCCCTATTGTTTTACTCGCTTCAAAACTAGTAATTGTATACAACAAAAGTAGTTCTAACGTATTTTTGAAATATTATACCCACCTGGTTTATGAATTTAGAATTTTGTCCAAATTAAGTATAAAAATTTCAAGTTTTATATGTCGAAATGTTTTTCAATATTACCGATTTTAATTTATTTTTTTTTTTAAACTTTTTACAAAAAAATTCTAAAAAATACAAATTTACTTGTCTTGATACTTACTTATCGTATTATAAATAGTTCAGTTTATTGGTACTGTTTGATCATCTTGTATTGAATCCACTCTACTAAGAAAAAATCATGTTAATTCTAAAATTCCTTCTAACTATTGCTATACATTAATTGTGTAATTATTTAAGTTATTATTCATTTAAATATATTTTTTTTACTTTTTTAAAGAAATAATTTCCCGTGTGAAAAACTCTGAAATGTACCGCCATGGAGTATTTCGACCACCAATAGCATACCTTGAAGTGCCAGAATATGTTCGTTCGTGTTTACGTTCATGTTGGGATGAAGATCCCGAAGACAGACCCGATATTCGTTTAGTTCGAATTAAATTAAAAGAACTTCAAGCTGGATTGTAAGTTGAAAAGTTTATTTATTTATAAGTTTTTAGTTTAAAATATGATTATCCGAACACTAAAAAATCGAATTCATAAAAACACTCTTAATGAATATAAAAATCACTTGAAAAAAAACTTTTTTGAAAATTTTGGTAAAATTGTTGAGAAATAAGGATCATTATTTTCATGTCTTAACTGCTTGCATTATGTTTTCTTTGTTATAGAAAATCAAATATTTTTGACAACATGTTAGCGATAATGGAAAAATATGCATATAATTTAGAAGCGCTTGTTCAAGAGCGTACAAATTTATTATACGAAGAAAAGAAAAAAACTGATTTATTATTAAATCAAATGCTTCCACGGTGAGTCATTTTTTTTTAAATTGAATAAATCTGCACACGAATTATTATAATATTACATATTAAATTTTTTTTTTAAAGATCCGTAGCAGAATCACTTAAACGCGGGGAGCCAGTCGAAGCTGAATGCTTTGATTGTGTTACAATATTTTTTAGTGATCTCGTAGGATTTACCGAACTTTGTGCAAAAAGTACACCATTCGAAGTTATTGAAATGCTCAATGATTTATATACCTGTTGTGATTCAATTATATCCGGTTATGATGTTTATAAGGTATGATCTATGTCTTTACTTTGCTTTTGAATTAACATGAAAACAATTTAAGTATACCAAAAATCTCTTCATTCTTATTGATTTTCTTAATACGAATTTTTATTTTTTAGTTTTTATTCAACCTTAAATATAGATCCACCGTGTTATATACTTATACACATACATATGGTAGAACTTATAAATTTGGTAAGGTTCGTTTTGAAAAATACATTTCTGTACGAAGGTTTCTTGGAATCCTCGTAGCGTGACAAGTAGATAATCTGCTATTTTTCAAAAAAAAATATATTGCATTAGACCTCTGTCTTGCGGCTAAACATACCCTAAAGCGGGAAAAGCGAGTTCCATAGGCAGGGAAATTCCCAAAAAAAGGAAATAAAAACTTCAAAATCCGCTAGACGGTCTCTAAATTAAAAAAAAAACACTTTTTTTTACCAATGTAAGTGAAAAATTCAAATTTTTAAAGATAAATTATAAAATTTTCTTATTTCGGAGTCTTACAGTACGTAACACATAAATATATATTGATGTATAGGTATACTACTTCATTTCTTTCACCCTCCCACTCCACTGCTTCACAAGGCTCCACTTGTGGGGTTCGCCGATATTCATTAACATATGCACGTGTACATAAAACCTTCTTTATCTTACTTATTTTTCATGTCAAATCTCCTTAAGTCCATTCTCGTCTATTATTTTTTCCTTGCCGACAAAGAGCAAATTTTAGGGGTATTCCAAGAAAAAAAAAATCAGGGAAACTAAAAATATTTCTTCTGGTGAGATGAGCTTTTAAAAACTTACAGTTTCTGGGAAAAAGATATTAGGTATTTGTAATGATGTCATTAATATTGTTAAAATCGCCATGAATTTCGTGTTAATCGGATTTTTTTTTTTATTCTGTTATATTATATTAAGTTATAATTATTAAAATGTATGAGAGTCCTTAAATTATGATATAGGGAAAAGGGCTTTCGAAATAAACGTTTACAATAGGTACACCAATTTGGTATCTATGCTTGTAGTTGGCTTCCTGACAATTGAAATCGTTTGCCTACATTTGTATGACTTTTATCAAAAGTTAACGTCCTTCTTTTGTCGACCTAAATATTTTCGTTACAATTTTCTAAAGTATATGCAAACCTAGGAATATGTACGATTTACAAACGAATGTAATTTTCAATTTACCCAACTCGAAAATCAGGGGCCACCTAAAAAACTAAAGAAACCTGTTGAATTTTTTAAATGATTAAAAAAAAAAAAAAATTAAAATAAATATATATATGAAAATTTTAAAATAAATAGGTTGAAACAATTGGCGATGCCTACATGGTTGTATCGGGGCTACCAATACGCAACGGAAATAAACATGCTGGCGAAATTGCATCACTTGCCCTTCATCTCTTAGAACAAGTATCGAAACTAGAAATCCGTCATAGACCTGGAGAATCTTTACAATTTCGAATCGGAATTCATTCTGGACAGTGTGCTGCCGGAGTTGTTGGAATGAAGGTACCTATTCATTTCAAAATGCACTCAACATTCCTTCAAGGTAACATCTTCATTGTATAAAAATCTAATTTCAGATGCCAAGATATTGTTTATTTGGAGATACTGTTAATACAGCTTCTAGAATGGAAAGTAGTGGAGAAGCATTAAAAATTCACATTTCAGAGAAAACATATAAGCTTCTGGAGCAAGTTGGTAAATTTCGATGCGTCGAACGAGGCATAACAAATGTCAAGGTAATGTCATCAATCATCTTTTGAATGATTTATAGGTGCATGGGATACCTTTGTCTATTGTATGTGAATACGTCTATACCTACACATTTATTTTTACTTTGGTTCTACTTATAGGGAAAAGGCGAAATGAGAACGTACTGGCTTGTAGATCAAATTAAAACCTACGAACCACGTTTACCATTTCGCAAGAGTGACATTACTCCAGATCTAATTAGCAATGTTGACATTGATTCATTGGGCCGTTTGCGATTATCAAATGAATGCAATTCATCGAGTCTCTCAAGCGTTCAGTTACAACTATTGACAAATCATCGGCTCAATAATATACCAATCCGTCCAAGTTCAGCCCGTTTAGTATACCCGAAAACATACTGTGCCTGTCAAACAAAATGTATATTCAATCGCAATTCCGACGATAATGTTAATTTTGTAATAAATCGAAACCCTGAAGTAAACCATTTTAACGGAAAAATGCCACGTCAGCTTGATCGAAATTTGCTATGTGTATGCAATTTAAGTTCGAATGTTTGCGACGGTGGACCAAGAGGGCCGCGCTCTGCACCTCATATAACATTCCGTCAATAGAAAGTAAAGTGGCACGGATAAATATTAGGTACCTTTATTATGACCGAAAACTTAAGCCAATTAAAAAATAATGAAAATGTGTTGTGTCTGGTAATTGAGGTTGTGGTTTGAAATGTAGTGTTCAGTTAAAATTTAACACAAAAAAAAAAAAATTGAAGAGATATACTTATGGTAAAATATGTTGCCAAGATTATTTTATAAATGTGTGATGTTTAAGAAAAAGAAAAAAATATAAAGAATGTTATATTGAATGTTTAAAACATATATTATAAATGTGTGGATATTTCTATAAGAATAAAATTAAGGTGCAATGAATTGTTGATGGATGGATATAACTAAATATTGACACACACATAGCACACAAAATTGACTGAATTTGAAATTATCGAATAGAAAAACAAAAATCGAACACTATTTAACTTGTCTAAGACAAGATCAAACATTTTTTTGGAATTTTTATGAAACACAAACATACATATATTTATATTATACACCGAAAAATGATAAAAAAAATATATATAAATTATTTAATGAATTTTTAAAATAAGTCAATATTAAGGTAATATTTTATTAATACAAATATTCGATGTTACTGTAGGTATATTATGTATTAAGTTTATTGTTTTCGAATAAAACTATATGTATACATTATACATAAATCAAGGAATCTTTTTTCAATTGCTCAATCAATATGAAATGAAATGCAAATCAAAGCATGAGTTAGCATTTTCGTGCCCGACTTATATTTATTATTATTTGAAACCGCCCACTAAAGAAGACCACACGGCACACACGTTCATACAACAATATGTGCAATTACATCTAATGGCGCATCTGTAAGTGTTGTGCGTTGGTAGCCATTTTAAAAAACGCATTTTAACCCATACCTTTAAAACTGCTCATTTGACAAGAAATTCTGAAATACAAATTTAAAATTTAATTATCTTTATTCTTTGTGTTTATCATTTTTTCATAGGCTTACATAGAGTAAAATTTAGAGTAAAAGACTTACATACATAGAGGAAAAGTTTATTATTTATTTTTTCGATTTTTTCCTAATATCGATCTAACGAGTAATATATAGAAAAAGGATACTTTTAAAAGCTTTAAGTCTAATAGTGAGAGAATTCATGAATTCATGCAACGTTGCAAGTTTACCAACTGTGTAAAATGATAAATTTACGCAAAAGTTTGCATGAACGCCCCTTTAATCATTTTATTAAAAACTGTATTATTTCTACAATATTTTTCATTGTCTCCATAAATCTTGAAGTTTTTTTTTTAATTGTCTCCGTTTGTTTCATTTTGATTTTTTTTAATCAGCAAAATCCTTGCATAGTCTTAAACAATTTGCGCAAATTATTTTCAACCCAAAATTTGAGAATTCTTAGCCAAATGGTAAACTATCGAATGTTTTGCATCGTTGCACAAATATCCTTTGTATAAGTCCTGTGAAAAAATGTTATGTGCAAGAAAGAAATCTAGTTACATTTTATATCAAAAGAGTGCCTACAAAATTTTTTGTAGCATAAGCCGTTCTCGAGGTAAGAATTAAAACGCGTTTTTCAAAAAAATAAAACGCATAAAAGAAACACATATTCTGTGAAATACCGCCCAGTAAAATTAGTTATCGACAGAATAACTTGCAGTTCCTAATCTTTAAAAAAATTTTTAAAAAGGTCTAATCTTCTGACCCTGATCGTAGGACTTCCGTTTTTTTATATTTGCTGGGGCTGACCTATCTTTATTGTGCAACTTTTGATTGTTAACATAATTGACATCAGAGATGTTAGGAGGATTGTTAACATCAAAGGTGTAAGGAGAAAAAGATAACTTCGTCGTGTCGTTGGAAAAATGAATACCTACTTTTTTTTGATAATTTTAATAAGAGTAATTTTAATAGTATGTTTATAATTTATTTGATTATTTAATCTTTTATACGGAATGAAATATTTTTTTTAAAACTTTCTTTCTAACACGAATAATAAAATATACATAAAATCTGAAGTATAATTAAATCCAACTCACAAACAAAAATGTTATTTATAAATAAAAGTGCAATTTAATCGAAACTTATTAGTTCGGCTGTGGTAACTTCCTCTCTTGGTGGTTCTTCAACTTTTGGTTGTTGTGCAACTGCTGGCTCGGCAACTGTCTTTTCAACTGGTGGAGCAGGGGCCATAGGCTGAACAGGATGAGCCGTTGTCGTTTGAACGGGTACTTGTTGTGGATTCATATTTGGCATTGAAACAAGTCCACCATGTGGTGGTGGTGGTCCATTTAAGGGAGGTTGTTGCTGCATTGGATGAACCATAGAAGGTGGGGCTTGAGTTGTTTGAATGATCCCAGTAGAAATCGGAGATTGGTTTTGAACAACATTTTGTTGTTGAAGCATTACATGAGTCAATGGCGGGTTCATTTGAGAATGTGGATGTTGTGGTGTACTTGGATTGGGAGCTAAAAAAAAGAATTTAAGTTTAATTAAAGAGGAATAACTACTTTTAACAATCTTTACCATTCATATTTGTCATTCCATCTGCAGGATTCGGAAGTGGGCTCATATGTTGACCAACTGCATTACCACCCACCATTGGGCTGTGTGGCATTCCAGCGACTATCATGCCAGGATGATTCGGTAGTGGTACACCTGGCATTCCAGGTGTATACATACCAGGCATAGGTGCTTGATTATGTTGTGGTGGACCACCTTGGGGCGGAATAACTTGTCCAGGTTGCGGTTGTCCAACCTGTCCCTGCTGTGGATTAAACGCTTGTGGTGGTACTTGACCAGGCGAGTTAGGATTGAATCCGTATGGGTTATAAATATTGTTCATTTGATGATTGGGCGATGCATGTTGATTTGGATTTGGCATAAAAGGAAATGCAGTCTGACCCATTCGATACTGAGCCTTTTGTTGTTCCTGACGCATTTGCATTTCACGCTCTTGCTCTTGAATACGCTGCAAGGCCAATTGCCTTTGATATTGCAAATACTCCTGTTTTTTCTTTCGCATTATTTCCAATTTTTGTGCCATTTGAATTTGACGTTGACGTTCTTGCTCTTCGGCAATACGACGAACTTTTTCAATATGTTCTTGCCGGAGGACATCGAGGGCAGCACGAGAGTCCTTGATTTGGGCTAATTTATCTTGTAGCTGTTCATACCACATGCGTTTGTCATCCATTTCTTTTATATACGACAGCTGATTCGAATGCAAAGAAGTCAAGGTCATAAAGAGAGTTTGTACCGAACTATCATTGGAAATGCTGCGTCCACGACTTGAATTTGATTTCATTCGATTGACAAATATTTCAACTTGACTACGCATGTTGTTGGCAAATTCATCAATTTGAATTTCATCGGGCAACATCTAAATGAAAATGAAAAATTTCTAGTCAGAATATTGTTGGGAGAATGATTTTGTTATAACGAGATACTTCAGCACAATAAAAGAGCATACAAAATAATCAAAGAGTAGCCTGACTAAAACCCCGATATATCAATCAGGCTGCTTGGAATGTAATTGGTTCGACTTTTTAATTGACCATTCTTGAAAATGACATTGATATAAATTAATAAGTTGAAGAAGTCAACTAGCGGGATCAGACCCTCAACTGCGGATCTAAAATGTTTCAATTTGTCTTAACCAATCCAATTGAAAAGTCTAACTTCCTTAACGAACTACATACATACATATATCAGTTCCAATGCTTTTTTTTCAAAGCGTGGACATTGTTTATTACACGTCCTTAACGATATGGCTTAAAAATTATCTGCCTAAATTATGCAGATGATAGGAAGACGTAGTGCAACGTCCGAATGTATTATTGGAAAATTGTCTTGAGGATTTGCAGTGCTTTCGACAAGAAAAAGAAGTAAAGCGTTTACGATGGTCCGCTAAGGGGTATTGAAAAGACCGGCGCGGCATGCTACCGGCTCTTTTTGATGCCACCGAACTAGATAAGCTCGCGGCCATCATTTCTACATACACTTAAAAAATTTATTAATTAATTACACTCTTGCTTCTTTGTATTTAATGCAAAGTTTTTGCATTTTAATTTACCAATCAAACCAAACACATTCACATAAATATCTGCTTGTTTGAAAATACAATATTGATTAGTCAACTCGTATGTTAATCAAGATAATATAAACAATACCCTGACCCTTCCTTACTCTAGAATATACATTCTCGCCCCCATCGATTTTTAAAACATTCAAATAAACATCACACATTTGTTTACCTTGTTACTTATAATAGGAGCTGCTGTTAGCTGTGGCATTGGACTGGGTGCCGATGGACTGGCTGGCGACTCGTTTACTTTTCTTTGTTCCCAATAACTGCGATTCAAATACTTTGCCAAATCGGGATCTTCAACAACACCTGGAGTTGGTGGTGGTGCTTCAGGACTTGGTGATCGTTGTAGCATTCGATAAGTTGTTACTGCTGGCTAAAGTTCATATAAATAAAAATTTATATTTAAAAACGAAAAAATCGATTGTCAGTCAGTCACACAAGTCATTAGTTGGAATACTAATTATTAACTCTGAGCAAAAAATTATTTCCACTCATATCGGAAATTTGAACGACCGACAATGAAAACAAAAGAAAGAGAGATAAAAAATACTCGATTATGAATTCAGTGACGCAGTGAATACTGAATCAACAACAGATTGTATTTATTTTGCTTAAAAAAAAAAGTATACCTGTTTTTTCTTTAGTTCGGCCTCGGATTGACTAAGTGCCAGAGCTAATTGTAATTCCTCTTCTTCTTTTAGCTCTTGTTCGCTTTTTCTTGGTGGTGTCTGAAAAAATAAACAGTTAATTCAAATTAATTTCTCTGCTTTGAGTGGGGAGTGTTGGGTAATATTTTGTTACCACCTGCACCTGCTGTGCCAGGGAACTATTAAGATATTCAGCTGGTAGGTCATTTTCAGCTGGACGTGGTTTTCCACTGGATGGCTTCTGCAAACTTGTGTAACAGCCATCACAAACACGTACCTATCGGAAATTAGTTGTTATTTTGTTAATTTCATCCAAGTATGATTCCTAATTGTTTAATCTTACATCCTTTTCGATTCCATATTTTGGCAGTGGACATTGTTTTGTCGAACATTGACTGCAAAAGATTTGTCCACAATTTCTACAATGATGTTTACGTTGTGTAAATGAAAATTCAACACGACAACGATGACATACTTTGCCATCCGCCCAATCTGGTGCAGTATCAGCTGTAAACATTGCATCGGCTTCTTTTAATTCAGGGAAAGTATGGCCTTTGGCTTTAAGAATTGTCATGGTATCCTGAAAAAGAAATTAATTATATCATAAATTATAAATAATTAATAACCAATGTTGTTTTTATAATCAACTTTTTCTTCGTTAGACATTATGAAAGAAACACCCAGGCAGGCAACTTAATTTCACAAAACTGTCACAATTAGATTAGTTTGGAAATTATAAAATGTGTAGATAGGTAGATTGGGTGTTTGGCGACTGGGTATGAAGAGAGTTGCCATCAATACTGGTTGTTTTTGTTTATTGGAAAAAATTCAATGTTTATTGATGTCGGTGCGCAGCTTGCACTGCACTTTTGTGTGTTTATTATCCAAAATAAAAAGCCTTCTATATACATAGGTGCATATTTTTTTTTTTTTTAAATAATTATTGATTGTTTAATATCAGATAAGAGAAAATAATATTGAAAGATAGGTAAGTTAAAACAACAAGAGGTTGTTTGATTTTTTTTATATCTATTAGTCAGTTTCTTTTAGAGCTTATATTTATTCCATATAATTAGGGTATTGTTTTGTTTCATTTTTATTTATATTTTGTTTTGAACTAATTCTTTCTTCACGAGTTGTTTTAGTGCAGGAGCCGGGGAGCTTAATTTTTTAACTTTTTTCCAACGTTTGGCATACTTTTTAAGGAATATACAGTTTTTTTTCTTGTTTCGACTAAAACACAGCTTTTTCATCAAAATTATTTACTACGAATATATAAATATTTGCTATGATGGTTAGTCTCAAAAAGGTGTTTAGATTTAAAAGTTAATCAAATAAAAGATATTTTGAGTTGTTTTTGCATTACTTCTGTTTTCAAACGGTATTAAAAGTATTTTCTTATTAAGGTACATTTCTAATTGAAAATAACGTGACGGAATCGAAACTGAATCTGTTATTCTATGAAGATGCAACATTCTGCAACGAACACTTATGTATATCAAGTAGTTATTCCGCTACACCGGAAAAAATACTGAATTCCTTGCTATCCATTTTCTGAGCCCATTCCTGGCATCTTTTTGAATAGAACAAGTGCCAAAAGTTTAAATACATTTTATTTGTGATCAAAAGTTTAGGATCTGATGATAAAGTCATCGAACATCTCGTAAGTGTACGGTGGAAAATTGCCCCTGAGCTAAAAGGAGGGCTGTACACGACAGTTGTTCCAATTCTTAAATACGATTAACAATGTTATGCATGAAAGTAGACAGCAGCGGAACAATGACATGACAGCAGAAGTGACAAGAATATTCGAATAAGAAGCAAAAATACTCCTCATAAATAAAAAATACCATCTTGGAAGAAATACAGCATGACCAACTGAGCTGCTACTGCCATGTGAAAGGAAGATGTCATGAGAAACAACTTTAAAAGGTAATAGCGTACAGCATGAAAAATATACTACTTTTGTTACAGAAAAATGCAAATAATCAAAATATAGTAAATGGGTATCAAAATATTTGTCCTTAACAGGCCCACAAAATGGTGGAAATAGAAAAAAAGAAATAGGTTTTATTCAATTGTTTTTGCAAAATCCAAATAATTCTTTGAGTTTATTTCAATATGCTTATGATATTATCTTTGATATTTGCGTACGTTTTTATCAATCACTCTTAGTTATTTTGCCAACCTCCACAAAAACATAACTAAACAAGAACAAAATTTGAATTTAACTTGCGACTTATTCCCCATTACTATTTTGTATATTGAAATACAAAAAAAAATACTTGTAAAAATGTTATAAAATACCTACACTCTTTCAAACTCATTTCAAACTACAACGCGTCTAATCCTCAAAAGCTTATTACAAAATACACGAAAAATAGAAGCGGAGTAAGCTGAAGCAAGTAACTGCGAATAAAGGTCGAGTAAAGTCGGTTTTTGATTCATGACGTGTGATGTTTTACAAAAAAAGGAGTGCAAAAGAAATTGTTGTTAACCTTTTTGTTACTAACACAAAATGTATAGTTACTTTCCAATTATTTTCTATAATATTAGTTTTTTCTTGTACCTATTTATTTCTATCTATAAACATAAATAAATATATTTGTTTTTATCTGCACATTATGTACATACATCTTTTGATACCTATCCCAGTTTTCAATTTCTAAATTTTAATGTTATAGGTATTACTTTGTTTATTGGTATAATATGTCTTACCTTAATTGACTGATATTTTTCAGATGTACGAAATGCATAAGCCCAAGTCTGTACAAGTTCCAACATTTTCTGACGAACGTTTTCGTGGGGCGTTTGCTCGAGAAAAGTGCTAAACATTTCACAGTTCTCTTTCGTGAACACTTCCTCATGAATAGGTTGTCCACAATTCTTTACAACACTTTCTAACACCAAGAGGGCATAACAAGCTGAATGTGGATTTGGTGAAGACATTTTCTTCTTGATTGCCAGAAAAGCCTGTTTCGGTCTAATGATGAAAAGGTCAATTGGGTTCAAATGAGAATAATAATAATTAATACATACGTAACATCATTTTGCCGTATTGTATCACAAATTAGAAGGATCGAAGGCCAGTCTGGTTCGAGACGTAGATGGCTTGTTGCATTTTCTAATAAAAAAGATAAGAAAAAATATGCGAATTATTTATTTGTTTGCAACATCAACAAAATCGACAAAGGATGAGTCAGACATTTTTTTTGATAATTTAAAGAAACAATTATAATTTCAATAAACTATAAAGAATCAAATGAAAAATATAAAATATAAATATTAATTATATTTACCAAGAGTTTTTTCAAATGTTGATGAGCGAAACATCTTTTTTTCGTGTATTTTGTTGCAAATTTCCACAAAAAATTGAACACAAAAGATGATTTTTCTTCTTTTCACCGCTTGACGTTTACAGTTGACTACAAATTAATTTGTTGACATATAGATATCAATGTAGTAGAATTACAATAAGAGCTTCAGAATTGTACTAGATCATAATGGCGCTTGGTACAGCGGCTGTTTCGTGCTGCAAAGTAGAACGTTCGTTATTTTTTTTAAATTATGAATTATATTTTTCAGTTGTCCAACATTCAACAGATTGAAACAAAAAAAAAAATAAATAAACTACACAAAATAAAAGCGCATTTGCAGCAATCTTTTTCTTAATAAGAATTCATAATCCATTTAAAAGATATTTTGAATTCGTTATTTCCCATTATCATTTCACAGGGTGTCCAATTAAAAATGGGTAAACTTATAGAAGTCTTTATGAACCTTTTACAAACATAAATCCAAATGCAGAGCAAAAGATATGTGTTTGTTTACAGTGGGTTAAGTGGTAGTCCATGATTATTTCAACTCGTATTTCCATAAGTGTGCATTCCGAAATTTAATTAAAGGAATCCAAAGCCGTTTGCGATGAATTGCTACTTTTAAACCCTCTTTATTTTAAAAATTATTACTTTGAAACAAATTTCAAAAAAAACACATACCCGTTTTCAAAATATTGAGTTGTCAAAAAAATAATCTACACCCTTAGAATCGTTTTTAAGATAGACAGGTTTTGTCTTAACGGTACGGTTATTATTGGGTATAAGAAAAATTCAATTTTGCTTCTAGGTTACCAAGATAATCGCTTTAGTAGTTTACGCTGTAGGTTGAATTCAGACAGATAGACAGAAAAAGCTGCTGACCAATTTTTTCGCGTTCTCTGATAAATATCTCGAGATCAATTTTTTACTAATCCAAAACTTCATCTTTAGTACCTCTATAATCGTATAGTAAAAACCTAACGATCAGTAGCTGATACAGAAGATACTAAATCTCATTAAAACACAGTTAGCCAATTTTCAGTCCCCAAATGTCTCCAATGAAATGATGATTTCTAAGCCTATAATTAAAACTTTACCATACTCGAAACAAATAGGGCCCACTAAGTTTTTTAGTTCTCATTTAAAAAAAGAACTAGTAAATAAATTTGTATTTTTTGGTTACTACGTTTAAGCTTAGCTTGCGAAGTTAAGTAAGTGAGAAATTGAGAAAAAATCAATTCAAAATCAGTAGAATAGAATTTGGGCCCTATTTTGCTTTGAGTGTTGTTAAGCAAATTTATGAGGAGGGTGTAAAATATTAATCTTTGAGTTGACCGTGACCTCGTTAATTTTCTTCCTTCCGTTTCACTTTTATAGGGATTTGCTTCTACCCGTGTGTCCCCTATTTAAAAAGTAGTAACTACAGTCTTTTTTCATACTGAATTTAAATTAAAGTCTTTAATAAATTTATGATAGTATTAGCACTAACTAGTATTTAATTCATTTCTTTAATAATAAATATCATATTCCAAATTGGCAACAATAGGCATGCACAATGCACATAGACATTATAATTTGTATACCAAATTAATAGTAAAGTGTTTCATAACAAACATGAAACCTTTTTAAAATTCTATTACATAATAAATCTTAAAGCTAAATATCACACTCCACAATAATATTTTGTGCATTTTTACTTTTATATTGAAAAAAAAAATACAAAATAAAAGCTATTTACATATTTTTATAAATTATATCCCTATGTTTCTAACTATATAATTATAATGTATTTTTGTTGGTGTATCATTGAGAGAATAGTTTTCTGCGAAGTGTGAAATATGCCAAACATTTGAAAGCAATCAATTGTAGAAACAGCATTGTGACATTGAAACCATAGTTGGCATCTGACATCCCGAGATTCTTGAGGATAATATCTGCGCTTCTGTAAAACAAAAAAATTTAAAGTTAGTTTTAGGCACAAACTTGTAACTTACATAAATTTATAAAATAAAAATACATAGTTAAAATAATAAAATGACAATTTCTATATTTAAAAAGACTCGTTTCCATGAACATAAAATTTCATAAAAAAAAAATAAAAATGTTAGAATGGTTTACAGAACATAAAATTTCAATTTTTTATATTCTTCCCTAGTAAAACAATTAATAAAACAAAATAGAAATGCATATGAATTTTAAAAACACTCACTTTTTAACAATTTAAAAACAAAAACACTACTTACTTAAAATGACAATAAATGACATCCTGGGGACATTTCATGTCAGCTCTTCCATTATCATAAACGGAAAGTATCATGCTCTCCAAAGCATATCGATGAGCTGATGTATACGAAACTGCTCTCATAATTGCTGACATATGAGTAAATAGTATAAGAAATCCGGAGTAAATAACCATAAAGCAAGTCATGACAGCACCAACAAATGTTCCATTCTGCAAAACAAAGGAAAGGTTTATATTTAATATATTTTTTTATATGATTTTGTGAATGAAAAAATAATATGATTTTTTAGGTTGGGCTTCCCATTGAAGTCAGTTGAATTTTAAATTTTATTTAAAAATAATAATATTTAAATAATTTTTATTTAAATTTTGGGTTCAAAAACTGACACAACTCAAATTTTGCGACTTCTCTAAAACTGTAATAACTTTTTTTGAAATTGGAAGAGACTAATCTACAAGCCTGTTGTATATAAAGAATTTTAAAAATCAACGAAGATCGCTTCTCGGGCCGACGAATTTTTTCAGTTATGATTTTAAACTACCAAATGTTATAATTATACTTACAACTGGATCTAAAACAGTTCCAAGTAAAACACCAAATCCATCAGCAACTATCGTTACTGTTATCAACGTTAGGACAAATTTAACAAATCTTTCCAATTCAAATGGCTGATCTGTTGATAAATATAAAATCGTAGCAAATATAGATGAGAATATTATCTGAAAAAAAAAATAATTAAAAAACGAAGTTTATGAAGGAGAAAATTTCGAGATTGTCTTATAACTAAAACAAAATACAAATTTACTTACATGAACTGGTGTTGAGGTAATCAGAGTAGCTAAGTAGTATGTTTTAAGTTTATACCAATTATTAAATGTTTCCTTTTTGATTGTTTCTATTTCCAATGGAACTAAAAGAACACAATAAAAAAAACATATAAAACGTACATTATAAAAGAATGTTGTTAAATTTAATGAATTTACAAACCATCATTTCTTTTGGTCTACACAAATATTTTAAAATGAATGTACTGACATCTCATTTAGCAATACAAATACATTATGAATTTCATAAAAAAAAAATTACGTATACGCCATAGTACACAAACTATGATTTCATTGTTATTACTAACAGTACTATTTTAAAAATAGAAATCTTTATGAAAACTCGACCTAGACTAGAAAAATGTAGATTATATTAGACACATTTTCATCAAAATAAAGCATCATCCTATGGTGATCGAGTTTTACGGATTCTGTAATCGATAAAATTCCTTTTATCCGAAAAATGAAGATTAAAACTTACAGCCGAATTATTGATATGCTTCAAAACTCATTTGATACTGTCTTCGAGTTTCAAGTTTTGCTCAAATTCGAACTGTTCAAAATGCGAAATCTTTAACTTCGTTTTGGACAAAACTCTAATTTAATAATCCATCATATCATACCTCAAAATTCCTTTGGAATCAGTTTTGTCGTAAAACTAGTTTTAAAACGATTCAATACAAGACTTGTTAATACTCCAGTTTGTTTTTATTTAAAAATGAGTTAATACTGTGTAATTGAAAAAAAAACAAGATACATTAAGTAGATAAGCATCACTTACCATGTCTAATTATTTTCATTCAAAATAGATGTTACCAACATTAATCACTTTGAACTAAGGAAAATATCTACCTATAGGTATGTATGTTATTATACGCATAATAAATTATTTAGCAACAAGAATCGGATGTTATCATATAATTTACAATAATTTAACATTGATATTTTCGTGACTAGATAATTATAGTAGACTTACATAGGTAGATATGAATATAAGCAGTGAAGCTGGGGAAAAAAATATAAGCTTGTCTGAATCATTTTTTTGCGACAGTGATTCTTCAAATAAATATTGCCGACAGATTTATAAGTAGCGATCTTAATGATTGCCTATTTGTCTCTATTGTCTTATGACGTTTATTTCCTTTGTCATTCTGACAACAACCATACAAACTGGCAAAAGCGTGACTCGCATATATTTTATTAAATTAATATTAGTTAATAATCAATAACCTACCCCTGAACTCATTTATTTACAATCATCTTCTGATTATGTGAATGAATCACTATTTTCTCAAATCAGAAATACCGCATTTCCTATGTTACAATGAGCCTTTTTAGGAACTCACAGTCAGTTACAAAAAAAAAATATTTCAAATTCTTTATACTTTGTCATAACGACAATGGGGTAAAGAACTTTATAGATTTACTTTAAAAACTGTATTTTAAGCTAATCACAAACGTCAATTTTGGGTGTATATTTGACAGATATTTGGACTAAAATTAATCAAGGCTACTTTATTTTGATTATTTTCTAAAACTTTACCAATTTCCGACAGTTTAATTCCTCAAGACTATCAAATTTCAAATAAAGAATTTTAATTCGACTACGTAACAATGTTTCAGGAAAAAATGAACAGATTTTATAGAACTTTAAGTTGGCAACACTTTTTCATTTGGCGGCCATTTTAACAGCTGTTAAGTGATTTGTGTTAAGTTTGGCTTGGCACTGCAACATTAATAGATTGCCGTCTGAAAAACGCTTCCAAATGGTGCAAAGATTGCATTTTGCAAGATTTCCGTTAATCCCGATTTTCAAAAGAAAATTTTGAAGCTTTCTTTTGGTTGAATGGCTGCGTCAATAAACAAAACTGCCGTATTTGGAGTGAATGTAATGATCGATTTTTAAAGCCGCCAGCCTATTTGAAAGAGATGACCGACCACTTGGAGGACAACATTCACTTAGTTATTGCCGATATACGGTCACAAATGTTGCAAAAAGTGGTCGCAAATTGGACCTCCAGATTGAACTAAGTCAATTTCATATTAATTTAAAAAATTCATCTTTGTTTTATTCCATTTCACAGTTCTATTACTCTAAAAACAACCCTTTACAAAAAAAAACGTAAATTAAAAAAAAAAACTTACATTTTAAAATTCCAGGCATCATTGTCGTATACCATAAGTATGCAATTCCAAAAATAAAAAGTCCAACATTCGAAATAGCCTTTGTTGCATTTGATCCTGCATCCCCATAAAGGATTCCAATAAGTATAGCACACATTATATGCATAACCAATTTCAAGTAAGTCACCGTCTATCATAATTTATGTAAATGTAAAAATACAAAAATTAAAATGATTTTTAATTTAATTTAATATTTCTCATGCCTTACCCAATCTCTAAAGAACTGAACATGACACCTTCCGATGAGTAACCATAATTTAACCCATTCAGGAGGTGGATAAATATGTTTTGTTGATTCAATTGATGGCCATCGCCTTTGTCCAGATTCAACAGCTTCATTCATCTTAACCAATTGAACACTATCCATACTTTCGATATCATGCATTGCCTCATATCGCCAAGATTGATTTATTGCTGATTCGAAAAGTTTTTCTGAATAATCTCCATGTTCTCCACAAACTACCTCAAGTACTGAAATTGATTTATTTAACTTTATAGTAATTGATATTTTCAAAAATGTAGATATAAATTTATGTAGATGGACGTTTACTTACGATAATCTGCTGGATTATGATATTCTGGGCAAGTCAAATCTAATGTTCGTAGGTATTTAACTGTATTTTGAGGTGAACCTTGATAGGCACATTTGCCATTGTCTAATACGTAAATATGTTTGAAAATATTATAAACAGTTGATGAGGGTTGATGAATTGTGCAAACAATTGTGCGTCCTTCGCTGGCTAGTTGATCCAAAAGGGTTATTGTATCAAACGATGATGAACTATCTAGACCTCTGCAAATACAATTTAATTTGATTTAGGGATGATAAAAAATTTAAATATCATTTGATATATTTTTGTAAATTTCTTTCTTGGGAATTCAGTGTTTGGAAGATGTTTTGAAGTTTTTTCTTTCGTCAAACGTCAAAAATGCAATCCAATCTTGGACAAAATACAGAATGACAAACTTAGTGGGTGCCATCATGTGTTTGCAGTCAAGATCATGATAACCACTGTCGGTAAACGAATATTCGGAATTGGAATAATTGAAGTTCGATCTTTTTGTAATTACTTTTATTTCAACAAAAAGGGCCAAAGTGATAACAATACGAGTTACTTTGAATTCGCCAAAAAAAAAGATTACTTACGTTGTTGGTTCATCCAAAAACAGCACTGGTGGGTTATCAATTAATTCTAAAGCAATAGACAATCGCTTTTTTTGTCCACCGGATAGTCTTGCGCATTTAGTTTGTTTAGCATCTGTGAGTTTTAACAAATCTAACAAATGCTCAATCTGAAAAAAATGTAATTAAATTAAAGAAATGATATGAACTTTTTGCATTATAAAACATTCGCATATTTTCTTATTTTTTAAATAAGAAATTGTTTTCTTTTTTTTAATAAATTAACAATTTAAATTTTGTTTTAATTTTTTTTTTTAAATCAGATTAGATCAAAATTTTGAGTAATTTTTTTTTAAGTTGTGATCTCCTTCAGAGCAGTTCACAACATGATTATCTTTCTATGAATAAATTATCAAATGAAACTTAGGAATGCCCTTTCTAAGAATCATGTGCTCGGTTAATGGAACAAGTCTTTCCAACCACGAGATAAGTTAAGAGGGCAGTCTTATCTTTTAATAATACCTTATAAATAGAAATCCGCTGGAAGAAAAACAAAAGAAACAATATAAGAAAGCAAAAACTTACTAGCATATGTTTTTCCTTGAGATTCATTGAATTGTTTGATATTTTTAATGTGGCTGCTAAAATCATAGCCTCTTCTACAGTAAACCATGGAAAGAAGTGATCATCTTGAAGAATATAACAACACACTTTACGTGATTTTGCAGTACTTCCAAATGATACAGTTCCATTGACTCCAGATTTTCTGTTAAAAAAATAATTTATAATATTAAAATTAATTCAAATTCTATCTAAAATAAATTTTTGCACTTACACAAAACCTGTTAAAATATTCATCAAACTTGATTTACCAGCTCCAGATGGACCCATTATAGCAGTTAGTTCTCCAGATTTAAAAGTTCCTGCTATTGATTTAAGTACATCTTTTTTTTCTAATATAAATAAATTTAAAAGAAAAATAATTTATTTTAATGAAACTGATTAAAATTGTGAATTAGTAAAAAAAAATTTAAAAAAAAACACTTAAAATATGTCCTATTTGAATTTACTAATTGGATCAATTATTCGATCGATTCCGAAAAGTTATAACAAAATTAAGTTAATATTATTTTTGTGAAAGAAAATGCTTAAGACGATTAATTTGCATTAAATATTTGCAGATCCAAAATCCACATTTGTCAGGTACAGTCAAGAAATAAGTTGCATTTTAAGCAACCAGACGTTATTAATTAATAATTTGCATTAAATCAATAATGCGTCATAAATTAATTGCATTTTCGTCTGAATAATATTTTTGTTTTGTTGTTGTTGTTGTATGCACTATTTTAAACCAAATATTATGAGGAACAAATTAAATAGATAATTAAGTAAATGAGAAAATAAATGACTACTATCATTTGTGAATAAATAATCACATAAGATTGTTATTATGGACCAGTTAATGAGTATAGTAATTTATTACTTTGATACTATGAGTGATACATTCATTAATGATGTGTGATTTCTGAATAGTTGTTAGGAATATAAATTCTTTGACTGGGGGGGTCTTTGATGTTTGATTTGTTTGCATTGAAACATAATTTTAATTTAATTCAAAATAATTGATTTTCAAATTAATATGAGTAGCGTGTTTCTGTTGTATGGAAAAAATAACATGCAACTTAGATGGAAAAATAATAAGAAAAGACTATCACTAGGATGTGTCATTTAAAGTAAACAACAGTACTCATAAGAATTTATTTTGGTAAATATGAGTATTGTGCAAATTATTAATAGGTTATTACCTACACGTAAAGGGAATTTCATATTCTCGATATGCATTTTTGTTGTTGTTTATTTTATAAGTATACCAGTGAATTATATAAATTAAATAATCCTAATGTATCGGTGAAGTGAAATAACGGCTTGCAATTGAAACATTATCAAATTTGAAATTTGATTTTATTTCGTAAGCCATAATGAATAAATAATACCAAAAAAAATGGTATAAAATTTAAAATTTTACCTTTGATTTCTTACGTTTTTTTATGAAATTTTCCAAAAAAACTATGTCAAAAAGTGATTGCTTACGATTATTCAGTCACATTTTTAAAAACTGATACTGTTGATACGAGATGAATATTTTTTATCAGTTTTTTTAAATGTTGAAAAATGTAATAAGCTAACCACAAAAAAACACGTTGATTTGATCACATTTTTTTTCAAATTTCAAAAACTTAGATATATGTAAATAATATGTAAATGATAAATATTTTTAGGTAAATGTTATATCATGTAATATCAGTTTTTTGATATTGTTGATATGATTTCTTGCAAAATCTCAAACTGACTCATATCCTTTAATATGGCTTTTTGAAAATTTTTGAAAATGTATTAAAATAATAGTTAATAATTATTTTTAACGATGGGAAATCTCATCATCTCTCTTAATATCATTTGATGGAAAATATTGAAAAATGTTAAAATGATCGCAAAAAATAGCGCGAAATTTATATGTACCTATTATTGATATGATATAGGTTTTTTTAGTAAAATCAAACTGATATCGTTGAAAATTGTTTTTTTTTTTTTGAAAATCGTGATATCATCAATATCAGCTTTGATAAAAAAAATCATTGAAAATCACGCGGTTTTTTACAATTTATCTTATCACATTTATCATAAGTTTTTGTAAATAAGAAATCAATTTCCGTAATAGAAGGCGGTCCTTTCTTCAATCCGGGAAGACAAATTTCTAAAATATGAGATAGAAGCAGTCGCATTTTCAATTGTTTACTGTCAGTAGTGCTGCATTTCGACATTTTTTATCCAATTTTGATTTCCCATCGGCATCGCCTGACATCCAAATCTACTTTTTTTTTAAAGTAGAATCGGAAAATACATCTGACATAGTATTATTTATCGTGTTAAGTATACCTAGTATGGCACCGGGATTTTAAATTAGCTAGAGCGTGACTTTTTGCAGTGTTGCAGTGAATCATTTCCCAAACTATTCTTGATGAACTAAGGGACACCCTATATAAACTATCATTTGAATTTGTAAATATTTATGATATATGTAGGTCATGTTAAAGCATTATTGCATTTAATTTTACTTCAATTAAAAATTACTTCGCTTCGCCCTAAGCATTTGCTTATTAAGCCTCATTCTTTACACGCCACTATCACAACCTTACTCAATTTGATATTTGAAATACCGTAAGTCTATACATATTTGTTTGGGGATTATTTTTATGGGTAAATATAACTTTTAAGATCATTCAAAACTCAAGATGGTAAACCTAAAATCTATAGAAATAGGTAGGTATCTTGACAAATATTTATTCATGTGAGTAAATAATTAAACGCCACTGCTTCTCACTAAGTTGATCGTATATAGTTTCTACAATATACATACACACAAGCACACTTTTATATGCATATGTACCTGTTACACACATATGAACATCAATTAATAGTGAAAACTTTTTTGTTTTTTTTTTTTTTTCGTTGCAAATTGAATTTTAATGACATACTCCTGTTGTTATGCAATAACAAGTTTTGTTTACGGTAAATTGTTATAAGTACTTAAGTTTCTTGTGAAGTATAACGAAGTATATAATAATGCTGTCACTTATATGACATCTTTAACATGACAAGAAATAATGATGTGTTTATTTTATTATTCTCATCAGATAAAAAAAAAACTTACATAGTTGCATACATAATTCGAATTGATAAGTATAATATTATTATGCAGGTTATTAGACAGACAAATGATAGTGAAATTAAAAAAAATCACTTTGTTTAGTTCTGACATTTAATTAATTAGTTGTATTTATTTTGAATTGATTATGTTGTAACAATTTCATTTACTGTTCAATGCTATGCAGTTATTAGGCATATTTTTTTTATATTGACTGCTCATATACTCAATACTCATTAAAGTTTGAACAAAAATCCGATAAATCCAATAAAGTAAGTCATATGACTAATGTGGGAATTCAATACAAAGATGGGAAACCCATTTTTTATTCCCATTGTTAAAGAACCTTAAATGGGGTAAACATTTTCATTCCTACAAGACAGTTTCGTTGTGTCATGCTAAATCAGGAAATTTTGTTAGCAGTCATTTTGCTCGATAAACCATGTAAAACTTTTATAGATTTGTAAAATCTATCGATCACAAAAAGAAAAATGTACATATATAACTTAACTTTAGAAAATAGGGAAAAAAGGACTAGGTATAACGTGGGCAGAAAAAAAATTCTTCTTTACTAAACACAACAGTAAGTTACATGGCTTAGTAAGCCGTCGTTGGTAGGTATCGCGTCGGTCGCATTAAATTCAAAAACTAACACAAATGTTTGTCAAATTAAATTTTTACTTGAGTTGCATGGTAGAGTTTTTAACTCCTATTAGTTACTATCTTCCTACACAGCAGTAATAAAGTGACAAGACTGGCTATAGTTCAAAGACCAACATCAATGGAGATCTTTATTTTTGGGACATTTGTTAAATACTGTTTCTCAAACTTATAAATACATACATATTTAAAAGGATACGCTTTAAAAAAATAAAATATTAGGATTTGAGGGTTTTTTTTTGCATTATGTGCCACAAATTGTAAATTGTAGGTGAAGTAACTATAAGATTTGGGAAAAGATAATAACTTCTTTGTTTAAATATTATAGCAACAAATAAATTATAAAATGTTCTTTTAATTTTTTAAATTCTCAAATTTTTTTGCAAAGTTTAATGAAAATTTGTATTTTACTTTATTATATGGTTATGATTATTATACAATAAATTAAAAACTGTATGCAACGACGCACGTTAATATATGATAAATTACATATCTATACATATAGCTACTAGTATTTGTTTATTTATTCATCCTACCCCGCTTATTATGGGCCCCAAAAAAAGGGACAACAATTTGTTGTGTTTACAAAAAAAAAAGTGGGTGTGTTGTAAAGTGTAACCTGTTAATGTTTTTCCACATCCAAAACGGTATTTTCCGCTCAGACAACAAAAAAAAATCATAACAAAAACTGGATTTAACATTAAAAAAGTTATTTATTTTATCATTTTGGCATACGAAAAATTTAATTTATTCATACACGTGGGTATAAGATCGAAAATACAATAATGTATTTATTTATGAGTCACTTCTTATAACAAACAAGTTTTAATTTACGGACATACATATTATATATTTATACATTATACGCATGTACATATATAAATATAAAATCATATAAATAAACAAAAACATGTCTTCATTCAATCAGCATTAAATATATGGCCGACACGGAAGGTTCAAGTTCAAGATGACGTACATAATAATAACTTTTCAACTATTTAAATGTGTATCTAAAGGGTGTTTTTATGGTAGGTATCTTGTGGAAGTGTCACGTGATGATTTTTTGTGTGGTTGTGGTTTTTCTTTTTATTTCCAAGTAACACAATTAACTCTGCAAATTGTTAATTATTTAAGAGCAAAAATTAATATGACATTTTGATTGGGCCAAATTAGATAATTTCGTTGATAATTTCCAAATTAGCTTCTAAAATATCCCATTTCTCATAAAAAAATTCATTATTATAACTTATAAGCTTAAAAAAATTTTCCATAAAAACAAAATACTCCGAAAACTGTATGAATGCTGCCCGAGTTAAATAAAATGTTAATAAAATTTTCTGTGAGTGCTCTAATGGAAATTTTAAAAGATAATCGACCAGCTTCTATAGTGATCAATTGTCTTATCTTTGTATGAATATTACATATTTCTATACGAAGGGACGTTTATAAAACATATGGCGTAAAATAATAATTTTCTACAAAGCGTACATTAATCTTGCTGCACGAATAATTTTTTTGTATTGCTTATGAAAAAAATTTCTTATACAATAAATTGTATAAATAATAATATTATTATATTTTAATTTTACTTACTTCCAATATTTCTCGCATCGACAGTATATGTTAAATTTGAAAATGTTATATCCACCGAACGAATTTTCTTCTCCATTTTTGCCATTGTTTTGTGCGTGATATTATATCTTTCAGTTTTTACTTAAACAAAGCTCATATCTATAGTTCAATGAACACACAGTAAATTCTTTCTATTCTGAAAGTAAACAAAAAAAAATCATCTGTTATCAATAAATTAAAGCGCAAATAAAGTACAAATGAGGATGTATCTAAGATTATGATAATATCGATCAATAAAAATAATTATAATAGGTATCAAGTTCGTAACAGAAAAATTTCATTTTTATTCAGAAACATTAGATATCCGAGAGGAAAAGTAATTTCATTTTTTTTTGTATTTACTCACTCAACTATATCACCATATTATCTTCCGGAATAGAAAAGGAAAGTTTTTTTTTGTCTGACTACATCATTTGAAATGAAAGTAAAAACTGAGATGTAATAGCAAACTTGAGTAATAAACCTCCAGTAACAGAAAAATTGTGAAATTTAAACCAATTCACTTGTAAAGATAATATCAGCGTTAGTTAGTCTGTTATTTTTAAGTTGCAACGTCAATTTGAGTAGGTAACATATTTAGTGTTTATCGTGCACTGGGAGAATTAAATTAATCTTTTTGGCGCCGATATTTTAAATATTTCTCTAAAATATTACATATTTCATGGTTTATCGATAACAATTAAAAAGGTTATACTCAAATAACATTAATTTAAGCAAAATTTGACATACTTAGGTTTTTAATTTGACCATATACAAAAATTAATGTCACTTTGTTCTACGCAACCCTGCACTTTGTGTCTAAAAAAGTTCGCGTAATAAAAATTGATGAACACATTTTCTTAATGAGTCCATTGAACAAAGTTGATGGTTAATGTAGCTCTACTGCTTAATGTCTAAACATACAAGTCACCTTTTCAGTACGTACTATACTACCTACTCCTAGTAGTATTTATTTCTATTGAAAAAAAAAATAAAGAGTCGAACATAATACGGAAACACATATCTAACCGCCTAGTCTGCCGCTAGAGTATTTTTATTTTTTTACAAACCGCTTTTCTGAGTTGTTTAAGAGACTCATAAACCGGGCATAGAGTTTGTTGGAATAAGTAATCTAAAAAAGAAAAAAAAAACAACAAAAAATAATTGCAAATTCAAGGCAAGTTATACAATGTCAAAGGAATAAATATAGTGGAGGATTGTTTTAATAGAGTCACTTGGATTTGAAATGACCTTTTACAAATTCAAATTATACTTTTTTATGTGTTTTTTTTTGTATAAAGGAGTTTCTTCAAATTGGACTTGTGATATAAATTTGATCACAAATCATAGAAACCAAATTATATAAAAAAAAACTCAAAACAAAAATTGTCTTTTATGCGTTTGTATATTTTATTAAACTTTCTAACATCTTTTTTTTATAAAACTTGAGAAGCTTTTGAAAAAAAAAAATAGCTCCGAGGTTTAGCATTTGAAAGATTTACGGTCTACACCTATATCTTATTTTAAAGAAGCTAAAAATTCGAAATAAAAATTGTACAAGGACAGGTATATAATAAGAGAAAAACGCCAAAAACTATGATATGAATTAATTTAAAGAAATAAATGAAAAAGTGTATTGAAATGAATGAAATGAATAGTGTATTGAAAAAAAATATGATTATGAAAAAAAAAAACGTTAGAGCGTTTTTTTTTAAATACATGTATGGAAGTTTTTTTTAAGTGGTAAAAAAAAAAACAAATTCCAAAAATAATTGAAAACGGAAATTACTGACTTATATGTACGTATGTAGGAAAATTGCATTATTGAAAATGGTCTTTCAAAAATATTTAGTTTTAAGTGTGTAGAGAAAATGTTGAAATTAATCTTTCTCAAAACTATTTAAATGGAAACACGAGTATGCTATTTTTTCTAATATAATTCCAGTTGCACAAATATTTAAAACGTGAATAGTGTGTGATAACAGCCAATTATGTGCTTCGACATGCATTGAACCACAGCTAATCCGCCGAAATCGGTGAATTAAACTCCTGAACCAAGTTTGAACAGCTAACGTTTAAACATCTCCTAACTAAAGTTTGAAAACTGATATTAATCGAAATGCGGATTTGAACACAAAAAAAAATGTATTTTATCTGTTTACTTAAATTAGTGGATTGTAAAATTTAAAAGCAGTGGCTTTGCAACACATTTGTAAATACATAGTTGAAAACAACACAAGTTAGTTTAATAAAGACTTGGTAAAAGTAGATTAAAGTTGGAATTTAAGTTCTAAAACCCCAAGATACCTTTAAATTAAAAATAATATAAAAATTTATTTTCAAGTGAAATAAATTTCAATCTGTCGACTTTGACATCAGACTTAATAATTCGAGAAATACTGCTGTAAACATGAAAATCTGAATGTGAACATACCTCTATATTTGTACATGTATTAAAAGAAATCAGCTTCCATTAAGGTTGGAGGGTACAATGGAGGTGTAACAAACAGACAAATTCCACGAATTTTAATTCATAATAAGGCGTCTAATTTTAATGTATGTACCTCTTTTTTAATTGCATAAGCTACATTTTTAATAGTTATTAGGAGGATTTAAAATAAAACTCTGATATAAACTCATATCACTTCTAGAATCTCAAAATGTATAGTCATAAGATCAACGCTTATTTATTTATTTTTGTTTATTACAAAGTTAAAATAATCTGATGCTATAAAACTTATTACTTTGGATTTACATTACCTCCCAAGCTGAAGCACGCCAGCTTTAATTTTATCACCTGCCAGTGACAACAACGAAAAAAATATGCCTAGGCTATATGCCTCTAGCTTTTTTTCGTATTAAGATAACCAACGTATTTATTTGAACAACAAAACGAAAACGTTTGCATTTTATTATTCATGATAATTTTGTTGTTTCTCCTTCAAAATATCATAGCAAAATTAAACCGAATATTAAATCTTTTAATAGCATTGACCTACCGGTTTTATAAATTTACCAAAAAAAAATATTTGTTAGGTTTATCGCCGCTGGCATGTTGTTTGTTGATGCACTGTATATAAATGCTAATTTTGCAGCTGTCACTAAGACTGTATCCATTAAACAAATAAAAAAAAATTATTAAAACAAACATAATGAGAATGACTGTTAAATAAAAATTTAGGTGACCCTGTAAGCTTTTCGTTTACTGTGTATATTTTTGCACAAGAAACAAAATAGATACGAGTACATTGAATTTGGATCCCAACAGACAGACATCTTTGGTTTTTTTTCAACTTGAAGCTTTATAAAATGAATACAAGTTTGCAGAGGAAAATCAGGTTTTCTTTCCGTGGATGAACTGTTTTTTTTTTTTTGTTTTTTTTTTTTTAATAAAGATCGTTGCCCGGCATGTTGGTCTTGAAAAACATATTAAATCAAACGTCACTAAACAACAACAACAAAAAAACTACCTACAAGATAAAGAATTGTTTTGATCGCAGATTGTGCGGATTTCTTGTAATATTCAATAGCCACTAACTACTAACAGAATTCAAGGTCTTTTGATAAAGAGTTTACTGTTTACTCTTTGGTTTAAAATATTTTCAACATAATAATAACAATAATAGGTATTTCAACTTTTAATCAACAAGTTTTTATTTGGATGTCAAGGTTAAGGATTAATAATATATCATAACAAGATTTGGAGTACTGTTAAGTTTGAATGACAAATAAATAATAAATTATGTATGTAGATATAGATACCAGAATATTGTTTATAGGGAAAGTATAAAATGCTGTTTTTGAATATCTATACAGACCACGTTTTTTTTTAAAAGAATTGTTTCCTTTTTAAGAAATCTAAGTTTATTACCTAATCGTTAATAGAATACACGAGTCAGAAGGATTAATATTATTATTTATTGTTAACTTTAAATGGTAGTTTATTAGCCAGTCACAAAAAAGCTAAATATTATATTCAATTGTTTAGAATAAAAATCAAGTTAATCTTCCTCAAAGAAGCTATGTTACCTGTCAATACAAAAATATATTTATTTATGATGCGTGGATCCGATATATTTGATTATACATATGTACATACATATAAATGTTAATAGATTTTGCTTTTGAAAATTGTCAACAATCAAATTGCGAATGATAGCAGAATCTGACACTTTATTCATAAGAACTATTTTTGAGGTTAAATTCGTGGGAATTAAGTGTTCGCAGCTCTGTGGAATGCGTCTTGGTTTAGCGGACTGCGAATTTACAATAATTGACAGTTCGCAGGTAGCAGTAGTGCAGCCTTGCCACCATTTTGTAAAAGCCAAAAACGTCAGAAAAAAAACAAAGAAATGTTTGAATGTTTTCTCGAAATAACTGGTCTTATCCTAGGATTCAAGAAAGTAGGATAAATCTTGCTAAGGAATAACAGAGTTGGTGTCTTGCGTGTTCGGACAGTTGCGCTATAGAATTGAGATACACGTAGTTAGGCTCGAGATCTATCTATATCTAGTCAGAAGGTCTAAAAATAAACTAAACATGTTTTAAAGATCTTTGAAATAACTTAAATCCATTTAATTCATTGCATTTCAAGAATTAATTTTTTTTTTATTCCGAGGTGGCTAATAAGAACAAATTAAATAGAATAGTTCCGTGTAATTTATTGGGTTGCAATTAAAAAGACCCTAGGTCAAGGACATGTAAGTAAGTTATTATATGAAATTATTTAAGTAATAAAATTCTGCTGGTAATTGAAGATAGAAAATATGGCAACAATAAGATTTTTCTATTTGATATGAATTTATCAACCTAACTGATGCGTGTTGAATGAATGAATGCAAAGATCAATATTGTAAGATTATGGCAATAAAAAAGCCCACTTATTTACAATTACATTTAAATAGAGGTATATGACAGAACTTTAATGTGTCTTAGGAATTTTAAATAACCTTTACAATTTAACAAATATAAAAATAAAATTAACCGGTTTTGTTTTGCATTTGAATATAGAAAAATAATATGATCGTTAAGTTTAATGAATATAATAAAATGTTTACAAACAAAAAAATATATGTAACAAACAATGGAAGGTAAATTTTCAAGGACAATATTCCACAATATCTATGTACTTATTCAAAATATTATAATAATAATAATGGAAGGATCTAATTTTGATGTGGGTATACATTTCGTTTTTGAAAAAACGGTTCTCTCAGTCCGGATGTTTTAATATCTGGTTTGATAAATATTTAGATATTTCGTCCATTATTCTATCAGAGCAAATTTAAAAGTTTTTAAAGCCAACAAAAGCTAAAGTGTAGCTGTGCCGCACCTTCGATGACTATATTTTTTTTTTTTTTTTGAAAGAAAGCTTTCATGCATATTGCGTTTAGTCCCGCGTCTTTTATTTAAGAGGCTGTTTGTAACTCACATATCGCGTAAAAAGTGTCCCTTTCTTTTGATTTGTGCATTTTCATCCACATCTTAGTCTTATGTTACTTAAAACATTTTTTTAACGTAGCATCATAATAAAAAAGGTTAACATCGTACATTCACTGGTTGCTTTGTCTTATAAAGGAAATCGTTCTTTGAAAATAACTGATTTGAATTTTAAAAGTATCTACCTACTGTCCCAGATTTTGAAATTTTTTGTCCAATAGCTATTTCTCAAGATTTTGACATTTCAACTCTTCTTTCTCTCCAATTCATTGAACTTCGCAGGAAATGATATCTCATTTAGAAACCCATCAAAGGTTTTGACGTGAATATTGGATTTTTATATTTTTACTATTTAAAAAAAAATACCCATTCGCTTTGAAAAATAGATTTGTGAAATTGCTGTTTCACTTTAAACGAAAGAAGAATGGCTTCTTTAAAATGTACCTTCGTGTGAATATCCAATTTTTGCACAAACCATTAAAAGAAGGGAAATAAACGTGTTGTCATTATATAGCTATGCAATTCTTACCCACAAAAATACTTTATACACAGTAGACTACAATTTTTTGTATTTTATAAATAAATAACTTGTCAAAAGGTTCATTTAACCTTATTAAGCATTTCCTGAGGATGCACTCAATAATTTCCATTTCAAATTTACAGGTAAGCAAAATGCAATATTATCATTTCTCTTGATGTTTTTTTTTTCATAAATAAATAAGTACCAACTCGAAAAGTTCATTAAACTGTTATACATAATGATCTATCTTTCACCTGATATGCACTCAAACAATAACCTTGGAAATGTTTTTTTCTTTTGGTACTATGAAAATAGAGAGTATGACAATCTCTATAGCTATAACTATACCTTAAGAAATGCTCTTCCAACAACATACTACTTGTAGCAGAAACAAAAAAACAGCTGTTTCAAATTTTGTGTATACCTGTTGCAAGCTACTATTAGATACCTACACTTCATTTTGCACATTCGCTGTCTACTAAGGTACATTATATCTTAATTCATTTTCTTACTCACAATTATTAGATTTTTAGTGGGTACGTACATAGTTTACTATATATCAAATAAATAAATTGTTAATTATTAATAATATAATTAAAAACACTATCACTATCACTTACACTTTAGCCGAACTGAAAACTGAATGTAATCAACTATAAATGCATGCAACAACTATGCAGCTGCAACTGACATTCGAATACTTGAAGAGTAAAAACAAAAAGCACAGATAGTCAATTGTTGAAGGAAACAAAATGGTTGTTTATAAATTAAGACGCACTTTCAAAAAAATCAAAAAAAAAAAAATTATATAAAGCACTCATATTACAGAGTTCAATATCATGAAACATATAAAATACCTAGGTAGATTAATGTTACGTGTGAGCAAAATATAAGAATATTGTTTTTAACGAAATCAAAAGTATGCTAACCTCATCATTATATTTTGAAATGAAAAACAATTGTGTTGTATTTCAAAACTAAATTCTCAACCAGAAGAAAATAATTTTTTTTTTGCAATCTTTCTCTAAAGGGAATTATTGGATTCATGTGAAAAAAAGTTTGAAATGTTAACGAAAAACGCTCCGTTCCACCCCGTTTTCTGCATTAATATTCGTTTTCCTTTGGAGGCGGCGAAGTATTTGCGAGCAGAAGAGAACTGAATTCTTGTACTGTCATCTACTAATAATACCTATCTTTCCTGGGAGTAGATGAATAGAATAAAATATTAAAATTTTAAGGTCACTTTTTTTAATTATCATACATCATTAAATTATTAAAATCAAGGGAAAACGCCTAATGTTGGTGTGACCTTTGTATATGAAAACTATAGTACTGTCATGGTGGAAGTCGAATGGGGCGACATCTAAAGTATGCCGGCAACCCTTACTCTTTTTTTTTGCGGAGAGCTTATGGAGGTTTTAATCGATATTTATTGATATTGTTTGGATGCAATAATCCAAAAAATGGTCTCCTATTGCCCCTACCACCAATTTCCGACGCTTAAAGACTCCCAAAATCGAATTTTACATCTCACATTTTGCAGCGCCACCACAAGGGTCAGGGCAACCCTGAAAAAAACTCGCCATGATAATACTATAGTTTATATATGAGGCCGTCAGTGCAATAGTGGCGTAACCCACTTTTTTTCAAAAATGAGTTTTTCATGAAAATGGGTCCCTTAGTATATCTATTTTAATACAAAAATAGTTTTATGCAGCTATCTACACTCAAAACCAGATGGCACTCAAAAAGGTTTTATTGCATTTTATTATTTGATCATAGTTTGAGTGCAATAGTGGCGTAACCTTCATACTTCTCTTAGAAACTGTTTGCTTCGGTATAGATTGTGACCATTTCCTTTGGTGTACATATAATATGGGCAGTGAAAAAGATCACACGTATGTTTGGGAAGAGTCTACAACGTCAAGGGGGCCTCAAGAAATTGGATCTTGTTTTATGTAATATTTTAAGAACGTAGAACAGTCTAAGAAAATTATTATGTATTCTGATCAATGTGAGGGCCAAAATATAAATATAAAACTTTCCCTGTTGTGCCAATTAGTGGTATACTATACCGATTTTATTGTTAAAGAAATGAACCGAAAATTTTTAGTTAGTGGCCATTCCTATTTGCCATCTGACCATGATTTTGGTTTAATAGAGAATAATAAAAAATTTTATAAGGATTTATTCGTCCCAAATGATTGGGTAAATGTCACTTTCTGGGCCAAAAAGAGAAACCCATTTGAAATTTTAAAAATGACTTCATCTGATTTTTTTTCCTCAAAATCTCTGGAAGAAAATATCACAAACAGGAAAATGTCCATTTCCAATTCCAAGGTTGAATGGCTTGAAATTCAGTAATTACATTTCGAAAAAAATAGAACATTTTCAATTTTTTATAAGTATTCCAATGAAATTGATGTTTTATTCGAAGAGGTAAATGTAAATAAAAGACAATCCGTGGATATTAAAAAACCTCAACCAGCTTGCGGAACCTAAAATAAATGATAAAAAAAGAGAGACTTAATAGAACTGCTTCAATTTATACCACCAATCCATCACTTTTTTTATAATAATTTAAAAACGTCAACAGGTGTTCCAATTGAAAAATTTGAAGTTTTATCAGACAAGGAATAAAATCATTAAAAAATAAGTAAAAATGTACACATAATTTTTTGTTGTTGAAATATTGAACTATGGAAGAAATAAAAAAATAATATAATAAATTTGGCGTAACCTTTCTTTTTTCTTTATTTTTAATGAAAACCATGAATGCAATAGTGGCGTAACCCACTTTTTTTTCCAAAATAATGTTGAATTAAAAAAAAAGAAGCTTGCCCTACAAAGTATGTCCTTTTTCAACGTCTTCTACGTTTTTAGATTAATCAAAAATGTCATAGGGAAAATACAAAAAATGTTTAAAGAAACTCTGTTTCTTAAATCTCTCGTAACTCGAAAGTGAATTTTATGGGTTACGCCACTATTGCTCTCACGGCCTCATATACAAAGGTGTGACCAACTGTATTTCCTTACATTCCCTGCATGATGCATACACAATCTAGTTGCTACCGAGAATTTAACTTAAAAAAGAAGAAGCTTAAAATTAAAAACAATAACACAAGGATGTTATTATTGAAAAATCCATTTGCTAAATGATGCATTTAAAATAAACCAAACAACTAAAAATAATTCTTCAGCAAGTCCATACGACTGACTAGGTTGCTTTTATATTATTTAGCTGATTGAACGAAAATATTTTTCCCAAGGCTAAAATGTTCGTGAACTTCAAAAAAAACTTAAAAAAATATCTACAAATAAGTAAAGTGTAATATTACTTAATAATCCAAATACGCTTTATCAGCACCCAATTATTTCCACTTTGATACTTGAAATATTCTTTAGGTTATTAGACCTTTTTTATGAATTGTGAAACCTTGAACGGTTAGTCATTACATATATTTTTAATCTTTACAGACAAAAAAAAAAACTGATTGCGATTTAAGTTTCCTATCGCATTTTTGTTGAATATTTTTTCAAGGGCTAAAATTTTACCGATTGTCTGTTAGTAGATAAAGACATTTTTTAGTTGCGGTCTGCTAAATTTAGTTTGAAAATCTTTTTCTTAAAATAACTTTTACTTTTGAGTATTTTTAAATAGATATTTCTTAATTTTATTTTTTTTCTGTTGAAAATAGTTTCTTAGCAAGAAATAAACTCGGTCGAAATATAGAAACGCTGAAGTAACCAATATGGAGTTCGGACGTGAGCAGTATGCATGGCGATACCAATTATTGAGCGATCTACGCCATGGCCTGCTGCTGAGGCTGGTACTATAATAGGTACTAGAGAATTGGTTAGAAAATATACTGTCAGAAATTGAGAGAGTTGAAGAACCAATTCTCATGACCTGATAATGCCCTGAGAGTGAAGGGAAGTAATTCAAACTTTTAAATGTAAATAATAAAAAAAATCTTCAAGAATAGTCAAGAACTCCCGATTGTTTTAGTTTAGTTTAGTCAAGTCAAACAATACAAAATTTATGTCTTAGTTACCAAATATAACAAAAGTTCTTCTGTTAAAAAGCTGTAAAGAAATGCTTGCTGCCCTAATATTTTATTTAACCTCAGCTGTTTTGCTAAACATTAACCTTGATTGTTATTTGCCACATGCGTAGATATTTTAAGAATTATGTACTTTCAAAATTGTGAAAGAATGTAAATTATTTATTGTTTTGTTTTGCTGAACATTGAACCAGACCAAATTTTTAATTTCACTTAACTTATTGTTTCAAACTTGAAATAATCCTGTTTTAACTTAAGCTACACTTGTGGGTTTTTTTTATAGATCAACAATTACTTGATCATTTTAAATTTTTAAATTAGTTCATTAGTCATATAGTACTATGAAAGAATGGAAGACGTCAGAAATGATATTTAATTTAATATTCAAATGGAACATGAGTGAAATTCTATTTTCCACCCTTAAAAATCTCGACAATCACATATTTTAACCGCAATATTATTCCATTTATGCTTTATCTAAACCAAGCCAAAGATAATGTTTAGCTAACAATTTATAAATGTGTGGTTTTAAAATTAAATATTCTAAAATAGTTCCACCGAATTTGAATTGTGGTTTGAATTTTAATTATTTTTCTTATCAACTAAGAAAAATAAATAACAAGTATGAGTAAGTATGTAAGTGGTGAGTAAAAATTAAGTGTCAATAAACACTGCTAATAAAATCGTTTTCCATTTTTACTTAAATGTAGATAAGTTCATTGATATTTTTGATGAATTAAATTGCTTCAAAATATATTTGAGTCACAGTACAGAAGATATACATACTCGGACAGAAAAAAAAAATTAAATCGCAAGTGACGTAAATAGATCGATATTGGAAAATATTGCATCTTCTGTTTTGTAGAAGGTATTCCCACAAAAGATACCTTATTAATCAAAGTTGCTGAATATTTTATAAGGAGGTATAGAAGTAGTTTGAATACTGTATACACAGTGAAAAGTATTTTTTTTTAATATTAATTGGTATACACATTATACCTAATCACCATGATGATTGTTGGTTGTAAATTATAATTGCATACCTACTATTCAATGTTAAAAGCAAAGAAATTATTTTAATAGAAGGTTATCAGTATAAAATAATTGAATAAACAAACAAAGTTCAAGATCTTGTTATGCTTCCGAATTTAAAAATTATTTTTTGCTTCAGTTAAAGGGCTGGAGTTAAATCGAAAACATCATTGGGACTTAGCTTTCAAACCTCGTTTGCATAACAATTGATCTAGAATATAGAACTGTTAAAGAACTGTTAAAGAAGAAAGTAAAATTTTCTCTTTTAATAAAGTCATTTTAGCCTATTGTTTGTCAAAAATGTATTTGTTTTTATTTCAAAAAATGTTGAGTTTGTGACTCTAGGTCAAAAAAAATTGGATTGTTGTTCATAAACAAAAAAAATTAAAACTATTAGATCTAAAGAAACATCTAATGTACATATATTATTTAGGTATAGTTAAAAAAGCGTAAGATACATGCAAATAAGTAAAAAACTAAACTTATATGCAAATTTGTTGCGAATTTAAAACAAGAATTTGAGTAATTAATCACTTTGTTTAAATTGTCTTGGACTCTTTCAAAAAAAAAAAAACGAGTTTTAAATTCAAATTTAAAATAATATTTGACATTGACCTCAACTCGATTTCACAAGGCAAGTAAAAAATATAAAGTTTTTTTGTTATTAAAAACAATTACATTTTTAGTAATAAAATAAAATTAGTTGGCAAAAATAAAATGATATACATACATACAACTGGATCGAGTTTAATAGCCCCCTAAAGATTCAGATTAAAAAATTAGATTACCCATATAACTTGTATCGGTTTAATTAATAATGACACGGAATGTTAAGGAAAAAAAATGTGAAGAATAATTTTAAGAAATAAAAATTTACATATGTACAATGTATGTACATGTTTGTTCTCCAACATCAGCACGGTGTAAAGATATATGCACATATTCGAAATGCCTGATTGAAACTGGAACTGAATTGGGGTCGGATTTTCGAACAAAGTTTTGGTGGCGAGGGGGATATGGTACCCTCCCATAGCATCTATAAATTGGATATCATTTACAAAAGTTTGAAGTTTCGAGTTGTAAGTTAAAAATTTTAAAAACTTTTTTGAAATATCCATGATGCTACTCGAAATTATGTTGGGAAAAATCAGATTCGCATTCAGCATCCCCAAATCCATAAAGAAGAGAAAAAATCAAAAGCACTCCTGTGGGGTAGCACCAAAAAATGTACAATTTCATCTGACTAACTACCAAATTTTATTTTCAAATGAAATTATAACGCATTATTAAATCAATCGTGGTGTTATTTCTATTCAATCTATTCAAGTACACGCACGCTAGCTTTAATTAATAAGGTATTAAAATATTAATTTTTAATAACACATATTATTAAATAATAACAATAAATAGTAAAAATGAAACAATATGTTTTAATAAGACAGGTTATTAAAACTGCGATCTACATCTTTAAAATAAGTCAAAGTTTTCTTTTACATTACATGCGTGCATAAATATTATATAAAATAAAATATAATAAGAATGTTCAGGAAAATGAGATCTCAAAGGGTTCTGCAATTTCAGTTACCTGAACAAGGCTTTCCAAATAAATTATTTAATTCTTGTGTGAAAAAGCAGAAACGAAAGTTTTTGTGCTCATAGTGATATGTCAAAAAAAAAATCTCTGAGATCTCAACTTGCCTATTAATATTTACAAATTTGTCTAAAAATTAATATTTTAATATACACATATACGTGTATATCTATGAATTTTTAATAAGAAGAAAAGTAATTGGTTTTTCTATTTTTTCATTTAAAAGTAAAATAATTTTTTGTCGTTTGTATTGTTTTACTATATCTATATAATAGCCACTTTAATTACATGTAGTTGAGCTGAGCTTTTTCAATTGATCTATATAAACAAGTCGCAAGTGCAATTTTATTCTTTTCCTTGCTTGTTTTGAATTTTAATTGATTTCTTACTAAATAATTTCTTATATTTAGAATTTACTGAATTTTTACTAAATAATATTTATTAAATTAAAGTTCTTGCAATTTAAAAAAAGAAAACTTGTATTGATACATTATTGTAATTTCTTGGAAGTAGGTAATAAAAGTTTAATTATTTCGAATTAAGCAATTACTTGCAAAGCTTGCATCGTTAATTAAGCGTATATTTTTATAATAATTAGCTTTAGTATAAATAATAATGTTTAAAAATAAAGCAATTCTTCTGCAACTATGTACATATGTGCCCTATTTGTTTCTGTAAAATTCCTAAATGCTGAAATTCCAGACATTGTAGCCTATGGTATTGTTGACCATTGCAAATTTATTTAATAATAATTCATTATAAACCTGACGTAATTAAGAGGTTTTCGATTTTGGATTCAGGAGATGAAAAACCAATATTATGATTTATTAAAAAAAAATTTGAAATTTTCCCAAAAACAACTTGATGGGAATTTTTTTAACTTGGCAGCAAACGGTTTAATAATTTATGTTAAAATAAAAAAAAAATTAATATAAATTTTTATTTGAATTGTTTAAGTTTCACAACATTTATTATTCTTTTTAGTAAGCGACGCGTTTCGGTTTAAAAAATCATCATCTGGCTTAAAAATACATATTGACAATTTTGAAGAGTATAAGTCCAAGACTTCAGGAATGTTCATACATTGTTATATGTGATTTTAAGTATATCAGTTTCAAAAAAACCATACAAACGTTAGGTAAATAATGGTTTGTCATTCAATAAAATGAGAAAATTTGACAAAAATTAAAAAAGATATAGGTTGTATATTTTTTTTCAAGATTTAAAAATTATTTTGTTTTTTTTTTTTTGATTAGTTTAAAGATTATCTTTGTTTTCTTTTTGATTAATTAAAAGATTTTCTTGTTTGAATTTAACCCCTGAAATGTTTTCGAAATAGTTTTTGAAGATTTGATAAAATAAAAAAAGTTCAATAAATGAAGCACTTATTTTGATCTGACTGTTCCATTAATTAATCAGAAAGATTTGATTTGAGAGAAATCGAGTTAAATCTAGAAATCTAGAAAATTATTTTGAAAACAGAGGGCTATTTTTAAAAATTATATTTTCTTTATTCGTAGAGCACTAAAATATTTTTTTAACTGTTGTGTTAATTGTACCTATGTATGTAAGTGAGTTTTTACTCCCAAATTTAACTTTCATTTTCAATCAATAAAATTCAGATAAAATTCAAGAATTACAGAACCTATAAAAAGTAAAGTTTTTTGTTTACGGTACGGACGAAATTCGATATAAAATAAACAAAAAGACAAATATTTTTGTTCTTGTTGAAAACATCATATCTAAAATAAAATGCGCTTTTCAATTATTAGTGTACATAATTATAAGGCTATAAAGGATTTGTTATGCAACAAAAATCAGAAATTCAAATTATCAAAAAAACACATGTGGTATAACAAACACAAAAATAAACATTCATATAAAGTAAAGTATTTCTTTACAAAAAAACTTTCAAATAATTGTTGTTTTTTTTCTTATTCTTATCATCATTTTTTATAAATTGAGTTTAATGCATTTTAAATATTTTAACATATTTTTTTTATAATAATTCTATTTCATTTCTAGGCCATCACAATCATAAATTTGATGAGGGCCATGACCCGTCTGCCAAAAATATTTAGAACACCTCATTGCCTACATTTTAGTATAGATACTTGTTTTATTTTTGTAAACAAAACAAAAAAAAACTTTCAATTGTATTTAATACACATACTTATACATGAAACACACTCTTCGTATATTTCCAATTATTGTTGTTGGCAATAAATATATGTGGTGTTTTTTTTTTTTGGAAGAAAACTATTTTTAATTAATATGATAATTTATGTTTTATAACTGTAGATTTATTAGCCTGTCTTGTAATAAGCCACAGATTGTTTATTTAAATAGGTGTTTTATAGTTATTTAAAACTATGTACTAATACATAGAAATGAAATTATTAAAAATAGGTATTATTGTTTAAGTTATAAAAATTGATTTTAACTAGTTTTTCCTCTTTGAAAAGTCCTAGAAAAAAAAATATAAAAAATTCCATGATGTAAACAATGTGCGTTGTTATAAAAAAAAAAGTTATAGCCTCATTATAATTAAATGAAAATAAACTTGAATTTATACATATAAACGTAAAGTAATCATTTTTAAATTGTCAATACATCGCTTTTGCATCCGTATTAGATTAGGAAAAATTTTCATGTTCATTTTGCTGAAGGTTCGCTACCTTCAGAAATGAAAAAAAGTTAAAAATACAAAGATATAAACAAACTATGTCTTTATGTACTACTAATAATAATAAGTATTAATTGTAATAGTACCTATATTTGTTCCATAGAAGGTGACCGAGATTTGGCCCTTTTTCTTTTTTATCTATTGGATAAAGAAATTTCGTCTAATATTATAAAACTTTTATCATTCAACAACCATTGTTTATTTAAAATAATTTCAAATCAATTAAAGGGCGTTTATTTCAGGAATATTGCATGTACTTTAATTTTTTGTTGTAATAATTAAATGATCCATAAACGTGGGCATTAATTAAACTTGATTAACTTCAATACTCTAACTAAAAAAAAATAGATTAAATGTAATTTAAATTATAAATAGAAATAAATACATACATCTATAACTATACTGCAATAATGCATAACTAAATTAACGTACGTATGTACATATTATAAGGAAGACATCAAAGTTTACTCTATGCCGACTCATGATGAGGTTAAATGATTACTTAATATGTTATCGACAGATAACATGATGTTATTCTGTGCATCAGTCTTAAAGGGCTTATAATATATAATGATTAGCCGATAGGGCATTTGATTTAATTTAATAAAAATAATAATCTTTGCAAGTAGACATCTAAGAGTTACACAAAAAATATAACACAATCTTATCGCATTACATGATTCGAAATCTTCTATTGCATATTTTTTTTATTATGTCATGCGATCAAAAACAAATAAAATACTCCCGGGGTATTGACCTTTGTTATGATTCTAGTCTAATAACAGCGATCCGGAAAGACTAATAAGTTATGTGAATAACCAGTAATATTGTCCAATTACTAAATATTTACTATCACAAAAATAAATAAGTAATTAAAAAAAATAAATATTTATTCTTAAAACCAGTAATTAGCCAGAAAATTATTGGTAATTATCACAAAAATAAGTAATTAGCTGAAAAAATTAGTCATTAATTTTAAACAAATAATTAGCACGAGAGGTTTTTTTTATTTAAACCAAAATAACCAATTAACTTTAAAAAAATGTATTTTCGTAAATTCGGTCCTTTTGGATTTGTTGCTATAAGACTACAAACATTACTATAGAGGAGGGTTCAGCGGCTATGACTTTGTATTACATTATTTTTCGATAATTAGAAAAAAAAATACTTTAATGATTATTTTTTTATGTATATATGTAATTAGAAAAATATATTTCTTTTTCTATTATTTTTTGATAATAATTGGAAAATTTTTTACAAATTAATATTTTATAGTAATTAGAAAAACATTTACATATCAAATTTATTTTTGTTCTATTAAAAAAGATTGTTTTCTAATTTTTATTTTTTCTCCAGTAACACCGGTCAACAAGGATTTTGTTACAGATATCTTAATATGTTTTCCTTTTGAGAATCATTGTTTTTTTTTTTGAAAACAATAAAACGTTTAAGTTTAAATTTCAAATGGGTGTTTCTCAAAAGCCGACCTGATAACTGCTGGTTATTTAAATAATAATTAATAACTTTTTTCTGTAATCACTTGTTATTCTATTAATTTTTTTATGATTTTTTTTTTAAATAAAATTCTTTATGGCAGATAGTTTTCATGAGTTTTTCAGAATTATAAGGTGATTTAAAATTGTGTATCAATGCTAATTAAAAATAATATCAAAATATTCTTAGCAGCATAAAAATAAACTTAAAGACAAAAAACAAGTGATGCTTGTATTAAGTTAATGAGAAAATCTTCTTTATTTGCCATATTTTTTTTTTTCTTTATAAAATTAATTTAATTCCTCTATATTAAAACATTGGGTAGGCGTCATTTGTAATATATTTTTGTCAGTTTAATATTACGAAAAGAAATTTTTGCGAAATGATCGCTTTTGTGGAACTGAAAGAAAATTAGCAAAGAAACTATCACAAGTCAATTAAATGGTTTTGATATTAACGGAGTAAGATTTGTAAGAAAAAATTCGAACAACCTGATATATTTCCGAAGAGTGCCAATCTTCACTCTTCGAAAATATATAAATTTGTATATGGTAACTGGACTTTTGAGGGATCTAATTAAAAAATAAATTTATTAATAAATAGATTTATTATTCGAAAAAGTTTAAAACTGGACTAAGACAGCTTTGAAAAACTTTCTAAAATTTTATCCTTTCAAATGCAACAGCAAAGTTCAAGTAAAGCCAGATAAATGGTTCTCTTGTATGTGGCTTAACGTGCTTAAATGCTTAAATTTTAACACTGGAATTTCCTTTTCCAAATTTGCACAGAGGCAGAATGTTTGACTTCTAATCGAAAGTTTTGTTTTTCTCTGCCTACTACGGAACGGAAAGAGTTAATAAGCCCCAAGAAATTAGACTAAAAAAAAATATAAAAATTGATGTTATTTGTCCTAGCCTAATGTTTTCGTAACATGTTTTCTTTTTGTAACATATTTTAATATTCAAAAAGAACAGAATAATACAATTTATTACACATTGAGAGTGTCTCTTTACTAACTCAAAACTGATACCCTACCATTTTTTCGTATTGTCATACGAAATTTTACAAACTTTGAACTAAATTTGGTGGAATCGGCAGTTAATATTTTCTTATCGTATTGTATTGTCAAATTATTTACATTTTTACATATTACGTGTTGACAACAAAAATATGGGAGTCACATTATATTCGCTAAAATATAATAATATAGGTTCAATTTAAATTATTTTATAAAAAGACATTTATGTGTGCCAGTCTTAAATTATTTTTATGTAGGTTAGAACTAAATTGCGAGTAAGCGCTTGTTTGACATAATTTTGTGCAAGCAACAAAAGAATACGACGCGAATAAATTCAACTAATTGGGTTTTTTTTCTAGCTTTTGAATAAATACAATGAAATTCAATTTAAAAATGTAAAATAACAGTGCAAGTAAGTAAGGTATAGATAGATACATGGGTCATAGGAACCTATAACAATCAATTGGTTTAAGCTACAAATTAAACTACAAATAGGTATTCATTAACGCTTTATAGTATTATTTTGGAAAGTTTTTCTTAAATAAAATTTTAACCTTTAACTTGTAGGCACCCAAAGTTCTGAGTCAAAATAAATCATAAAAACAGAAGCAATAATTTCAATCAAAATAACATTTTCATAACGAACCTTATATTTTCTTTTTATAATTCAATTCACTTTTAAACTCAGAAAGTTCATCTGCATAAATGTTACTTGCTGGGGTTTCTATCGATAATTTCTTCTTTTTCTTTTTTTTTTTGATTTTTAAATTGATCAATACAAATAAATTTTTGATTCGCACTCGATCTAATATCACAACCCCGTTTAATTAATTTTTTTTTTTTTGTTAATTAACAATTTGAATTTTTTAAATAGAACAGTTTTATTTTTTTTTATTGATGTTGTTGTCAAACGAGTAGCTAAATAAAAAACACACAGAAATAAATTTAATTCCGCGCTTAATTTTATTTTGATTCGCGAATATTCGTATTGAAAACAATTTAACAATAAGATGCCGCGTAGCTCTGTTTGAAAGCCATTCACTACTCAGACTGACTTTAGTTGCGTACACCGACTTGAACGCGAGCTAAATTATCGCGTAAAGTTATACCTAAAGTCTGAATGAAACGTCATCAATAATAACAGCGAGGGTATGCCGGTGTGGTAGATAGCTGGTGGCACCATAGAGCAAGTTTTTCTTTATTTATTAAATGTATTAAAGTATAGTGTATATTTTTTGTTTATTTGTTTGTTTTGTTATTGTAAAATGGAATCATGCTTCTTTTAGGCTAAAGGGCTAGTTACATACATATACATTAGATATATTTATATAAAAATATATTTTTTGATGTGTGGACGAGAATAGTTGATACGAGTATAATGTAATGTGTAACAAATGTAATTAAAATTTTCTTCATTTTGCTGTCCAAGTTGTAACTGGGTGGAAGAAAAATAATGAGCTTGATAGACATGTTAAATTATACGTTATTATGTTGTTAAGTTGATAATAATAATAACTTAATATAGCTACACATTCCTCCTATTATTCCTAACTGTTTATTTCTCTTTTCTATATTTCTGGACTTAGCAACAAAGTCTTTAGTGCAAGATCAGAAGAATAGTATGCTTCCAGAGTCAAAGATACAATTTTTTTTAAATATCTAAATCCAACCAATAATGTTTTATTTAACGCATCTGTACAAAAAAAAACGAATTGGTGAATTTTGGATATGTTTATCGTGGTGAAATTCTGCATCTAAACCATCTATACAATTTTCTGAATTAATTTATTTGCCCATCAGACCCTATTCCCAGTTCTATAAATGAGCGTAAAACACATCATATTACTCAGGTCATGCTCCAATCGATTATGTACAACGTAAACATAAATATGTATGTAATATGTAATGAAGTACGCTTTGCATTAATTCATCGGAATTGAAGTGACCTATTACTTTTTTCTTTTGAACATGACTTCTTGTGAAAAACTTCCGAAAGTAACCGATGTTATGTTTTTTAACCAAACAAAAAAGTAATTAAACAATAAAATAAGCAGTTCTCGGAAGTCGGAACTCTGAAACGGTTCATTTCGTTTTCCACCGAACTTACTATGGCCTCAAGATGCGGATATTATGTTAACCATAATTTCCTCGACTTGAGTTACTTAAGAAATTCAAAAAAACTATTGTAAGTATACAATCCACAAGTACTTACAAACTTAAGTAACAAGCACAGTTCTTATTATCTCCTCGAAATAGTTAATTTCAGTAAAATTACCTGGGGCCTAACCATGTAACTCGATTCTACTTTTGATTCTATTCGAAACTAATTTCCGATTCTACTTTCAAATGGTACTATGCATGAAATAAGAATAGAATGCCAAGCTATTTGCTAGCAAATTTGCGATTTTCGAACGAGAATCGGATTTTTTTGACATAACATAAAAAAACAAACAATATTTGCTGTGGAAAAAATTGTGAAAACTTAAAATTAAAATATATAAATATGGACAGTGTCGCGATTTGGTTGGATTTATATTCAGATGAAAATCCGGAACGAGTTCAACAAATTGAACGAAGGCGAATTAGAGATAAATCTAATGTAATGGAGCTCAGCGAGAAAAGGTTTTACAATGGTGTATTTTTTATTAAAGACATTTTTAATCCAATAAAATAACTTTATTCCAGCTTTGTTCAAAACTACCGACTTTCAAAAGAGGCCTTCATGTATCTTTTAAACAACATTTCATCAGAACTATGCTGCTCATATATTGCACCAGGATCTCGACCTGGGATGCTCTGGTATTTCCACTTCTTGAGGATTCCCTGCTCCTAAAACATATATACAAATTATTATGTTTATGAAATAATCAATAAAATTTAAATTTATAACTGAAATTTACTTACATTTTGAAAAGAAAACTCGTAGACCTGTTGCTCGCAAACACATTTGATATAGAATGATTATTTACGAATTCTAACGAATTTTACGCTAAAATTAGAATTAAGTAGTACCGAATTTCCGATAAGAAAACAAAAAAAAAGAGTTGGCACTACTAGAGCTGTTCGATTTTAGAACTTGCTTGCTTTTCATTGAAGAATCGAGATACATAGTAGGGCCCCTGGACTTTACCGGTTCAAACTTTACTTGCATAGCAAGTAAGTTGAAGTGAAATTATTAATACTCGTATTTTACGCAATTCGTGTAGGTATAGTAAGATAAATAAGTACGTTTTATAATTAGTGATAGACTTTAAAAGTCACTCGATCCAAAACATAAGCATAAATATTAATTTTATAATATTTCATGATAAGGATTTTTTTTTTGTTTTATATTTTCGTATTCTTCGTACACCACAAAACAAATTACTATTATGGTTTGATTTTTTTTTTTTATTATTCATTGTCCTTATCAGACTTAGAAATTTTTTAAACAAAATTGTGACACCGAATTTCGCACCAGAATTGATGCAAAAGTTATGGCGATAAAGACATCTAAGTAGGTCAATAATTGTTCTGGGCAAAATATAAAAAATTATATTCATAACTTTTTGTGATCCCGAAACTTTTTCAATTTTCACTCTTGGAACACAGCAGCTCGAAAAATAGAATAAAATGTTCGTTTATGTGGGGTGTGGGGTTCGCCGAATTGGCGCAGTACCAAAAATCACACAAATTTTAGTTTTAATATTGTTAAACATTTTTAGAGTTCCTTCCGACTTTGTCTCGTTATCTGCATGAAATATATCATTTCCAGTGAGTCATTAAATAAAAAAAATTCCAACGACTCTGTCGTTGATAGGTTTGCATATGAAAGTTTGCAACTTCGTGTATCGCGCATGCACAATCGAGAAAATAACGGTATAAAGAAAAAAAATTTTTTTTAAACCAAATTGTGTATCTTTGCGGCTCATTTCATTGAAATGATGTGGGGTGTGGGGTTCGCCGAATTGGCGCAGTACCAAAAATCACACAAATTTTAGTTTTAATATTGTTAAACATTTTTAGAGTTCCTTCCGACTTTGTCTCGTTATCTGCATGAAATATATCATTTCCAGTGAGTCATTAAATAAAAAAAATTCCAACGACTCTGTCGTTGATAGGTTTGCATATGAAAGTTTGCAACTTCGTGTATCGCGCATGCACAATCGAGAAAATAACGGTATAAAGAAAAAAAAAATTTTTTAAACCAAATTGTGTATCTTTGCGGCTCATTTCATTGAAATAACGAATTTTGAATTTTACATAAAATTTAATTTTTTCTTAATCACTTGTGATTTGAAAAGTCGAATGTATGAATGACTTGTTCAGCATGGATGATTTGAGTTTAAATTATTAAAGACCTCCCCGACCAATGCGTAGCATTCGGAAACGACGTTAACAACACTTCGCTATGATTAACAACAAAACGTAGTTGTTATTGTTTTTTCGTTGCCAAGACAGTTTCGCATTGGTTTGGTTAAACCTTAAAGGAGGTTTTTGCTTTGTTTCAAGGTTCCCGGTTCCCGGTTCCTACCACGATCCTGCAAGTAAAGGGTGTCCCAACAAGAACGCAAGATTTAAATTTGAAATAAAACGCAGACATTTAAAAAAAAATTGCGAATTCTTAATTATATCGTAAAGTAGACAGGATGAGGTTATGTATGGAACAACACATCGGGCTGATGGCCGCCGCGGCTTTGCTGGCACATACGCGATCTTTTAATGAAATTTTCAATGATCGTTTTGCATAAATGCTGCGGTATTTCATTAATGCAGCGTCCAATTTTCTGTTTTATGGCTTGAGTCGTCGTCGGCTTATTCACATTAACCATCGACTTCAAAAAAACCCCAAAGTAAAAAGTCCAATGGTGTTAAATCGCACGATCTAAGCGGCCAATTCTGGTCTCCAAAACGCGAAATAACACGACCGGGATGCAGCAATTGAATTGTTTCTCTGGCTGTATAAGATGTGGCGCCGTCTTGTTGAAACCACATCCCCTCCACATTCATTTCTTCAATTCTAGGCACGAAAATATTGGTTATCATTTCACATAGTGGATTTGGAAACACCAATTTGCTGAGCTCGGTATCGAATTGAGGTGGATGGAGTTTGAGCGACATCATCACGTACTGCTGCGATATTTTCGGTCGATCGACCTGGCCGAAGGCGCGTTGTTGTCTTTACATCAGTGACAGACCCAGTTTCAGCAATTAATCGCTTTACAGTTGACTCTTTTGGAGCATTATTGTAACCCCAAATTGATCGCAATTTGCGAACTGTAGCCGCAAAACTTTCACCATTTTGGTAAAACAATTTCACAATGAGAATGCGTTGTTCATTCATGTAATGCTCCATTTTTATTAACCTTATACCTTCTACTAACAAACAATAATAATTGTTCAAATGTCAAACAATGACACTTCGAATGGCGCCAAATTTAAATCTTTCGTTCTTGTTGGGACACTCTTTAAATGTTCTCTAATAACTTCTTCATACCAATAACTTAATCAACACGAACAGCTTCTTACTTAATTAATATTAAGAAAAATTTAATTTATATTTTCAATTTTCTTTTTTACAGTTAGTACCTTTGTACCTACAATATTTCTTGACCCAAAAAAGAAAGTAAACACAAAATTATACTTATAGCTTAAATTGCTTCGTGTGGAAATCATCGTGATGGTGTAAATTAGTATTTTGTAATTTATGAATGTGTTACATGGTTATACACAATACCATTAAAACTCAGTTGCTGTTATTAAATTACCGCATGTCAACATTAAGTAGTTTTTTATCTTCCTCGCTTAAATTTAATGACGTTTTAAAAAAGTCTTACAATAAATGGCTTTTTTGCTAAGATAACACAAGAAACTGGTTAGGTGGTTAAAAAATATAGTTGTTTGAATTATGCCATCTATTATATTTTTGTAAAGTTTTTTTTTGGCAGAGAAATTTTAGAATGATGGAATTAATAATTTAGTGTTTCCAAACCGTATTGTTTACTCACTTGACTTTTCTCTTCACTTTTTACACTTTTTAGAGAATTGTGTTCACTGTTAGTACTGTACCGGCATGATAAACTAATCTGGTACTGCTATGTAAAGGAAGATTTCCAGAAAACTCAGTTTAAAACCCAATAGCACATTGACTAAAACCACTAAGTCAACAAATCCAACGACTCCTGCATTTAGTCGGTCTCAGACATAGAACAATCCAAATCAGTTTTTTCTAAGGTGAACCCAGGAAAACCCTACGGTTGGAGCATTAAGGTGAAGCAGTTAAGTGGGAGAGTTGTGGTCCCCACTCGAGATCATAACAATCAACGGTAAAATAGAATAAAAAGAAGATACTCTGGACATGGACACTGCCTCGCCAACCCAACTCTAAGGAATCAAAGATTCTTATTAATTTTCTTTTTTTAAATGATTAAGTCTGGAATAAATATGAAACTTAAACATAATTATTGACATTATTAACCTGAACTTAAATAACTTTGAAGATTTTAAAAAGTTTAACTAAAATTACATATCAAAATGTTTTCGAAAAATCATTTTTTTTTAATTTGATATTTCAAATATAGGCGGTTACTATTTTTAATTCCGTTCATTAATGTACACTTTTTTTTTCTTAAAAATGTTTAAGACTTAGGAGACGAAACTGAAATTTTTCAATTTTTAAAATGTTTGTATTTGCATTTTATTGTATTTATTAATCTCATAAATGATAAAAGTTATATCGTTGCTTTTTTCTCTATCACCAAACTTGTGGTAAGAAGCCATTGTTATTGAAAATAAAAATTCAAGATTTTGGAAAACTTAAATTAAATTTATAAAGAAAAATCATAAAATGCAATGAATATTCAATACAATTTTTTTTGTTCGTATGCATGTCTGTTGTAAGTAATGAAAAACGTAAGCTGGTGTAGTTTCTGGTTGTAATTTTCCATTCGTATATCTTCCCAAGTTTATAAACTTACCTGATTTTAATCAGTCGAACGCATTTTTGCTCAAGAATCTCACTCGGCAAATAAAACGCAATCAGACAACAACACAATGATTCTTAGCAAAATCACCACACAAAATATCAGTGGAATATTTTCAAACTTTTATGGATTTGTTTATTTTATTCTTTTTATTTTTTTTTCAAGGTCCTGTATATCTAAGCGTTCACTGCACTATACTTACATATGTAAGGAAAAAATGCCGCTGTTGTAGTTTTTAGATGGTTTCAATTTCCCGAACAACATTTTAAGTGCAACTACGAGTAGGTATATGAAAAATTCCAGCATCATCAGCGATATTATAATTTTATACAGTAAGCAATTAAAATATTGATTCACATCTTAGTTGCAGTTCACCATGATCTTGTGATCAAAATACAACACGTGACATTACAATAGGTCAGGTACAACGTAGATAGATTGTTTTTAATTGAGTGATAATGGTTATCATTTACTTTTCTATAGCTCATAATATATTTTTGCAAAAATCATAATAGAATAAAGTGATGATTCAATTAAATTTTGAATACGTATTAAGCTTCAAGTTTGATCTTTACTTTTATTTTATTTTTGTATATGTACCTACAAAGATGAAGATATAGTTCTTACGTAAATTCGAAAAAAATAATATGCCAACAATAATTATACGACCATTCGACATTACAGTCTAACTTAACTGCAGTTAAATGTCTGAGGGATCATTGAATACAATTTTTATTAACAACCAAATTGCTTCCTGCATGGGGTCGATTAATTATTTCCTATATTCTTCAAAATTATACCTGTCTTTTGTTTATTTTTTTCCGTTTATAAAAAAAAGTCTACAGTTGGAACACTTCGATACTGATCACACACTTCTTAAGAACTATTCAGTAAACAAAAAAATATTAAATTAAGAATTTATCTTCTTATAAACAAAATTGTAACTTAATTGTTGGGTTAATTGAGATGCAGTTTTTTAGAAATTGGACTAATTATTATCTTCCTTCATTGTGAAATATGTTTTCGATAAAAAAGCAAAGTTTAATCAGAAAATCAATTTAAAGTTTTTCTACTCAAAAAAAAATATTTCATTTAGAATTTAAATGAAAACCGAAAGCTGTGGAGTTGAAAAGTCACATTTGTTTACTTCTTTCAGGTGATATATTGAACTTTTTCAAAACAGCGTCAGCGGTTTTAAATAAAATCTCCGAGTTGTTGCGTTTTAAAATGTACTTGTTTTGAAAAAAAAAAATTACCTGCAATATATGAACAAAAAATGACAATTGTTCTCGTTTTGGAGGAAAAATATTTGCAAAATGTTCGATTTTTTTTCGAAAAAGCAAAAAATGAATTTTATGACCTTTTCAACCGTTCTACCACAAAAATTACAGAAGTTATGAATATTTTTATGATTTTCAGGGCTACCAGCCATAATTTTTAAAAAATAAAAAATAAATATCAATTGGAAACTAATTTAGACTTGGTATAAAGGTATTGTACATACATACCTGTAAATTCTGAAACTTCGGAACTTATTGTTTACATAAAATTAGTTTTAATACTATAACAACAGTGGCGCTTATGAGTAAAAGTAAACACTTATAATTTGACCATAATAGCGACTAAAAATTAATACAATTCTCACATTTTTTGTTTTTGTCTGTGTATTTCTGTGATTTAAAACAGTCAATAAACTCATGAAAGTGTTAAAATATTGATTCGACTCCAAATTTAAAATTAATTTGATCAGCAAATAAACAAAACCAATTACATACGGGTAGATAAAATGTCAAAGCAAACAAGTCATGTATCACGATTCTTTTATGGTCGCTAAAACGTCACTTCAGTTCCATATCCATGTCTGATATCACGGTCATTAACTTTTTGTACATTGAAGTAAAAGTGGTATGAATGAACACTCATGATGGTGATGTGTGATACGGTTATTGAATTTTTCGATTGAATATTATTTGGCCTTACTTTTATCAAGAAAATTATGTTCAACTTAAAACAAGTCACGTGCGATGACTGCTGCCCTAACTAAAACCAGACTTGAGCTTGATTATAATTCTATTTGTATACCAGTATCTTTGCTTTTTGGTCATTCATTAATATAGATATTTGTAATTTGAGTACTTTAAGCTGTGATTCTTTTAGTTGTTATTAGCAACACTAACAACTTTTGAACAAACCTATGACAAACACAATCTTTTTAGAATTTGATATTTAATTACTTGTTTTAATTGGATGAGTTCTAAATTTGGCTTTGCGAAATAAAACTGGTTGAAATGTTACTCGTTTTTTTTTTAATTAAAGTTCTTTTACTGTCCATGATTTGGACATATGTATACCTTTTGATTATTCATCTCATGGTCAGAATTGTGTTCCCGATTTCAATGTTTGTTTTGTATGAGAGTTGTTGTTTGTTTTCATTTCCGAACCTAGAACATTTTAATTATTTTAATGACAAAAATAGGTTTAAGCCTTTTATGTGCGAAACGTTTAAATCTAAAACTCATCTAGAATTAAGTTTATGTAATTAATTTTCTTGTTTTAATGAGAGAAATTGCTATCACACAAAGCTTGTTGAAACTTTTTATTTGGTTTGGAAAACGTCTACAAAGATAAAGAAAAACAAATTCTAAAAATGATTTTGATTTTCAAAGGTTGTTTAATGGCGACATTATTAGCATCAATATGAGCTCCGAAAGGAGCATTCAAGATAAATGTATAATTACTTATTTTTTCATAATTTCTTAACTACATAAGTTATGAAAATAAGTGTACAATAGGAAACGAGTTTATGCCAAGACGGGAATAAGAAAAATGCTCTCTTCTGTACAAAAATATAAAGCTTGTTTTCAGAAAATAGACAGCGTTTTTCCGAATTCGGTCTTAGCATAAACTTGTTTTTTATAATAAGTCTAGTGAATATACTTACTTTCGTGAGTCTATAATAAGAGTCTAACCATCCACTGACTATATTGCTTGCGTTGCAATGCATTCTGCTATCTGCTGAAGTGCTGATTTCAGTTTCACTCACTCACTCAAAATAAACAATAATGAGGACGAGAAGCTAAGATTCATTTTGCAACATTGCGAGAAAAACAAAAAATTCATAGTTCATCAAATCATTAAAGAGGAAAATAGTTTAGCAAATAGAGATGTTTTGCCATCTGCGATCTGAGTCTGCGATTTGTGAATGGTCGCAGAATTTGACATTTCATTCTGACAATACAAAAGCAGACAAACAACTTTTTTTGAGGTTAATGTCGTGCGAATTATTTATTCGCAGATCTGTGGAATGCTTCTTGATTTTTGTGTACTGCGAATTTCACAATTCGCAAGTCATAGTTGTTGGTCAAAATGTGTTTTTTTTTTCCAAATTGTAACTAATTATACGAAATATTTTTTTATTTAAATTTGTAAATATAATCAAATCATTTATCAAGACTAAAATAAGAATAAGTTGATATTTGCTTTAGAAATAGCTTTGGAAGAATTATTAAAACATGTTCAAAATTTGAGAAATGGTTGCCCTCATACTTTAGATGTCACTCCATTTGTCTATGTTTTTCATATACAAAGCAAAAACTGTGACCTGCCAAATATAAGTTCGGAACCTTGGAAACTGTAAGCGAATAAAATGATTCGGTCAAACTTAACCTAAAATTATAAAATTTGCCTGTAGTCGTATGGCACGTTTGGGAAGGCTCATATGAACGAAATGTCAAAATTCAACGTTCAATTCCCGTTTTTAATTGTTTTTTTACTGTTTTATTTGTATGGAATATACATAAAAGAAAGGTCCGTCAAGTTGCGCCACCACAACAAAAATTCCAAAATCCAATGATGCAATAATTTGTTGCTAATTAGTTGCTGCAATCTTGCCCTAGCAACAAATTCCCCTCCCCCTCAAACCTGTGGTAATCCTAGCTTGACGTCAAGTTAGCACCGCCACAAAAGAAATATAGAAATCTGATGATTCAGAAATAACGAAATAACTTGACGTCAAGATAGCGCCACCACAGTAGCAATTTAAAATTCTAAAGATGCAGAAGTAACCACGTATTTTGTTGCTTATTAGTTGCCACAAAATTAGCTCACCCACAATATCCCTCGCATCATAACAAAAACCGATTTCACCTTAAAACATGATAACGAGGATAAAACACATTTCAAATAAAAGGTACAGTCGAGAGTTAATTTTATTTTTTAACTCCCACTCCTTTTTGTCCTAATAGTCTTGTAAACTTGTACTAATTAGTTGCTGTAATATTGGCTTACAATTTTCGACCCACAATGCACAAACGACATCGAACACTTGCATACGAACATTTCTATCTGTTCAAAGTTAATTTACTAAAAATATGCAATTTTTTTGTGCTACAGACTTTTAATTCTTAAAAAAAAAAATTAAAACATTGCATATTTGTTGGATTTTGGAGAACAATATACATAAATATATATAGCTACATATTTATTTTTTTTTTTTATTATTTTTCTATTTTTATTTCTAAGTTCTCTTTGGAAATGGAATTGACATTTGTTGGGAACATTTTATTGCAATTACAGTTTCATTTACATTGCAAGTTCTGATTCTTTTGAAGAATTTTTGAGAGTTTAAAAATTTTGTTTTATATTTTGAACCTCTTTTTTACAAAACTTGAAAAAGAAAAAATGAGGACAGCTGATGAATAAATATAAAAATTAAATTTAATATTTTGATGTCTGATATTTCGTCATACTGCATTTTATGCTTTGTTTGCATGTGCAATTTTGCAGTAGTCAAAATGTCACTTTTTTTAACTTTAAATGCTTATAATTCGTAAAGGAATGCACGTTGAGGAAAATAGCATTTCTGTAATCTATGGAGTCAGACCTTTTCAATGATGCATGATTTTTATAAATTCGAGTAAAATAAAATTTTGTAACTTTAGTCCAAACCTGAAAAATGTTCAATTGCAGTTTTAAGGGTGAATATTGCATCTTTCGGGGTCTTCAGAGCAAAAAAATGTAACATTTTTTAAAGTTTTAAATACATTCTAAAAAAATTTGATGGATATTATTTTTTTTGAAAATTTATTTTTTTTGAAATTTCACTTCTTCACCAACCAACTACTTAATTTAATTTTGTTCGGGGTCTAGTCCTTATGTTGCTTGGATTTTCATGTATCTGCATTATACACAAAAGTTGAGTGGTACAAACTCATGCTAAAAACCAAATACGCGAAAAAATACCTTCATAGAGAAGAACATGTTCCTGATTATCTGTGTTTTTTTTTTTTGCCGAAATCGAATGCTGATATGTACATGTAAGTCTAGCATAATCAAGCATCGCCTTTGTTTTTGTGTTTGGAATACGAAAGAAGTAAAAAAAGAGTGTGAGAAGAGTGACCAAAGGAAAACGGCATAAAGTTAGTATGTATGGTTATTTAACAACACACAAGAATTTTTTAATGATGGTTAAACAAATCTTTTTCAAGTTTAAATAATTGTATTTTATTTATTTTATTAACAAATGTTTGAAATTAGAATAATTAGTTTTCAAAGCAATACAAATATGACAACATAAATGATTGTTCAGTTTTTCAAAGTAGTTTTGATCAAAGGCTTTTGGTTGCTACATATTCAAAAACTTCAGCGACATCTATGATTTCATGTCATATTTAATAAATTTTTGATTCTATCTGTACACTTGCGAATTATTTTCATAAGTTGCTCAGCCTGTTGTTTGACATTTGGATTTGATTAGTTTCGTCTGTTTGTCAGCACTGGTACTTGCTAAACGGTGCGAAGGGAGGTCGGGCGTAGGATCTCAACGAGGTCGGTTGTGCTTTGCACAGCCGCACCATAGCAGTTTTTTTTTTTTTTTAAAACAAAAAACAGTAACCGATAATTAGGTTTCTAACCGTAATTTTTAACGTTTGTCCCGTTCCCGTTAAAACGGACCACAAGGCAGAATCCAGTTCTGGCCTAGCAACCGATTCAACCTAAGGTTGATAACTGTCCGTTACGGACAAAACCCAGGTGCACAATGAATATTGTGCGATACTAAGTGCAAATGGATTCCCTCCCCGCAGGGACTGGTGGATTTCCCAATTGACGGACGCGCTGTACTGACCCGGTGGCCCTTCCAAGAAAAATTTAAACCAAAATGGATAAACCTGTTCTAACCATAACCGAAAGCACCACGAAAGAAGTTGCTTAACATTTATAATGTGATTAATTAATATTAAAACTGCTCTTTATAAAGTGAAAGTGAATCATTGTTAATTTAATAATTCATACAGTAACCTATTCTTTTTATCATAAAATAAATCATTGTGTTCATTATCTCTTGTGCCACTAATTGCTTGAAAAAAAAAATCGTAAAGAAATGAATCTATTTTAAAAAGAAAGTAAAAGTAATCGAAAATGTTCCTTTTCTATACATAATAATTAAAAACAAAAAAAAAAAATTGTTATCATACTTAAAAGAAAATATGATTTCGTCATATATGAAAACCGCACATAATGCGTTCTCGCTCTATAACATGAGATTTTTTATGTAAACTATTCTTTGGCACACTAGTTTGTAAGGTATTTGTTAGTATTGTAAGATTTTGTATATATGTATATTTTTTTCACCCGTTGCAATTGCCAACACATAACAGAAAAAAGCTCCTGAGCAAGAGCAGACAGACTATATACCTATTTTATATATAAAAATTGACCGCCATGAGGCTAAGCAAAATTGTAACCGAAAAAGAAGGCCATACATTACAGCCACTTTTGTACACGCTAAAGCGGAATAGAATTAGAATAAGACAAATGTAACTCGAAACTTAAAGACTCAATAAAATTCAATTCAATTCAAACGGTGCGAAGAAAATTTTGTACTGCAAAATTTTGGATTATATTTTTGATTCAAGAAAAAAAAAGAAACTTGTGTCTGATATTTTTTCTAAAACAATGGAAGCTTTAATTCCAGTGATAAACAAATTACAAGATGTATTCAACACAGTGGGATCAGATTCAATTCAGCTTCCGCAAATTGTTGTACTTGGCAGTCAGGTAAGATTCTCCTTTTTCTTCGCATACAGAAAAATGAATACATTTCCATTTTGAGTTTTAGAAGAAGGAAAAAATAAATTGATTTATCATTCTTGATCTAATATGACAGCAAATTTACTTAAGTTTATTTTAAATTATATAACCTTATTTGCCGGCAAAGTAATGCATTTATATTAGAGAAGAAAAAATTGTAGGCTCGTTTAATATCGAATTTTCTATTTTAGCAAGAAAAATAAATTTAGAACAATGAAGTCAAAACTTGTCACTGTGTTTCACTTTTTATTGCTAATAAATCCATTGTTATTAACGAGCTTAATCATTTTGTTGTTCTTCCAAAAACACTTGTCATAGGCTTTACTCCATTTTTGTTCACATTTTTAAAGTTTTTCAATCGGAGTCCCCTCAATTTGATGTCGCAAAAGAGTCCCTTGCGTTGATTCTAAAAATAGGAGGCGGGTAGAAGTTACACAACAGCTACCATAATGCAAAACCTAAATGACAACGGCGGCGAGTGTTTTTTTAGGGCAATTTTTTGTTTACTTTTTTAGCAAACTAAGAATATGTTTTTTCCAATCGCTGCATATTAGTTTTTTTTTTTTTTTGTTGCTTCGAGTATGTAACAATTTTAATGAATGAATTATGAATTTTAATGCGTTTCAATTACAAGCTCCTTTTGTGTGGATAGGTTATTGAATACCTATCTATCTATTTCTTTGCTTAATCGAGGTCGTTCACTCGCAAAAAGTGAGTATTAACCTCGTTTAATTATCTAGTACGAATATATAGGCATTTTGTTGCCCAAAAGAGAAGCGGAACTGCAATGAGTCATTATTGTTACTACGAATATTTATTTTAAAAGTTATAACATTGTTTAATGATTCCTTTGTATTATTAGTCAGATAGGAGGGTCCACAAAGTCTTTACAAAAACTGCTATTAGATGGAAAATTACATTTTACACCATACACGGTTTGCATGGAGAATTGAATTAAGATTCAATTCTTTGAGATGATCGAATTAAAAAAGTGTTTCTTGATTTGATTCGATTCAAATATACGATGTAGACTTTGATAAATGAATGGAAATATAGCTGTAGGTGAACTTAGAAAACATATTTTATTTGTATTCATTGATCTAAATTTCCAAAAAAAAAAAAAAAAGCATATGTACATATTTATAATTCACATTCCTATAAAATTTTCATACTCATAAGAAACAAAATTTCTTTTAATTCTAGAGTTCCGGCAAAAGTTCCGTGATTGAAAGTTTAGTTGGCAGATCATTTCTACCACGAGGAACTGGCATTGTTACACGGCGCCCTCTTATCTTACAACTCATATATTCCCCCATCGAAGACAAAGAACATCGTTCAGCGGAAAATGGTATGTCTACTAACACAGTAAGTGGAATTTTCCGTAATCCTTTTGTTGCTCGCCCCACAGGCACAGTCAATACCGAAGAATGGGGCAAATTCCTGCATACGAAAAAAACATTTACTAACTTCGATGAGATCCGTCATGAAATCGAAAATGAAACAGATCGTGCTGCGGGCAGCAACAAAGGAATATGCCCAGAGCCAATCAATCTAAAAATCTATTCTACACGAGTCGTTAATTTAACATTGGTCGATTTACCTGGCATAACAAAAGTACCAGTTGGTGATCAACCAGAAGATATTGAATCACAAATTAAAGATTTAATTCTAAAATACATTGAAAATCCGAATTCGATTATTTTGGCTGTAACATCAGCCAACACTGATATGGCAACAAGTGAAGCATTAAAACTGGCCAAAGATGTTGACCCAGATGGTCGACGTACATTGGCAGTTGTAACAAAGCTTGATCTCATGGATGCTGGCACTGATGCAATTGATATATTGTGCGGGCGTGTAATTCCAGTGAAACTAGGCATTATTGGTGTAATGAATCGATCTCAACAAGATATCATGGATAGAAAAACTATTGAAGACCAGTTAAAGGATGAGTCTGCCTTCTTGCAGAGAAAATATCCTACGCTTGCTACTAGAAATGGTACCCCATATTTAGCTAAAACTCTAAACCGTCTATTAATGCACCACATCAGAGATTGCCTTCCTGATCTTAAGGTAAAATATTGTCTAATGTTAAATTGCGATTAACTCTTAAATATTATAACCCTTAAATATTATAACCCTTAAATATTATAATATTATTATGTTAATTTCAGACACGAGTTAATGTTATGTCATCACAATTTCAATCATTATTGCACTCATACGGAGAGGATGTCACAGATAAAAGTCAAACTCTGCTTCAGATAATAACAAAATTTGCTAGTGCATATTGTGCAACGATTGAAGGCACATCCAGGAACATAGAAACCACGGAACTTTGTGGAGGGGCAAGAATTTGTTATATTTTCCATGAAACTTTCGGTCGCACTTTGGATTCAATTCATCCACTATCCGGACTGACTAAAATGGACATTCTTACGGCTATTCGTAATGCAACTGGTCCCAGGCCAGCTTTATTTGTACCAGAGGTTTCATTTGAATTATTAGTTAAACGTCAAATTCGTCGTTTGGAAGAACCTTCATTACGATGCGTCGAATTGATTCATGAAGAAATGCAACGAATTATCCAGCATTGTGGCAATGAAGTTCAACAAGAAATGTTGAGGTTAGTTGATAAATACTTTTTGTGCAAAACAAATATTATAACTTAATTTTTTTTTTTTTTTTGCTTTAGATTCCCAAAATTACATGAAAAAATCGTTGATGTTGTGACTCAGTTACTCCGGCGTCGTTTACCAACAACAAATGTTATGGTGGAAAATTTAGTTGCAATCGAATTGGCTTATATCAATACAAAGCATCCAGACTTTCATAAGGACGCTGCTTTAGTTCCCAGTCTATTAAAAGCAGATAACATTAATGATCCATTCTCTCAAATGCAAATGCAATCGAATATTCAACGTCGCCAACAAATGCCAAGAACAACTAACTCATCACCCCAAGTAACGGCCCAACACCATCAGGATGGAAATGAAAGACAAGAAAATCATCAGGTTGGTAGTTTGAAAGTTTGTGGTATTGATTTTTTTTTTCCAGATCGTTTCTGGATATTGTGTTTCATCAGATAAATAATTTTTTATTGGCTGCTTATTAAAAATCTTTCTTTTATATTTCGGTTTAATTTTACTGAATCTCCTAATTCTAAATAGAGTAATTATTGGTGGCGACCAGATTTCACTAGATATTCACATACAACATAAACTTTCAAAAACTACTTGCTCGATTTTGCACAAAAATTATTTTGTTGATTGAAAAAATGTTGAAAACGCTCCTTACAATTCCCGATCTAAACCTTTTTCTAATTCGCTACTTTGATTTAATTTTGCTTTCCAAAATAAACCAAAAGCTTCACATTATGTCTACGGGCATTCCCTTAAGTCTTAAATGAAATTATGTATCATGATGATAGGCGATATAAACCATACAACTAATACAATTTAGTATTTCTTTTTAAATCAAATCATTAGTATATACTCAGACTTTAAACCAAGGTGCGAACACAAATAAGAGCAAGTACCTGCGACTCATTCGTGCATTCACTGTCCAATTTAGGGAAATGTTTTTTTTTCATCCATAAATTAAAACGCATTTCTATTTCATCAGAATCACAACGGTGAACACTCAACACCTAGCAATTGGTTATCAAACATGCTTCCTCCACCAGTACAAAGCATGGAAAATTCAGCGACCAACACACCAATTCATAATATGATAGCAAGCCCAGTTAAAGCTGTTAACTTACTACCCGATGTTCCAAGTCACAATTCAGCAAGGCGACTAACCGATAAGGAACAAAAGGATTGTGACGTCATTGGTATTTGTTTTTTTTTTCATCAAATTATTTCCTTAAACATTAATATCTAATTTTTTTTGTAAATTTATATAGAGCGCCTCATCAAATCATATTTCTACATAATTCGTAAATCAATTCAAGATTCAGTACCAAAGGCAATAATGCATTTCTTAGTTAACTATGTTAAGGATAATCTCCAGAGTGAACTTGTTACACATTTATATAAATCGGATAGAGCTGAGACTCTACTTAATGAATCAGATCATATTTCTGTAAGAAGGAAAGAGGCTGCCGATATGTTACAGGTAATAAATTTATTTATTTTAAACAAGACTTCTTATAAATCATAATTTTCTCTTACTTGTAGGCATTAACTCGTGCTAATCACATCATCAGTGAGATTCGAGAAACTCACATGTGGTAAATCTTTCGATAAAAAGCCAGAACGTATTTATTTGCAAGTTTACAACCGGTCGGTTTTTTTTTATATATGTATCGGTGTATAATGCTCTCAGAATGGTTTATATTATTCTGTAAAGTAGACACACAGCTTGATATTTATATAAATCACTCAACCAGTTGAAACATTATTTTTTATATTAAAATTTAGGCATCATAATTATAGAAAAAAGAAGAAGTTTGATATTATAATAGTGAGATTCATAAAAGCAACAAAAAAAAAATTGAACTTTAGTCTTAATATTTGTTGAGTAAAATAATTTAAAATGTATACATACGTTTACGAATGCACTTGTTAAAGCTATTGAAGTTCTAGTTTAAACAAAATTATATTTTCCATCATAAGCTAATGTCCTTTGTATAAATCAATGTTCATTGTATGTCTTTTTTTTTGTCATTTCATTTAGAAAAAAAAGTATAATCTTTGTCCACAGAAATATCTTTCAAAATTGATGTTTTCTCGTTGAAAATGTTGGTCTCAAGTGCAAAAACACATTCTCTCATAAAATGATTTAATGCACTCTAAATAAAATTGTGTTCGCTATTCACTTCTAGTAACATTAATTATTATAAACTATACCTCATATTCAAATCTAAATAAAAAAAAAATAAAATTGTGGGCATCGGAAAAAAATTGTATAAAATACCATTCCTGGAAACGAAAATAAAAATAATTAAGAAATATTATTGCAAATTTTAAAGTTTTGTCAAATTTATTCGAAACCAACCATAAAACAAACTAGTCCGGCATTGGTTTTCACAAATAGGAGAAAATATAAAAGATTAAATAAAAAATAACATAGAAAGTTTTTATTATGTTTTTTGTCAAAATTTCATTGAGTGTCAGGAATTGAATGTGAATTTATGTTTGATTTGTTTAAATTTATGTATTTTCTAAATTATATTTGTTGATTTGAATTTATCAATGCAAAATAAAGCTCTACTCTTCTTTTCGATTCGAACTTCCATTCATTTTTTCAAATAACTTTTACATCCGACTATAGGTACTAAAGGGAACATTTTGGATTCATAAAATAATCTAACTCGAGAAACCTTACATAACGATACTATAGACTGGAGTACGCGAAAACAACTGAATTGGTATCTTCAAGCTTGCATTTGAAGGAGGTTACGTAATTCCCTAAAGGCAACATTTTTAATTTCTTAGCTTAGAAATAACTTACTTATAAAAAAAACTTATTCATCTCGAAAACGACTTTTTTTGTTGGTCTATATAGGTAATTAATATTATTTCGTCAGAAAATATTTGCAAAACGGCCAGATATTTTGTTTTTAAGTGTATGCTTTTACATTATAAAAATGTGCATATCAAATCTTTTCTAAGAATATTTAAGGAATTTTATACAAAATCAATAGAGTAGTATAAAAGTTGTATTACACCATTTCTGTTTCAAACATATTAGGGGCATTCATTCAACCGTGTAAGCAGTTATTACATTATTAGCTGATGTTATATTATATTTAATAAGAACCGACACCGTTTACTTATCATGTTAGAGTCTTCGTTTGTCGTGTCAAACAACCGATTGAGAGGCCAAGCACAGCCATTGGAAATCGACACACGCAACAGTCAATTGCTATTGTTGCGTTTTGATAGACCCAAATCAATATCCGTAAGTTGATACCAACTTCCAGAATGGACAAAACAAATAGAAGAAATGTAATGTTTCGTCTTGGTTTGGGAGATTCTTACAATTCATAGACGAGAAACCATCGAAATCATTGATACGAGGACTAATAACTTAAAAATTTTATCTCACCTGATCTAAGTCAATATTTCCTTTTCATGAGCTAATTCTCTTAAACTTTTTTAGTGTCAATTTTTTTTAAATGACGTGAAGCAAAAGTTTCTTTATGAATAATGCTTAAATTAATTTTTGTGAGTGCTGAAATCGGTAAGTCAAATTTTTAAGAATTCTTACAGAAGGCTTAAAAAACTATTATAAAATAGATTACTTACTTTCTTTCATCAAACATAGTTTTTCTTGCAGCATATAGTGTATTAGAATGTGTCATGACTCATGGCATCACTTTTATTGAGTGACGTACACGTCCACACAATTTATTTATTGTTTAATTTGTATTTACAGCAAGTGGTTGCTGATATTTTGAGTTTTGTTATTTGTTTCCAATTTGCCATAAATAACAATAGTTTTTGACTTGTTTTCTTCATTATGAGAAGAAAAAAGGAAAAACGAAATTTTTGGTGCAACAATGAAATCGGATGCATGTTGAACCTTGTGAGGCAAATGCATTCCAGACAAGGCACGACAACTACCACTCAGTACACCTTTGTTGAAATAGCTAATCAGATGAGATCGTTTGGTTTCCCTAACAAAAGTCCAACACAAATTCGAAGAAAGTGGTTTCAAATGAAATCCGCCTATCTTTGCTATAAGCGTGGAAACAAGGATCGAATCCTACTGATACCTGAAAAGTTTCGCCAAGTAATTGCCAGTTTTGTTGATGCTGAATACCTAGGCATGCCAGGTCAGGCGTCAGAAATGATGGATGTTAAGCCTATTATCAGAAGCCCAGTGAAACCGATACACATTCCGTTGGAGGCACCCAAGCACATACCGATTATTCATAAACAAATTGATCAGAAGCCTAAAATACAAGAGCATTCTCTTTCCATGATTGGTGATAACAAAAAGAAAATCAAGAAAAAGCTTGAAGAGAGTGTCAATGAAGGTATGTGCATTGAATTTTTCTTTTTATAATCCCATCTCATGACAAATTGAATTCATTTATCAGATCAAAGCTGTAATGATTTTAAGTTCACCAAACTAACAAATCGCCTTAGGACTGTTCAGAAATCTTTGCAAAAAGAATTCTGCAGCCGACAAAAGGCCTTAATGGAGTACGAGCACACATTGCAGCGAGAACGAGATAAGACTTTAATGGAACACTTTACAAAATCAACGGAACAGATATTATCAACGTCGCTCAGTATTCTTGAACAAATTAAATGATTAGTAAAATTAGAATAAATAAAATTATTTTTAAGTTAAAAATAAAATACAAGGGATTGGTGGTTTGATATAAATTTTATTGTTTTTATTTATATTTATTAATCTTCAGCTTTTTCTGGAGGTGGGCCACATGGTTGCAACATCCTTTCCATTATATTGAAACGTATGCGTGCCTTCGATTCATTCTCTGCGATAGCGAAATAGTTCAGCATGTCATAGTGGCCAAGATAGCTGGCTAGAGAATCGCGGTGTTGATTCGTCAACCATTCGAATTTGGTGGTATCGGCATGACCGGTTCCAATGTATTTGCTTTGTAAATGTTCAAGCTGGCTATGAATGTTGTAACGATCACCCATGATTCAATGTTTATTTAATTAATTAATAATGTTATAATTGCTTCGTTATTTTTTAAACTTTGTTTATTAGAAGAAAGAAATGCCTTACTTGTCTTCGTTTATAAAATTAAATGTCACTTATTCATTAAGGTGGAAACAAATTATACAGGATTGGGTGATTGTATGTAAGTGATGCCAATAATAATAAAAGATGGTCTTTTAAAGCCTTGTTGACACTATATATTAGGATCTGGATAGGATTCAGCTTTATATATGGATATATTTTTTAGATCCAATATTCAGTTTTCGTTTTGAAAACCTAAATGGCTTTAAAGATTTTCCAGTAATTCCAGCAGTGGTTCTGTAGTATGATAAAAAAGGACAAACAACTATCTGAAAATAAAGCAGGATAAGAAAAAAAGAGATAAGTATACATTGTCATTGGGATCCATATTGTTTTATTTTCTTCGGAGATCCATGAATGAAAAACATAATTACCCCACTTCTATGTCAGTGGAGATAAAACAAGAAAACTAAATGTTAAAGTTTTAAAAAAATCATTAAGAACAATCAGATCCATGAATGAAATACAAGATACGTCAATTCAACGTCAGCATTGTATATGAATTTAGATAGTACTATCATCAGCACGTTCCACATGTCGTCCCCCTGGCGATCACGCAACTAACTAATTTTGGTTGCTGTTTCTGTGTATATACAAGTGCGCCCCCAGACGACCACACAACACAACTCAAAAATCATCGTGATGATAGTACTATAAGTTTTATATACAATGACGTCAGTCGAAAGTGAAGTAAAAAATGCAGTAGAAATGGAAATATCAAGAAAACATCACGCTCTTATTATTATTTTCACGATCACCGCAATAGAATCGCTCCGTTTTGGAAGGGAATTTACGTAGTTTTATGTAAACTGAACCTTGATTAAAGTTGTTCAACTTAATTATTGTATTGTATTGTATTTTATACAATTTCCATATTGTTTAGTCATTTAATCCAAACATTAATGCAATTCTTTGATGTAATGTCAGATTAAAAGTTTGTTTTAATCTCGAACTGATTAATATGGTGGTTAAGTTGGTATTCGCCGAGATTTCATAAGGTAAGGTTATGACACTGAACTCAAATTTTCCTTCCTGGAGAAAGAAATTTGTATTAGCTGATAAGGAAGGATTTTTTGAGTTATGAGTCTCTCTTTTAATGGTCATATTTTCTTTTAAATGATTATTAATTTACGTTAGATTACTCATACTCATATTGATAATAATATGGGAATGGCATAAAGTTCTAGCTGGATAATTTTTCAAGTCCATATATTTACAAAAACTTAATCTTAATTTTAATTTTCTTTTTATCCGAAGTCGGTTAGAATTTGCAAAAGCTACGGCCTTTTTTAAAGATAAGATCTTCTTGAGCATTCACCTTGGAATTGTTATATTAAACTGACGAAGAAGTTTTATTTTCAAAATAGGATCCCAAATTGATTTTCCGAATAGAATCTGAATTTGTATATCACGTTGAGTTTGAAAAATGATCCAAAAATGCAATTTCTAAGTGATAAGTCATTCACTAAAAAAAGAAAATTAAAGACAAAAACACAGAAGTCAAAGGAGCAATAAAAAGAATCTGCGAATTGAAATTATAGGTTATTCCTGAAACACTGACATTCTATAATTTAGCGCTAAGACTTTATATATTTTTCAGCAACATTGGAAATTTTGTTTGTTTATTTGAAATTGCATGCCTGGCCCACTTCGCGAGTTCCAAGGATCCTTTCTTTTTTGGATGTAAGTTCAAGCAACTCCATTCGGATATGTTCAGTCACCAACCCGGTGTAAAAAGCATGTTTTTTTTATAAAAATTAATTTAGCTGGGACATTTCGTTAGTTTTTAAATTCTAGGTCTTACTGGTAGATTCTAGAATTTCAAAGTTTCCATAATTCACCGGAGTATACGTAAATCTAGGACCACAAATGAAAGAAGAAATTTTACTTTTATTTTTACATAATGCGTGTTGTCTTTAGTTCCATAAAATTATGAATTTATATCAATAAAAAAGAAATAAAGGAAGTAGAACATTTGAAAGTTATTTCTATTAGAATTTGAAGAAATGAGTAATAAGTAAGAAAGAATTATGATCCTATTTAAAATTTGTTGTGGACACCTGCAAGCAAAGATGAAGAAATTTAGTATGTATGTTTGTTTTGGTATTGTTTTTTTTTTTGTTATGGGTACCTACCTGGTAAAATATTCGATTTCCATCCATGGAGTTGGACATGTAGCCTGTCCGGTAGTTGATGATGTTTTACCTATAAAATATTTATAAAGAAAAAATGAATTTATGCGCTTATAAATACAAAATAAAATAAGATGTTGTAACTTACCTTGTTTTTTTTTATTTCCAACAGCGTGAGCGGCTTGCGTCTGCGAGCAATGTTTTTTTTTTTTTGGTGTTGACGTTTATTTATGTTTCGGTTTCATGTTATTAGAATACGTCGCTCTCATTCCCGCACTACGCGAAACTGCGCGAAACCATAATGGCCGCCATAAATCTTATTCTGTTCGACCCATAGATGTCGTTTTTGAGTAAACGTTTGTTTTCAAACCATGGGCTTCGACCTGGATTGAAATTTTTTTTTTGCATAATTATCATCTGATGAGAATGCGTATCAATCCGATTGGCAGGTTGGATGGTTCGATTAATCCGTTGAATTGAGAGGATTCACGGAACGGATAGAATTTGAAAATTTTGACTTTCTACTAAAGGTCATAGTTGTAGCAACTGCCGCACGCTCAAGTCGGCTATTTAAAAATAAATAAAATCTAGTTAAAGGAAAAATAATTTTTAAATATATATAGAGGGTTATACCTACTTGTGATACGTTTAATTACATACGTTACATCGTAATTGAAATCTTCACCAAAAAGCTTAAAAACATACATTTTATAAGAAGAAAAAACGTAAGTTTAATGTGCTAGTGACAAGAAAAAGCTAAATAGTGACAAAAAAAAAAATAATATATATAATTCCAGAACGTGGATAAAAGTATACATACTTAACCTACATATATCAACAATTACATACTTACCTGCTACAACATATAATTCAAATTTATTTCAATTGAAATTGGGTGAGTTATTTTTTTTTATTGGTACTTATCTAAATTAATATAAAAAAAAAAGGAAAATTTAAAGCCATTAAGAGTGAAGAAGAGGGAATTAATTATTGCTTAGAAATATTAAAAAAATTAAAAGAAAATATTGTTTAAATATGAATAGTGATAGAGGAAATTTTTTTATTTTTCTCTTTGCTATAGGCATATATGCTGTTTGGCGATCACCGACTATAAAGTCAAGAAGTGGTGATCGCCCGCCCATTTTTTTATACGGGTCTTCAAAAATCAAGAATCGAAGATACTCCAAGAAAGACCACAATCCAAGAAAAGAAGAATAGAAGATTCTGATTTCGATTTTTTTTTTTTGTATGCTTCATTAATATTTTAAATTTAAATATTTAAAGAAAAGTACACAAAAAAAAAAAATATATATTCTTACAATATATGTATATGAACCTAGTCCATATTGTGATATTCTATATACACATAGTGTGGTATATCTGCACGTATATATATATACATCCATATATATACATATTATATACGGATCGTGTATTCATCGTATATTAGTGACGTCACATTTTTTTTGTTCCCGAGTTCCTGTGAAATTAATGGATTTTTTTTTTTTTTGCTTGGTGCAATACTTTTTTTTGTAATTTAATGTAATTTCTTTTTTTTGGGTTCATTTACATAACAGATTAAGTTTTTTTTTGTAAAAGTTCTTAGGAATTTAAAGGTTTTCTTGATTGTTAATTAAAATCTGCGGATTTTGAATTTGGTTTCCTTTTTTTTTTGATTTTTTTTTTTTGCCTATTAAATAATTTGTTATAACGTTTATTATCAGGTACTCACCTAATTTGAGCTCGATTTAGGCAGGGCAGCTGGTAGGAAGCTTATTTATTTTATTTGTGATGTATTTTGTTTCAGTTCATAAAAAGGGATACTAAGTGAATTTCCGCATTACTTTTTTTTTATTGGATATAAATTCCTATTTACTTGTTTTCTTTAGGATAAATTAAAATTTATTAATTTATAAATTTATTAATTTTCATAGGGTTACCACCCCCTTGTATTTTGTATAATGATTTTTTTTTTGTGTTATTTTTGTTATAACTCATAAATATTTATAAATTCATGTTTATTATCTTTTGTTAACTTAAACCCATGTTTAATAAATTTTTTTATTGTGAATTGCACCATGATGGTTGAATTACGATATTTCATTCAAGCGCATAGCTTGATGGCTTGTTAAGATTTTATTTTCAGGGGATGTGGACGGCGACAAAATATTTTGGTGGAAAGAGGAAATGAACTGAGCAAACAAAAAAATGGTAAGCGAGGAAAAGGGGAAGTTAAAATATGGCCGTTATAACTTCCAAGGTAGGGTGGGTCAGGCACACGCTGGAAAACATCACAGCGCCCTCTAAGTGTAAACGTCTGTCCGCATTCATTATTTAAAATCAATCTTCTATTGTTTTAAATATTTATTTTTTTATTTTTGGCATGATCTATGTATATGTATGTGGTTGGTTAGAATTGAGAGGCGTGGACAAGTTCCCACCCATTTCCGGCGAGCTCTAGCCGAGCAAACAGCCAGCATGCCAAGTCCATTGCACTCTCAACGGAAAATCTCTTTGAATTAGAATTTGAATTTCAAAATTCACAATCCCCAGCCCACTACAAATGGCGCCCGCAACGTGAGTCTTCGTTTTTGTTTTCTTTTTCACACTTTTCTTTTTTTTTGTAATTTTGATTGTCACCTCGTCGGTAACTCGTATGTCGTGAACAAGGAAAGTTTCAAACATACCTTTTCACTTGCGACGAGACAACAAGATGGAGATGACAATTGAAATTAAACCGTGTTTTGTTTGTGTTATCCCATCCTTAAGTGTAAACATTTTACTTTTCTATCTTTCTCATTTTTTAATTTTCAATCATTTGTCTCGTTTTTCTTCAAAAGAATTGTGGCCAGTAAAGTGATGAAGTGTCGCATCTGTTGCACAATTTCTTTTCTTTATTTTCTACTCCTTATCTACTTTCGGTTTATCTGTCAACTTCAAGTCTTCTAGCAAAAGCTCTAGGCTGGTCTAGAATTGCGGGAGTTGCCAGATAACAACTACTTTTGTCCTACGTTAAATTTGTGTGTAAACCTATTTTACCACTTAGAGGGAATTTTTCAAATTAAGTCCGTCCGACAGTCTTCTAAAGCATAATACATACCTATCTACATTTTTTTTAGCTCAGTTCATACCATCGTCAAAACTGCTTCCGCCAAAAAAGTTGCCCGAAGCATCCCCGAAATGATACATGTACAAAACTCGAAGGTATAGCAAAATAAAACAGTTTCAAAATTTTTGGAAAAAGTTTTTGTTTCAAGTTTATTGAAAATAAAAAAAAATTATTTAAGTAAATTTACCTATATAACAAAATCTTAAAAACAATTTACGTATTATATATATACAATCTTCTTAAAACTTTCAGTTTTCTTTTCATACAGTTTCATGTTACGTTAATTTTTTTTTGTTTACCATACAAAACTTAAAGGTTGATACTTTGGTTTTCCTTTTTTTTGTATAATTAGTATAAAATACAGTATTATTATAACTTTTCTTAAAAACAAATTTAAAAGTTTGTAAGACAAAAAATATTTTCCTTTTAAATTCAAAAAAAATTAAAACATTTCGATATACCTATATATACTTACAAACTAAAATATTTTTTTTGTCAAAACGAAATAATTATAAAGCTTACAATTTTTAAATGGATAAAGAGAAAAAGAATCCAAGTTCTAAATCAGATACTGGTGCAATAAAAAAGAAAGGTTCTCGAGCTTCAAGTAGATTGAACCCAACCGAACAAGAAAGGTTGTTGTACAGCCTGAGCCCATTTCCACGTTCAAACGGTAAAGACAAAAAACAATCACTTTCTGTTTCTAACCCAGTTCCACAGTCCTCCAATCAACCAGACGAGCCCCAATCAACAGTAAGCAATATTCCGGAAAATTCAGCTCAGGAAGCGGAATTTTTGTCAAATTTAAATAATAAGCCAATTACACCGAACAATAACAACATGAATAACTTCAATATCCAACCAACTCCTCGTGTTCAACGAACACCAATTCCAATCATCTCCCAAAGTTCTTTGCCAAATGTTTCGGAGAGTGGTGAACACTCAAATGATTCTGTGGAATCCATTACGGCTCCTCCTTTTAGTAGCCTAAGTAATTTAGGTGCAGATTCCATTGATTTAGACAATAGTATTCATACTATACGTAATCAAGATATCTTGGAAAATGCTAACAGGCCTGAACAAAATCGTGATAACTCTGATTCAGTATCTAACGACATTAAAGCGTATGTCAATTTAGCAATTGTGAATGCGTTTTCATCCTACGCTGAATCGATGAAATCAGACATCTCTGAAAGTATTAAAAAAACTATCAAAGATAATTTTGTAGATTTCTTAGGAGAAATTAATTCGGCTACTCGACCATTAATCAGTCAGGAAGAACTCGCTCCTAAATCATCAAATTTAACATCATTTAGAAAACCGTTGCCGCAAAATCAACCAAAGCAACCGAACCAACAACAACATTCACAACTTGCTCAACAACAGCACCAATCACAAACACAATCGCAACAGCAATACCAACAAAATCAATATTCACTACCTACAACCCAAAATGCTCTTTCTAACCCTTTAGTCCAGGTACCACAACCAATAAATAGTTTCAGACCAATAACCAATCCGAGCAATAATCTTAGATCTAATTCTAATATAAATGTACCAACTCAACTTCCGCAAAATCAACCAGAGGTAAGATATATAGATGGATGCCATCAAAGTCCACAAAATCCATATTACGAAATGAATTCAAATTTTGGTAGAAGTTATCGAGATATCATTAAAATAGACCGATGGGGTCTAAAATTTGATGGAAAACCTGAAAATTTAACCGTCGAAGATTTCATCTTCCGTTTGGAAACTCTCCAAATCCAATACGCGTGTCCTTGGCCTGAAATTCTTAAACAATTTCACCTTACGCTTTCAGGTACGGCACAAGATTGGTATTGGGAGTTTCAAAGATCGAATTATAGACCAGATTGGCCAATGCTTCGTGAAGCATTATTGCTTCATTTCAAAAATGCCAAATCTGACTATGAAATCATGCGAGAACTGGCCGATCGGAAACAAGGTGCCTTTGAGACTTGTGAGAATTTCTTCACCGCGATTTCGAAGATCAAGTCTCAACTGAAGATACCAATTCCTGAGTTTGAACTCATTAAAATGATCAAAAGAAATCTTAACGATAAAATTGGTAAATTGGTTTATCCTATGGCAATATTTTCTTTAGACCAATTGAGATTTTCATGCAAAGAAGCGGAAAATGCATTTCCAATTCCTACTAAAGAAAATTTCAATACTAGGCAGTATAGGCAACCGTCAAAAATGGTAGCCAATGAACTTCAATATTATGAAGAAAATTCAGATCAATGTGAAGATCACATTGCAGCTTTGAATTTTATTAACAATAATAGACCTAGACCAGCGAACAAAGTTCTGAATTGCTGGAACTGTAAGGTGAATGGACATTTATATTGGGAGTGTCCCTCTCCCAAGCAAAACATTTTTTGTTTTCGATGCGGAGAACAAAATGTTATCTGCTCTAACTGTCCAAGGTGTAAACCGGAAAACAGGAAGAAGAGCGCGATTTCAACGGGGGAATCGCGTTCGACGCAGGTCCCCGATACAACGAACCAACCAAATCTATAGACAATGTAGTGAAAAATATTGAAGAAGGAAAATTAACAATTTTGAAAAGACAAAATGAAAACGGAAAAGAAGAAATTATTGATAAGAAAGTTAAATTTAGTTATGTTAAACCGTTACATATAAGAATTAAAGAATATAACCATGCCAAAGACAGAATTTTCAATGGTACTGTAAAAAACAAAATAATAAAAGCTAGAGATAGATATAAATCTAGAAAACAAATAAGATGTAACCTTTTATCTACTATAATAGATATATCTACTGATCCTAGGCCATATGCCACAGTAAAAATCGCTGAAAAAGAAATGCTAGGCTTGCTCGACAGTGGAGCAAGCATCAGCATTCTTGGCAAAGGTTGTAGAGATCTCATTAAAGACTTAAACTTAAAAATTTCACCATTTGCATCTAACGTGAAGACAGCAGATGGAAAACCACAAACCATAATCGGAAAAATTAATATTAACGTACAATACAAAAACATGAAAAATTTGATAACTTTTTACCTTGTACCAAGCTTGGATCAGGAACTTTACCTCGGCGTCGATTTTTGGAAGGCATTCAATCTTGCACCTGGAATAGTTAGTGAAATTAAAATAACGGGTATTGAGGATACTTCAGATACTCACCAATTGTCTCCAGAGCAACAGTCAAGATTGGACGCAGTCAGGCGAAAGTTCAAATGTTATACCCAATACGGTCTCGGAAGAACGACGCTTGAAGAGCATGTCATCGACACCGGAGAGGCGGTTCCTGTGAAGCAACGTCACTATCCTGTCTCTCCAGCGATACAAGCCCTTTTGTATGCCGAGATAGACAGAATGTTGAGCCTTGGAGTAATTGAGGAGAGCGAGAGCCCTTGGAGTTCGCCAGTGGTCCTGATACAGAAACCCGGCAAAAATCGTCTGTGTCTGGATTCACGCAAGCTGAACTCCCATACAAAAAAAAACGCCTACCCTCTCCAAAATCTCGAGGGCATCTTCAGTCGTCTTCATGATACTATTTTTATAAGTAGTATCGATCTCAAAGACGCATTCTGGCAAATACCGCTGGAAAGGCAGAGTAGAGAGAAGACAGCTTTTACGGTACCGGGGAGGCCCTTGTACCAGTTTACTGTCATGCCTTTTGGTCTGTGTAACGCGGCCCAGAGGTTATGTCAGTTGATGGACAAGGTCATTCCCTCAAGGTTAAGGGACCGTGTCTTCGTGTACCTCGATGATCTGCTCGTCATAGCTCCAGATTTCGAGACACACATATCCCTGCTGGAGGAAGTTGCTGCTTGCCTGAACAAAGCTGGACTCACCATCAACGTTACGAAGTCGAAATTTTGCTTCAAGGAGTTGAAGTACTTAGGCTTCATCGTTGGTGGTGGGAAACTCAAAACAGATCCCGCCAAAGTTGAAGCGATCGAAAATTTTCCAGTCCCAAAAACCGCTAAACAGGTTCGCAGGCTGCTTGGTCTAGCAGGGTGGTACCGTAGGTTTATACGGGAATTTTCGTCTTTGACGGCTCCAATCACCGATACCTTAAAAAAATCTAACAAAAAGTTTATAATGACAGAAGAAGCTCTGGAGGCATTTGAAAAGTTGAAGAAGGCCTTAATAACTGCCCCAGTACTATCGCATCCGGATTTCACGAAGCGATTTTACATCCAGTGTGATGCATCTGATACAGGTGTGGGGGCGGTGTTATTTCAGAAAACTGACGCCGAGGAAGAGTCACCTATCTCTTATTTTTCGCAAAAACTTAATAAGTGTCAAAAAAATTACAGCGTTACTGAAAAGGAATGTCTCGCAGCGGTTTTAGCGATCCAAAAATTTAGACCTTATGTAGAGGGAATGCTGTTCACGGTTATAACAGACCATTCTAGTTTGAAATGGCTTATGAGTCTGAAAGACCTGAGCGGCAAACTCGCTCGTTGGAGTCTTCAGTTGCAAGCTTTCTCGTTTGATATCGAACACCGAAAAGGTACTTTAAATGTTGTCCCTGATACATTGTCCCGAGTATATATGGAAGTAGAAAGTATTAATATAGAAAATGTTGCACCCTTAATAGATCTAAGCTCAAAAGAATTCGAAAGCGGTGAGTATCTAAGTTTAATTAAAACTGTTAAAGATAATCAAGATCAATTGCCTGATTTGAAAATTGAAGACAATTATCTGTACAAACGTGGTTTTCCAACACATGATGATCCTTATACCGTAGAACATACTTGGAGATTATGGGTACCTTCAGGGTTAACTAATGAAATTATTGTTCGCGCCCATAATCCACCACAGGTTGCTCATGGTGGAGTAGGAAAAACTATTCAAAGAATTCGCGAGTATTTTTATTGGCCAAACATGACGGTCCAAATACGAGAGTATATTGCGAAATGTGACACCTGTGTTCAATGTAAACCGTCCAATCAAGTCTTACGTCCACCTATGACTAGTGGTTATAGTGTTGATCGTCCCTTTCAAAAATTGTACGTTGATTTTTTAGGTCCTTATCCGCGTTCTAAGTCCGGTAACAGTTTTGTCTTTATTGTCCTTGATCACTTATCCAAATTCATCTTTTTAAAATCTCTAAGAAATGCTAATACCTCAAGCATAATTAAATATTTACAAGAAAATATCTTCACCATGTTCGGAGTACCTCAAGTAATCCACTCCGACAATGGAAAACAGTTCCTATCAAAAGATTTTCAAAATTTTATGAAAACATATGGTATTCGACATTTCAAAACCGCAAATTACTCTCCTCAGTCTAACGCATCAGAGAGAGTGAATCGAACTCTTTTAGCTGCGATTCGTTCCTATCTCAAAGAAGATCAGCGAGATTGGGATCTTCACTTAAGTGATATTGCGTGCGCTCTAAGAACTTCGGTTCACACTTCAACTGGTGTGTCTCCATATTTTGCACTTTTTGGGTTAAATATGATGACTCACGGAAGTTGTTACGAACTGGCGGAAAAATTGAACTCCTTAGAAGATGGCGAATTTATGACCTTATCACGACATACGCGACTACAAAGTGTGCGAAATAAAATTAAGGAAAGCATAGCTAAAGCTAATGGAAAAAGTGCACAAAAATATAACACCCGTACTCGCAATATACGATTTCTACCCGGACAAGAAGTATTTCGAAGAAATTTCATCCTTAGTGACAGTTCGAAATATCTTAGTGCCAAATTATGTCCCAAGTTTGTTAAATGTCGAGTTGTAAAACCTATCGGCAAAAATCTCTATGAATTAGAAAATCTATCTGGCAAAGCAATTGGTGTTTTTCATGCTAAAGACATTAAACAATAAAATGAGTTTAAATTGTTATCTATTTTTTTTTTTTGTTTAATGTTATGGCAACATTTTGTTCTTCATTCATTTTTTTTTGATATTATATTTGCGTATTATTTTTTTAATTCCAATTTATCCTTCTTATATAGTTTATAAAATTCAAGTTTTTTTTTTGTTACTTATTTATTTATTAATTTAATCCTCTTTGTTATTTGTTTAATAAATTATTACTGATATTTATTCATTCATTAACTTTTTTTTTGTATACTATGAATTTGAGACTACGTCTCACCATTAATTTTTTTTTTGTATCATACATTTTCATTACATTATGTATTATTTATTTATTTGTTGCCATATTAGTGTATTTTTATGTTAATTTATTATTTATTTATTAAAACAGTGAAGTCCATCAGACCCTGTGATATTTATGTTAATTTATTTTAGATTAAGTTCGCAATATTAGTTTTAGTATAGTTTATTTATTTATTATAATTTATTTATTTACTATAGTCTATTTATTTATTTATTCTAGCCAAATTAATTTATTTATTTATTTATTTATTTATTCCGTTCGCGTATCTAATTATTATTTGTTAAATTGTTTATCATCTATTTATTCGTTGAATTAATTTATTTATTTGTTAAATTTATTTATTTATTGGTTCAATTATTCGTTAATTTATTAAATTTTCCTTCATTTACTTATTCGTTAAACTTTTTTTTGTTCAAATTCGAATTTATGTATTTCATTTGTTTGATTACGAATTTATTTTTTTTGATTAGGTACTCATTAATTTTTTTTTATTCATTTTTGATTGATATCTTATTTATTTGTTATTTATTCTTGTTTATTTATTTATTTTCATTTTTAACTTATTCATTTATTTACATTTTTTGTTCTTATTTATTTATCTTTCTTGTTTCATTTCATTTCATACTTATTTATTTATTTATTTTCTTGTTTGATCATTTATACAGTTAATTTATTTATTTATTTTTCTTGTTTAATTATGTATTCCTTTATTTATTAATTATTTGTTTCATTATTTATTCACACATTAATTTATCTGCTTATTACCTATTTTTTTTCTTTTTTTTTTTTTGCTCATCTAAGTGTTTATATCTCAAGCATGATTAACGCACCCGTAAAATAATTCACACTAAAATAATATTTGTTGTACCTATTTCCTGTAGTTACACAACATTCAGGTACTCATTCATTCAAATGAAGACAAACAAAATACACAAGGAAGATCGAATGCGCATTGCCCGGCTTTCGAGGGTTCTTCCCCACGTTGTAATTACGTGCAAATAAACACCACAGCGTATTATTTTTTTGTGTACACCTAACCACCCTTATCATAGTGATACCATGATCCACGAAATATGAAACCATCATTATATTATTATATTGCACTTATTTTATTACGTGTACCCCAATATACATATCTATCTTATACTATGCCAAGAAAGATTTGTATCTTAAACTATGCAGTTGATTTCATATTTGGTATTAGTATAGATATAGAGCTATGTATGTATATAGTAATATTGCAATTGCTCGTTGAACTCACCAACCTTGAAAAGTTTTTTTTTATTCGGATTAATATCCTGCCGGATGATATTAAACATCTTGATTTATTTTGGTGTCCCTTTTCTCGGTACCTGCTTCGGTTAAGAAACCTCGTCAACTCCCGAGATTTGTTGTGGACACCTGCAAGCAAAGATGAAGAAATTTAGTATGTATGTTTGTTTTGGTATTGTTTTTTTTTTTGTTATGGGTACCTACCTGGTAAAATATTCGATTTCCATCCATGGAGTTGGACATGTAGCCTGTCCGGTAGTTGATGATGTTTTACCTATAAAATATTTATAAAGAAAAAATGAATTTATGCGCTTATAAATACAAAATAAAATAAGATGTTGTAACTTACCTTGTTTTTTTTTATTTCCAACAGCGTGAGCGGCTTGCGTCTGCGAGCAATGTTTTTTTTTTTTTTGGTGTTGACGTTTATTTATGTTTCGGTTTCATGTTATTAGAATACGTCGCTCTCATTCCCGCACTACGCGAAACTGCGCGAAACCATAATGGCCGCCATAAATCTTATTCTGTTCGACCCATAGATGTCGTTTTTGAGTAAACGTTTGTTTTCAAACCATGGGCTTCGACCTGGATTGAAATTTTTTTTTTGCATAATTATCATCTGATGAGAATGCGTATCAATCCGATTGGCAGGTTGGATGGTTCGATTAATCCGTTGAATTGAGAGGATTCACGGAACGGATAGAATTTGAAAATTTTGACTTTCTACTAAAGGTCATAGTTGTAGCAACTGCCGCACGCTCAAGTCGGCTATTTAAAAATAAATAAAATCTAGTTAAAGGAAAAATAATTTTTAAATATATATAGAGGGTTATACCTACTTGTGATACGTTTAATTACATACGTTACATCGTAATTGAAATCTTCACCAAAAAGCTTAAAAACATACATTTTATAAGAAGAAAAAACGTAAGTTTAATGTGCTAGTGACAAGAAAAAGCTAAATAGTGACAAAAAAAAAAATAATATATATAATTCCAGAACGTGGATAAAAGTATACATACTTAACCTACATATATCAACAATTACATACTTACCTGCTACAACATATAATTCAAATTTATTTCAATTGAAATTGGGTGAGTTATTTTTTTTTATTGGTACTTATCTAAATTAATATAAAAAAAAAAGGAAAATTTAAAGCCATTAAGAGTGAAGAAGAGGGAATTAATTATTGCTTAGAAATATTAAAAAAATTAAAAGAAAATATTGTTTAAATATGAATAGTGATAGAGGAAATTTTTTTATTTTTCTCTTTGCTATAGGCATATATGCTGTTTGGCGATCACCGACTATAAAGTCAAGAAGTGGTGATCGCCCGCCCATTTTTTTATACGGGTCTTCAAAAATCAAGAATCGAAGATACTCCAAGAAAGACCACAATCCAAGAAAAGAAGAATAGAAGATTCTGATTTCGATTTTTTTTTTTTGTATGCTTCATTAATATTTTAAATTTAAATATTTAAAGAAAAGTACACAAAAAAAAAAAATATATATTCTTACAATATATGTATATGAACCTAGTCCATATTGTGATATTCTATATACACATAGTGTGGTATATCTGCACGTATATATATATACATCCATATATATACATATTATATACGGATCGTGTATTCATCGTATATTAGTGACGTCACATTTTTTTTGTTCCCGAGTTCCTGTGAAATTAATGGATTTTTTTTTTTTTTGCTTGGTGCAATACTTTTTTTTGTAATTTAATGTAATTTCTTTTTTTTGGGTTCATTTACATAACAGATTAAGTTTTTTTTTGTAAAAGTTCTTAGGAATTTAAAGGTTTTCTTGATTGTTAATTAAAATCTGCGGATTTTGAATTTGGTTTCCTTTTTTTTTTGATTTTTTTTTTTTGCCTATTAAATAATTTGTTATAACGTTTATTATCAGGTACTCACCTAATTTGAGCTCGATTTAGGCAGGGCAGCTGGTAGGAAGCTTATTTATTTTATTTGTGATGTATTTTGTTTCAGTTCATAAAAAGGGATACTAAGTGAATTTCCGCATTACTTTTTTTTTATTGGATATAAATTCCTATTTACTTGTTTTCTTTAGGATAAATTAAAATTTATTAATTTATAAATTTATTAATTTTCATAGGGTTACCACCCCCTTGTATTTTGTATAATGATTTTTTTTTTGTGTTATTTTTGTTATAACTCATAAATATTTATAAATTCATGTTTATTATCTTTTGTTAACTTAAACCCATGTTTAATAAATTTTTTTATTGTGAATTGCACCATGATGGTTGAATTACGATATTTCATTCAAGCGCATAGCTTGATGGCTTGTTAAGATTTTATTTTCAGGGGATGTGGACGGCGACAAAATATTTTGGTGGAAAGAGGAAATGAACTGAGCAAACAAAAAAATGGTAAGCGAGGAAAAGGGGAAGTTAAAATATGGCCGTTATAACTTCCAAGGTAGGGTGGGTCAGGCACACGCTGGAAAACATCACAGCGCCCTCTAAGTGTAAACGTCTGTCCGCATTCATTATTTAAAATCAATCTTCTATTGTTTTAAATATTTATTTTTTTATTTTTGGCATGATCTATGTATATGTATGTGGTTGGTTAGAATTGAGAGGCGTGGACAAGTTCCCACCCATTTCCGGCGAGCTCTAGCCGAGCAAACAGCCAGCATGCCAAGTCCATTGCACTCTCAACGGAAAATCTCTTTGAATTAGAATTTGAATTTCAAAATTCACAATCCCCAGCCCACTACAAATTTAAAGAAGGTAGAATCAAAAGTTATTTAAAACGGGTCCTTCAATTTTTATCTTTAATTTGATGAATATCAAAAGCAGTCGGAGGTAACGTGGTTCATGCTTCATTATTAAACAAACAACAATATTTAAGTTTTCGACTTTGAATCGCTATATATTACTCCAAACTATTAACACAGCTAAACAAATTATCTATTGTGACTTCTTAGGATCCCAAGCTTCAACCTTTGGTCGAGTGGTACTGTATGGCATGTATTGCTCTAAAATCAAAATTTTCAGATATTACGTCTTTTTTATTAAACATTAATTGATACCTTTGGTTCCAGAAAGATTTTCAGAATGATCAGCCATCCACTTGTGTTTTGGTCGACTTCCATCACGAATTGGAGGAAGGTCGGTCTTAATTTTTTAAAGCAATAAAATTTGCATTAATATTATTGTAAAAAAAAGGAAAATAAATAAGTTACTTTGTAGTGCATCCATCCAAACCAATCAGCCGGAATTTGAGAACCATCGTAGTCCATGTTGACATGGGGAGCGAATTCTACCCAACGATTTCTGCCATAGAAGTAGTAAGGATTCTCAAAATATTTGTTACCATATTTATCGGTTCCAACTAAAGTTCCAAGTTTCAGCTCATCATTTCTATAAATAAGAATAAACATCGTAGATTAGTATAAATAAATAAACATTTGCAGTTTGTCTCAGGTTAAATGAAAAAATTATATAAGAACCTGTAAAGTTTTAGATAAGTATTACGGATTCCACCGTTTTGCTGGATTATTTGGAAAAGTTTTGCCAGTCGGTTGAGACCCAAAAATTTCGCCATTTTTAAAGACTATTGAAATTGAATTAGATTTTAAAAATATGCTAGAAATATTATAAATTAAAAAAAAATTGTTGTGTTCTTACCACAAAATCGACAGACTCGAAAAAAATGACAGTTTGATGTGGTTGACAGGTGTCACTTGTTTAATGTGCTCAACTGTAGGTGGCGTTGTTGCTGCAAGGAGGAACATCGAATTGTGTACAGGATGGCTCGTAAATAAAGGATCTCTTCCACACGTAGACATAATTCAGTAACTGTCTATTTCCTTGAGACAATGGTAAACAAAAGGAAAATTACAACGGTAAATTTAAAAATAATTGCTGATATTGCTTATCACAATTTCATAGATTTTGATCTTTTTTATAATAAAAAAATCTCATGCTACAAAATACTCGATGTGAAAAATTACAGTACATCAATAATTTTTTTTATTTTTTTGGTGCTATACATATACACAATGGCACATGATCAAATATTTCGCATTGGTTTGGGAAATGATTTACATTTGCACTTTTTGCCTCTTTCTGAAAAAAGGAGTATATTGGAGTATTATCTTTTAAATCTGCCTTTAAGGTTTACCCAAAACGATGCGAAATAGTAGTTATTTCAAAATTGTATGCGTATGCTTCATATTAGTATGGGTAAGCCTTTATTTGACATGTTTTTAGATAATCAATACAATCATCTGAAATGTATTTAGAAATGACATACATACGTATATCAACTTGATTAATTTTTTTTAAAGTTAAACTATGCCGTTTTCGCACAGATCCATGAATGATCTGAGAGTCTTTTTACCCTTACTTATGCCAAACGAAAGCAAAAATTTAATACTGTAGTAGTTTTTATATGGCACCCTGTTTTCAAGATAAGTATTTGTCAAAAATCCTCTTATCAAATTTGACAGTTTGCTATTTTTTGAGTCACTTCACTTTGATATTTGATTTTCATTAGATTTTTCGTATTTTTTATACCAAATTTGCTCAGTGAATAATAATTATTTATAAATAAATTACTACTGCTGTTAAAAATGGCCAAAAATACTTCAAGCTATGCATTCCGTAAAATCGATGTTGATCAATATAACGAAGACAATTTCAAAGAAGATGAACTCGATGCGGCTGTGTCCATGGGACCGGATGAAAACGAAATAACCAGCCTGCTGACTCAAGGAAAACACATAGAAGCATTAGTAAGCGTCCTCCAAAGTGCTCCACTTCGTTGCAAGCAGCAACACATAAAAGTATTAAATAGGAACCTACCTCTTGTGGCATAAATAACTAAAATGTATTATTCTGTTTTAGGACCACGCCTTAAACGTTACACTCAGGGTTCTATTGTCCATCAAGGCCTCCCAGATGGATTCTGCGATCGAGACTCTAGATCAAAATGATTTACTAGATATACTAATGAAGTATATTTATCGAGGATTCGAGATACCATCTGAAGGTTCCAGTGGACATCTATTGCAGTGGCACGAAAAAGCATTTTCCAAAGGTGGAGTTGGTTGTATAGTTCGAGTGCTTTCAGATACCAATAGAGCCTAAGCAACAAACGAATCGTAGTCAAAGTGGGACAAGCTTAGCTCACAAAAAAGACAAAATATAACTAAATTTATAATTTTTACATTGCAATTTCAGTTTCAATAGGGAATAAAATTATTTAAAAAAAAAGAAAAGAAAGTATTACAGTCCTAAGAACAAAAAATATGTACATGTGTTTTTGCGTATTATTTGATCGAATGATGTTAACAATAGTCTGAAATTAAATTTCAATAATGTTCTCGAATCGAGTTCATTAATTCGCAATTTAATCTTTTATTTAAATTATTATTGAGCTGGTAAAATAATTTATTCATGATTCCGTATCAATTATTTTTAATGTGGTGAGCAAAATAACTGACGGTATTTGTAAATCAATTATTTTTTAGCAAGATGTTATATAATGTTCCTTGGAATACATAAAAAGTACGTTAGTCTAGTGAGTTCAATGATTAGAAAAATTACAGGAAAATGTTTGTTACCCTCTTGGACATATGTAAATAATTGTCAAAATATTTTATTCGACTACTAATATAATTTTTGTATATTATTTTTCCAGCAAGTTTGTATTCTTAAAAAAATGTCCCCAAAAAAATAAATGAAGAATGTAGATTTTGACAATAAAAAAAATAGCGCTGGCATGCACTAGGTAAACGACCTCAACAGGTGGACTGATTTAGCTTTAACGATTCTAGATAGTGTTTGTACTTTTTTATATCGATTCATTTGAGATATTTTGGGCTTCTTTCAGAAATAGAATGTTTTCAGATTTTACCAATAACATATCATTCAAGGTTTTTTGTACAAGAAAAATATGCATACAAATTGACTCAGAATCGACCTAATTAATTAATTTCTAGTTGTAAAAAATGGGTCTTGGAAAGGCATTGACTTCAGATTAAAGGACTATCTCACCTCGAAATTGCTAGACCACTTAGAAAAAACCATCCACTTATTGGTAATTCCTTGTAAATGATTCTGGATAGGGTAAAAACATGAAAATAAGCACTCTCAATTGGTTCCAATTAGCTTCAGAGTTTATTCATTTTATTTATTTGAATTCAAAAAATGTTGAGCTCAAAACCGGAAATTCAAAAATCGTTATCGTGCTTTAAAATATATAATCTTATAAATTTAAATTTCTTAAATATTATTTTGTACTATTGTATGAGTTTGACATGAGAGAATCAAAAATTTGGTTCTGTTGCTCGGTGCAGTTAGTAACAATTTTTTGAGAAGTATCATGTGACCCAAAAATTTTTAATTATTTAATAAAAACCCACAAACAAAATCAAATCAAATTTCTATTTCATCTCGATTTTTTTACGAATCTAAAACTTGCCCTAATCTAAAGCATCTATTGTCGCCCGTGGGCTATAACCCAATAGTTTTTTGTGTCAAATATTTTTTGAAACCATTCTCAACTCTTAAATATCTAAGCTTTAAAAAATGTGAAGCCTAAATTAACTAGCATTTATGATTAATACAATTGTTAAAAAATGGTTTACGCCACACCATTGTATATGAAATCTATAGTACTCTCATCAGCACGTTTCACACAGCTTTGTTGTGTTGAAGGCGCACGTTTATAAACAGAAATAAGAACCAAAAGATTAGTTAGGTGTGTGATCGCTTGGGGCCGTGCTGATGAGAGTACTATAGATTTCATATACAATGGCCACACTCAAAAGTAGGTAGATAGATTATGTACATGAAATAATACAATTGTATTAAAAAACAGTACTAACGTACTTCTGCTTATGGCAAGGGTCCGTTTTCGGATGCAAACTGCAAAATATTATTTTTTTTAAATGGACATATTAATAGTGTTCTTTTAGAACACTAAATTATATTTCGATTTGATTTGAACCTAATTAGGGAACGATATTAAGTCTTTTTTATAATTGATATTTGATTCATGTTTACCTACTGAAATCCTTTTTAATGACATACATAAATAAATGTTTGCTAATTAGCAATAATATAAGGTACCCAAGAGTTCTTTTTGGTTTTGTCAAACAAGCAGGCAGGTATGCCATGCCATTAACATTTAATATCGTTTTTCTAGTGTACCTGTTTTTGAGATAGTTAAATGTTACTTAAATAGCACAGAAAAACTCAATATAAAAGCAATCGCTCGAAAATCACCTATCAAGCTACATCACAATTTAAACAAAATAAAAGTAGGTAGAGGTACCTAAAGGAAAGGCCAAAGAATTTTTAAAAACGGGGAACGAATACGTATATATTTATGTATGTAATTATTATAAAAATCGTATTAACCGTTAACTTTAACTACAATGGCAACAACTAACAACTATCAGGAAACCCATCACAAGGAAAATGAAAACTTGCCTTTAGAGAATTCCAAAGATTTGTGTGACACAAAAATATCAGAAACCAAATTGGAACCAGATATTGAACCTGACAATAATACCAATGAGGACGACATTGAATCATTAGCATCAACCATTACAGTCCCAACAATGGAGCACACAAATTCATTCGGAAGAGTACAAGAAAGTATGGTCAATGTTAACGATTCTGAGGACGAATTAGATCTTATTGATTCTTGCACATGCATCGACTGTTGGACAGTGTATCCTAAAAACGAAAGAAGTCCTAGCCCAAGCCGCTTCCACAACATGGAAGAAATAAGCGACAACGCCTATAACAATGTATTTGAATGGTTATCAAAAAACGTTAAACAACAAAATCAAGAATCGAGCAGAAATTTTGCTATAGTTTCTACTGGCAAAAGAAAAATCAGTGAAGAAGATAACTACACAAATAGCAATGAAAGCATCAAGGAAACACAAGCTAGATCTGCTAAATATCAACGTAGAAACGATAGAAGTCGTTGTGATTATTCGTTTCAATACCAAATTATATGAACTATAAACTATAAAATAAACTACATATTTATATTTCTATACTCGTACTAGTTTTAATTTAATTTCTTTTCTGGGTGATTTCTTCTTAATTTTTTTGTTGTTGTTATTATTTCTTAAGGAGTACGAAGTATTGATTCATTTAAACATTTAATTAAAAACTGATAACTGATTTGAATCTACTTCTATTTTATAATAAAATCTTGACATAATAATCTAGACCGCTTTTTAATTTATTGGTTAAGATTTTAAGTTTTTTATACATATTATGTATGCCCTTTTTTAATAGGTATCTGCGTTATTGGTAATTTAAAACATGTGTTTCTAATTTTCTTTTTTTGAAGCTTCTAAAAAGAAAAACTATGTATCCTAACAACTTTGATTTAACTTAGATTATTTATTTGAATACAACAATTTCGGTTCTTATGATTTAAATCACACGCAAACCTTAGTGATCGAGGTGGCAGTGGCGAATTTTTTTTTTTAAATAAGTCCTGTAATACGGCTGGCTGGCAAAAGGTCTATTCTGCGTTATATAAACGTACATATATAAAAAGGGTGTCTTTGTAGTGATTTATCCATCGCTATTCATTTTGTTATCTTGATCTCCACCGGCTTTAAGTTTAGTATTCGTGAAGAGCCTTTAAGTTTAAGAGTTTCTTTACTCATGACATCCTTCCTTATTAGATTATACAAATGTAAATCGTATAACCTAATTAGGGTAGAGTTTTTGGACTACTCGGCTTGGCGAATAACAAAAATATAAAACTTGCCTTATTGTACCTAAAGTCGCAAATGAAAAATGGGAGTTCTGCTTCTAGTTCACTGTTACACAATGACATGTAGTGTAGTTTGTGTATTTAACCATTTCACCGTGGCAATGGAATACATGAGGTGCGTTTTCTTAGAGTCCAAATAGGCTTATTAAAAAAAAAACGACGTTTGGAATGAACGCCTCCATCTTTTAGAAAAATGGAATTTATGTACATACTCGTACTATCGATAACAAGTATAAAAACATCGTAGTTAATCCATCTCTGTCCAGGCTGGGGTGAAGCCTAGAGAAATGGCTGAGTTAAGTCAGGCCCAATCCAATATGCTATTTTGTTACAAGTTTAGCCGATGACTGATTTTTATTTTTAAAAAGTCCACCGAGGCCTTAGCAAGACGAACCTATAGTTAGGCCAGAAGCAACGCTTTCAAACTGTACCATAGACATCATTTTCTAGATATAGTACATATTGTATATTCATTCGAAATTTCATACCATCTCTATTAGATTGATACATTCTTTATGTTTTCGATTCGATATTGATACAATGTAAGACTTAAGAATAGGAAGTCTTATATAATTCGTTCAAAAATCTATTTATTCTACTCAAAGGAATGTAAAATCGAATTTTAGCAGATCAAACTCTTTACACTCTTTAAAAACATTTGTATCTGAAGAGGTTAAAAATATTAGCTGAGTTTGTTAACTAGACCAAAATTGCTAAATTCTTACAATTTTTTTCCAAAATGTGTGGAACTGAATATTAAAAACAAAAGTAAAAATTGACAAAGATAATGAGGATACTCTGATTTATATATATTTTTATTTATTTATATACGAGTATTTATATATATTTATATATATATATATTTATATACATATTATGTTTTATATATATATAATTTATAGATATAGATATATAAATACAAAATAACTACGAGTATATATATGTACATGTATGTAATATGTATGTACATTTATATCAAAAGTGAACTACTACAGTTCTTAACTCACATTCATCACTTAACCAAAACAACAAAAGTATGATTATATAATTAATTTGCTAACACGAGTACTGTGTATGTTTAATTATTCTATTAGAATTATGATATTATTACTCTTTAATGATAATACCATTATTATTATATATATTTGGAATGTTTTGAAAAAAACATTTGGATTCGATACCTGCATTTATGACTTCTAAGAAATGGCAAAAGAATTTGCTTAGAAAAAAGTTTATTGAATATAAATAGGAATTTAATCTATTTTAATGCTTAAAAACTATTATAACCATTAGACACATCAAAAATATAGTCGTATTCAAAAAATAATATCGTCCCACTGTGAGCTCGAAGCTCGAAGGCGTTTATAGGCTCCTCTACAATATGGGTAGTTTAAGATCTCTACAAAACTATCCCGTATGTGTTCAATATATGAATATAATACGAATTCTTAAATCAATCGAAAAAATTTACGATGGGATAACACTTGAAATATTGGTTGAGCCACGAATTGCGGGAACAAGTAGCTCTTATAGATATATTATTGATGATGATGTTGACATCATGCACAATCTTCCACGTAATTTAGATTTACATATAAACGGTTCGCTTAGTGCAAGAATTAAAAAGGTTAAAGCCATTCAAAAAAGGTATGAGTTACTTTTGAAGAAGTCAAGACACGCACTTAACAAAATTAAACGTTACTATAACGAACGAAATTACAAGTTGAAGCTTGTAAGAAGGACAAAATTAAAGCATGAACCCGAAGATCCCAGCGCTGAATCTGAATACCTAGAATATATTCCTGCAATATACTTGAAATTGGATACCTATTCTGGAACGCGTTCCGATTTTATTGACAGTGAAAATAGTATGATTTCGACGGATTATAATTTTCCAGATCATAACGTATCAGCACAGTTCAAAGATGATTCTCTGGTAGAATCACCTCAACCCAGAAACACCGATGAAATCAGAGAAGACGACCAAACCCAGCGAGGAAGCTACGATGCAGAACACCGTTTTCCATCTACTTATGAATTACTTCAGGAGGTATCACATAAAGCTCGTATTGAACTTAACCGACGAAAACGGCAACGCGATGAGTTTCTAGTCAATGATTTGCTGTCGAGTCGAATAAATGATATTTAGTAATTAAAAATTAAAGCTATTTAAAATGTATTGCATAGATAAATAAATGTTGAGTTTGAATAATTTTAACACTTGTTTTTCAATAGATTCATATACTACCTATACTCATAGGCATAGTTTTTTTTTACAGTTGTGTGTTAAGCGAGAATCGACTAATCTTGCAAATTAATTTATCTGCATATATCTATCTTCAGAAGCTATTTTTTGGATTGAATAAATATTTGAATATTTTCAGTTAATCGAATCCAAAGTTAAGCCAACATATTTGGTAATATTTACCTGGATAAAGCTTTAATTTTGATCTGATAAAATTCAATTAAAGTTGCTTACAATAAATTGTGGAAAAACAAAAGAAGGATAATCTTATAAATAAACGCTTAAGCACACTGTGTGTTTTTTTCGAAATTTAAAACACTCAATATCATTACAATCAAATTAAGTGCACAACGAATTTTAATGTAAACCGTTAAGCCCTTTCCGAGAAAAAAGGGTTAAGGTTAGGCCATCTTTATACCAGGGAATTTTATAAGAACTTTCAGAATATGGAATGCAAAATGTAATGAATGTTAACTCTTGTTGAGATCTTGAAACCCCCTGATGTTACACTCTTATAAATTATGAATTTGAAGAACCATATTTTATTTGTGTTCTATTTTTACACCTTCAACTTCCCAAAAAACTTATTTAAATTTACAAATTCTCAGAATTTAGTTAAGTATTAAGATCATTTAATACTTGATTTTTGTTTATCAAAAGAAAAAAGAAACATTAAATCTGTGAAATTTTCATTTGAATGAAATAGTTTCAAATGTTTGCCTGTCTCTCTCTTACATAGAGGAGTCAACTGTTTAAACTGCCATAAAATTTATTTACTCGTAAGTTTTGAGTTAGAAATAAAAATTATTGCTACCTGTTTGTATCTTTTTTAAATCTTCTGAAAACAAGTTACTTAATAGATCATCATCATATAATTTCAAAAAAATCCTAATGAGCGCTTTTTCTATACCTAGCACTACCTGTTATCTAGCTTATCCCTATAAATTATAATTTTGAATTATATAAATGCATAACGCATCGCATGAGCTAACTACTTTAAGTTTAACTTTCAATCATTCCAGATCATTTACAAATTTAAGTCCAAAACAGTAGAAAAATGATGCAAGAACGCGAAATAGCTTTATACAATAAAGTGAAAGACCTTTACGAAGAAGCTAAAAGTATATGGAAGGGTGTTCTTTTCGAAATTTTACTCGATCCAATAAATCCAGAACCGGGTGAAACAGCTGAACGTCACATAATTGACTATCGTGATTGTGTTGAGGACTTTGCATTAAATGATGGTGAACCTGATCGAGAATTGTCGCTAGATGAACTTTTTACCGAAATTGGGAAACTTCGTGATTATAAAAATATTTTGAAAGCAGCCAACGAATCAATTGAAAACATCAAAGAACAGTACAAAGATAAATATACGGTAAATCTTCTAAGGGTCTTGGATTATTCAAACTATGAGAATGATGATAATGCAGAAATCGATATATTTGGATCAGAATCTGAACTAGAAACAGAAGTGGAAGAAGATGCTGAACCAGAAGAAGAATGGAATGGAGTATGGGAAACGGACTCAGGGGTAGAATCACCAGCAGAATATGAACAACAGCCACATTTGTATTCACCAGAAGAATCTGAAGTTGATAACGAATCGGATTCAGGACTACAAACAGAATCAGATGGCGAAGCTGATTGGTTGCTGAATTGGGAAACGGGTTCGGAATCAGATCGTCCTAGCACACCAGAACCAATTGAAGACAATCAAGAATATGAGGCTGATTTAGATGAAGAGCTAAGATTGGAGACAAATGAAAATGAAATGATACGAAATTGGGAATCAGATCTAGAATCAAATAATGCAGACTCAGATGAAGATTTTGATGAAACGCTATTCAACCTAGAATCGAATTCAAATTCAAGTATAGGTCTTGATTATGAAGATGAAATAAGTGATCAACTATTTTCTTCAATAGATATTAGTGAAAATTCTACTTTGAAATCAATCTCAAAATTAATATGCGAGGGAGAAACAACATATAAATCAAGGTTACATGAATGTGAAGAAGAACTCATTATTCTTGGACCAAACTGCACAAGCCTTCTAAAGTCGGAGTATGAGACGATACCTTGGAAAACAGCGAAAAGTGCTACAGGTGCTTTGTTGGTATTAATTTTTGGTGAAATTATTCCTCCTTATGGTGATTTAAATCAAAGGATCTTGGCTGACATTTATACTACAATTTGCTCAAAATTTAATATTTTGGAACATGAAGTTAAGAGTATTATTGAAACAATATGTTCAGATATTCAGAACGGTCTTAAGTGTAATTTATAAAATATAAAATTATTTTAGATATCTTCTTCTATTTTGTTGTAAATATGAAATTTCATAAAATAAAATAAAACCAGTTAATTAAAAAATACATGAACTTTATTATTATTGTTTAAAACCCACATTTAACCCATAGACAAATTTATATGCTTTCAGCTTGTATAAAAAAAATGATTTTTACAATAATAAATGTGTAGTGTAGTAAAGTGAATCATAACTTCTACAGGAATTTAATATGGAAATGCTATCGTCTTTTAGGAATTATAAATCCAAGTTTTCTACCATTAACACATTGCAGGGTTGTCTACCTGTATTTCAAATCAAATTTTGCAACCGCCAGTAAATTTGTCATTAATCAATTGATTGCATTTGATTCACAAATGAGGGCGTGATTTTCAAAACCAGTTTTCTGGTTTTTCTGGTAAAACTTTACTAGTTAAAAACTTAGTTCGCCTGTTTTGTTTTTGTATTTTTATTGTCTTAATGTATTTTTTTTTTAAGAATACGTAAAATCTTTTATTGCATATCTATCCGTTTACCTATGGTCTCATATTGATCGTAGTTAGTTTGTTAAGTAGATAACTTTTTATTGAAAAAAATATATGAAGATATCTGTACCTGTTTGGTTGTAAATGATACCAAATGGAAAATAGTGAAAAACGGTGCTGTGGAATAAATTATCACCTGCGCGGACACTTTGAAAAAACGGGCTTGTAGTTCATTTTGTTGACGTTATCTGTTCACAAGTTTGTCATTATTGTAATTGAGATGGAGTTGAAAATTATAAGCCAAAACCGAATTGGAAGACATTACTCCAACTTTTTTAAAAAAGACTTTTAGGACAGAAAAAAAATCAAAAAGACGGATACTATTAGCGAAAAATATGGATAGTCATAAATTTAATTGAATTGTTAAAATAAGCCAAAGAAGAAGTTTGATCTCAAAATTGAATACTTAATTTTTTTTCAAAAATTATTTTAGCATTTTATTTAGTGTTTAGAAAAAATCTTTAGTTTTGAATATTTTGGTAGCAATATTACTAAGATTAAAAAATAGGACCTCTTTGATATAGTTTTTTTTTATTGCAATCCGTCGAACTGCTTATGAGAAAATCAAAAATCTTCTTCAACAATTTTATTTTAGACCATTATAACAACAATTACAATTTCATAATTTAAGGCAGGTAATCACCAAGCATTATTAAGTTTAACTTAAAAAAAATTCTCCCTCATAAAAATTTCATATGTATGATTTAATCGGGGAGGACATTTTAAGTTACTTTCACTATCGCTAAAAATAAATTTGATCTCATATAATTTACCAAATTAAACGGTAGTTACAGATCAGAATGAAAATATAGTCTTTCTCTTTTTTTTCGTTCTTACTTCACCAGTTGTCGGTTTTAATTGGTCATGGTATGCTTTTCACTTCCGAAAGCAAAACTTGACGATACTTGCAACATAAGGGAAGAAAGCGATATTATGGGCTTATCATTTAATTTCTTTGTATCATCATAAATAGAGAAATTAAATTAAAAATAATATTGATAACATTTAAATATTTAAAATAATTTATTAAAATCTAATTACAAAATATTTATAATCTTTTAAATATAATTTGTTAATTTCTTGTTCACAAGAAACCCACTTTTTGTTTAATTTTATATTCACAGTTCGGGGTTTCACTCATTTATTATAATTAAACATAACTTCATAAGAATCAATTCAAATATTTTAATTCACTTCATCCAGCTATTGTCATTAAGTCGATTTGTTTTATTTTTTAAAATCTCCTTCAATGCCGTCCTGGTTGTGTTCGAATGAGTTTCCAACTTTTTCAAAGCTTTCAGCTTGCACATTTTATTTTCATCTGCACATTTTGTTGTGATCGCCGATCGAATTTCTTTTGGTGAAACTCCACATTTTTTAGATACAATAAATATTATATCTTGAATTGCATTTGGATCTAGTTTTCCTTTAATTGGTTTATCCAGATCCTTGAATGCTGGCGAGGCTTTTCCTGTCATTGAATGTGTTGCCAAAGTGTCTCGATCAAAAACAATACTGAGAAGCTTTCGTGTTGCTAATGAAGGCGATGTCCAAGTCATCTTTTCGTAAGCATGAACAGGTATTTGTGTGCCATTAGGTCCTATAGATACAGTAGCATGTTCTAAATCCGGTCTCTCTAGGTTAGATTCATTTTCATCGCTTACACAAATTTCTAAGCGATCTGAATCATCGGAACTATTCGCACTTGGCATCGAAGCATCTGTTTCGTCACTGAGTTCTATATGAATTTGTGAATCATTGGTGACTACGTTTGACTGAGCCAATATACGGTATCTGGTGCGTTCTTGTTTTGTTGACATCGGTGTCGAAGTTGTGGAATTCGGTACATCCTGGCAAGGGGATGGTGTTCTATTTGTTTGTTCTTTTAGATGTAAAATAAGATCATTTTGCGATCTCAGTGTTGCTTCAAGATCTTTTATTCTAGTTAAAAGTGCAATTTCATTTGCAGCCTGATTCGATCCAAAAGAAAGTTTGGGAAAATCATCTGAAACCGTCTGAGACCATGCATTAAGCATCATTGGTCTTTCGTCATTAGAATGCATTCTAAGGGCATTTTGTTGCTTCCCAGGTTGGTTTGCTTCTGTTTGCGGATTTAATTGATGGTGTTGAAAGTAGCCATGATCATTTTTTACAAACTGCTGTTGTTGTTGCACTATGGTTTTGTTTTGAAAATTAATTTGTTGCTGAGGCTGTTGATATTGTTGTGGTTGAGGGTGTTCAGGCATTGGTATACTGTATTGATAGTATTGTATTGGACGTGAGCTGGAATAATTTATAGGTGAAGGGTTTTCCATTTGAACGTGATAAACCGGCTCGTCAGTATTTTGTTGTTTCACAATCTAAAATAGAAAATAAGTAATAATAACAAAATATTGCAACTACAAAATTATTATTTAAGAGAAACAGCATGAAAAGTTAGATATTTAGTTATTATCCACCCACTTCAATCTGATCCATTTTCTTGAATCTTTAATATTTTATCTTTTATATTATAAATCAGGTGTTTTCAAAATATACACAAAGAAAGGAATAAAATCACTTGTAAAGATTTCAAACTAGTTTTTCAAAAAATCTTATTTCCAGGTGAAACTTTTCAAGTCAACGCTCAATTCCAAACTGAATATGGTAAATTTATTTTATCACCCTACAAGGACGTGCGGATTGAATTTAAAGGTAATAGTATATTCCTTGAACCCTAGAAAATTTTGACCCATATAGGTATGTTTGTACATACCTCTACTTAGTTCTGTCTTCCAACACAAAGGTGTTACGAATGATTATTTTTTTTTTGCAACTAACAATGTTATATATATTTTTTATGATGTACGTTCATACAATATGATTCTTCGAACCTACCTAAGTGATTTTTTCTTTGAAAAAGACAAGGGCTGCTGGGATACAATATATGTCTAGGTCCAGGTAAGAGATGAAAACCGGATTAAGGGAATTTCCACTCATAAGAATAGATCAACTGAATTTTAGTGAGCACACCATTTTGCAATCACTTTTCAATTTAATTAAAAAGGATGTGTATTGGGTTGGTTAGGTAGATGGTAGATAAGCAATAACCAAAATCTTTATTTTATACTTCGAAGATGTCTTTTTACTTTTTGTGACAAAAGCAAATTCTTTATTGCTGGGAAGAAAAAAAATCGACTTACATGGTCACACAAATTATATTTTAGTTGGTCTCATTTATTACAATAGATCAAAAAGAGTTTCCCAATTCAGTAAGACCAATTGATACCACCTGGTTATTATTAACATTATTTTTTTATTGGGTAACTTCACGGAAGTAAAATTAATTGCTACAGATATTACTTTACGTACTGTGTTTGATTGTAAACAAAACTAATGTATTTTAATTGTTAGGTATTTATTTTTAGGAAATAGTTTATTTAATTCCTAAGCTATTATATTACAATGTTTTCCGTTTGATATATAAGTTTTCACTTTTAACCGACATCAACATAATTTTTCTCAAAATGTCCGTCTAATACCTTTTCAATAATGTAATGAACGTGCAGTGTATACTCCAATTTCAAGGGCGAGATCTGCTAGTAGCAGATAAAATTGAGTTTAAAATAATTCAAATTAAATTTTGTAATGTAAAGAAGGCTTAAAAATGGAAAACTACAATATTTAGCTTAGTATGCAGATATGGGTTTCAAAATGAGGAATCGTTGAAAATAAAATGCTCTGGTATTTAATAAAAGAAGGTCAATATTGCATGCATTTTTTCTCATCTGTTTAAATCTCTCTCAAATATTTTGGCAGTGCGATCACAGCTTAAGAAATAATAAATCTTCATTAATCACCTTGGTACCTAAGTGTGTATTTTCCTGCTTTTATTGCTAGGTACTTGTTTAACTATTAAAAATGGGTGTCAAAAATAAGATATTTATGATTGTCTATACCTGTATCGCTTACCACTCATTTTTTCCTTTAATATATAAATGCAGTTTTATTCTAGAAGGCATATTAGTTTTACAAGAAATCGTAAGTTAAACTAACATTACCTGCATAACTATAAAAAAAAATCGGAATAAAATGACAATTTCACAGAAAAATTGCGATATAAACAATATTCTGAATAGATGTGAACAAATGGTAAAAGGTGTCTGTTTCGAAATAATTATTCATCGATCGAAAACAGAGGAAAAGCTACGACATTTGATAGACATAGATCCAGAAGATGTGGAATTTCATCGGGATGTAAATAAGAACATGGAAACTTTTGAAGAACGGCTTGATCGTATTGAGAATCTCCAAGGAATATACATGGAGCTTTGGAGTAAAACAATAGAAAAACTTGAACAATTTAAAAAAGAATTTAAAAATACAGATTACAAAATCGTACTGTTGAAGCGAAAAAGTAATCAGAAACCAAAAATGGTGGAATCTTTGGTTCCAAATGATGAATCAGGTGATAGATATTCTACTGCTTCAACTGCTGTTATGGATGATATTAAATCAAGCAGCAGTGATTCAAGCGATGAGGAAACTTTAACAAAACGACAATGCAAAGAGGAATATCCTAAAATGTCAAGCAGCTCTGAATTTGTTGTGATTATTGGTCCCGGTGGAACAGAGGTCAATCGAAGTGACTTCGAGAAGATAAATTGGACAGATGCAGCTTCTTCTACCAGAAAACTTTTGACTTTTCTATTTGGTGATCAAGTATTGGCAACGCATAGTTTAACAGGTAATCAGTCACCAGCTTTTCGAGGACGAGAGAGAGCACGGAAAAGTAAACTTGATCCACCCAAAATTTTGGACATAATATATATTGTTACCTTAAAATGTAAAGTGAGCCCTCAGGTTGTCCGAGCTGCAATAACTACAAAATGTGCTGATGCTTCTAAGAAAATTCGAAAAATTCGCATGATCAAAACGTGATACATTTCAATAATTTAAACTTTAATAATTTAATTAGAAAAACTAAAATTTTTTGAAACTTAACATCTTCCAAAATAATATTCTTTATAAATAAATAAATAATATAGTTATACCAAAACTATGGTAAATTTGTTTATTTTTGATTACAACTCTCACACCGCACTGCTTAAACTTAAGAATCCACTTTTGTTGGGTTTGTCGGGTTTACCTAAGAAATCATTGCACGCCTGAAGCCATAGTGTTGGAAAGTCGGATGACGACCGATAAATCACTACAATGCTATAGTGAGTTTTTGTAATCGTAAATGCATCTTTCAGTTTCCCTGCATGAGATATGTATATAAGCCTTTACCCATGCAAAAAAAAATTAAACCACTAATCGAGAACTTTTCAATGACTAAGATCACGTGTTATATGTTATGTTCTTCAAAAAAGAATTAACTAACTGAAAAGATAAGCTATAGCTTTTGAGAAGGCGGAATCTATTTTTCATCTGGTTAGAACTGCTCCAATTGGGTAAAATCTCAATATTCTTAATTTATTGCTTTATATGCACTCACAGCTTGAATGATATCCCTCATAATTATACTAATTTTTATACATAGTGGTTAAAAATTCGTTTATGAAAGGATTTCTTCTAACAAAGATACAGGTTGTGGCTTTCCATAAAAAAAGATTAAAAAATGCTGAAAGTCAAAAATTAACTAAGTACCTACTTTAAAAAAATTCCTTGAATGTGCAGTGTATTAATGCACCCATTTATATAAATGTAAAAATAAATATTTTGGCATTTTGAGCACAACTAAGCAATAAATGTTTTTTTTTCGACGATATTTCATGCGCGCGGATCTTAAATATCCTATCAGATATCTTTTTTAATTTAATTTTCAATGTAAACTTCATATTTTAGGTAGATTTTATGATTATGACAAAGAACCTTTAACTCATTCAAAAAAAGTGTGGCCAGCGTTTGTTTTTTATTTTTTATGAAATTTTATTTTTGTTTCGGCAGACACAGTATATTTTATTGTTAGGTACATATATGTAATTATAATTTGTGTTGGTAACGTTTAGTATGTTCTTGAATGCATAAAAATGCGTTTAAATTTATTAAATGTATATCTCATTTTTTCTTATGCTTGTTGATTTTCGGGTATTTGTTTGATCTTTATGAATCGTAGTAATAGATCCAGATATTATTTGTTCAAAGATAATCTAGATCCATATGTTATTGTTAATGTAAATTCCCGACATGAGGAAATTCTAGAACTTTCCGGCAACACTTAGATTTTTCTACTTAAATTACTTATGAAATATTTTTGTACCTTTTGAAGATAATGTAAATTCTGTAAGTGCGTCTAGAAATATGGTCACCGAAATTATAACCCCCTTTATTTGTTGGAAAACACCTTTAGATACCTACATAATATGTATAGTGATCTTATTAGTGTAATAAGAACGAGGGATACAAAAAAGCAGTTGGTCTTATTATTCACCAGCCAGTTCAATGGAAAAAATGAAACCAACTATTGCTAGACAACAACACTAAAAGAATAAAGATACCTTCTCCATTTATATCCGCATGTTCAAGAAGGGTCTTCAATAAACTTTCAGTACATGTGACGCTTGACTGTAATCATTTTATAATACTCATCATATCAGGATAACAAGAAAATAGAATTTTTATGCATTCCGGTTTCGATGCGTTGCTCTTGCCTTGGCATACCTGAACCTGGGGTTGATATAGGTACCTTGTACTGTATTCTGGATATATTTTGCCATTCGTCCCTTTTTAACAGTTCAAACAATAATAGGGATAAATACACACACCAACATAAAAATTGTGTATTTGCGAGCATAGAAAGGACGCGCGCGCAAAATACTGAGTTGGTACTTTAATAGTTTACCAGTACCTAGTTAGGTAGGTAGATCTTTTATTTTGTTGAAAATACAACAACAACAACGACCCAAATGGAATTTTGAAAAAAATATCCCAGTCAGAAGAAGAAGAAGTATAATTAGTTTGAAAACGACTTTTGTTTGCACCGGTTCTATTCTAACTGCGGATTCATTGACGGTATAGTTTAGTATAGAAAAATCGGATTTATTTGAGTTTATCATAAATCAGCTGATAAAATAAATTGTGTTAGTGAAAAATTTTCCACGATGGAGCAAATTCAAGTGAGTTTTATTCATAATGTTTTAATGGATAAGTGTATTTTTTTTTGTTATTCCTATTAGAACTAATGGAAAGAAATATTTTTTCAGTTAGATCTCGGGTTGGTTGACCTTTTTTGCAAATTATTTATTAATCCATGGTCAAGTTCAACTTCATTTAATTTTTTTTAATTTTTCACATTTGCTTGAAGTGAAAAAAAATTCCTGCCTATAGATGTCTCCTTTTCCCTTAGCCAGGCTTCTTACTAACTTTTTAGTTCTAAATTAATTTCTAGGACAGGAAATTTTTTCCTTCAAACTTAACTTTTCTTCTTATTAATTCACGTTCTTCATCTTAAATTTCACTTTTTAATAACAACTAAATCTAGACATTCAATCAATGGGCAATGAGTTTCATGGTATCTTAATGGTATCTTCATGTTTTTAATCCTTTATGATCAAAGTCTTATGATCAATCTGAATACTTATTATGACTATAGTGATGCTGTGTATTTTTTCAACCGTATGCACAGCTTCATTATCTTTTCATTCTATAAACTGTCCGGTCAAATTTTCTGAAAAAGGTTTTTGGAAGAAAGTTGTGGTGTTGTTTTGACGTTTATATAATTTTGAATAATGAATCTGAATCTAAGATTTGCGAACGATGTAGATTTTGTGTTATAACAAAACATATTTGGTATTATTGCTGCTCAGAATGTGTTTTATTAAAAAAGTGCATTCCTAACGGTAAATCAGTCGTGTAAGGACGCAGTAAAACCGCACTCTAGAAAAGTGCGAAATAAAGTATTCCATAGTGAAATTAACTTTGAAATAAGATCGGACCTCATTAATTTTTATTTCTTAGGAAAATATAGCTTATTGATATCTTTATACAGAATGTTGTTTTTTCAAACCTTTTCTTATTTTCTTTTCGTTTAGCCTTTCAAAAAACGCATGGTAGAACAACAAACATATTATTCACAACAACCATTTGATGGATCACACACCCCAAGACAACAAGTTCAATATATTCAATACATACCAGCAAACGAATGCAATCTAGAAACCTTCCAACAGTCTTTCAAACAACAAAACCAAGTATTTCGTTCTCATCAGCAACAAGGACCATCACAAGAAGCAGAAGTTATAAAAATTGAGCATTATGAACCACCGATGATGCTTAATGCTTGGACACAAACTAATTCTGATGATTTTCCACCAATATCAAACAAAAACGAAACTGTACTTTTGGCAAATATTCAAAAACTTGAGCAACAGCTAAAGGCTCAATCTGATATTATCAACAAAATGAATCAACAATCAAAAGTTCGAAGTCCAACACCTGTGCGAGCGGTAATCTCCCAACCAAATACACCTTTAGAAGCTGTACCTATTGAGTATAGGATAATAAACAAAGTGAATGGACCAAATAATGAAACCCAAATCGAAATAGAATTAAGTGATGATAATACACAAGAAACCAAGTGCGAGCCCTTGGAATTGGATGAATCACTTAATGAAGGTCAAAAAGAGAATGATGCATTTGTTGAGCATATGTATGCTCAAATTGCAAAAAATACACCAATTTCGACTCCTCAACAGAAGCCAAAAAATTCAGAAGGCCCCTTAGTATCAATTGGCCCAAATGACACCAAAGTTCCTGCTTCAGAATACGAAAAACTAACGTGGGCATCTGCTTCAATAGCAACACGAAAATTGCTAGGATTCATTTTTGATCGTGAAACTCTTGCTACACACTCAATGACTGGTAAAGCTTCACCTGCATTTAAGGATCTTGATAAGCCTGTTAAAAGAAAACTAGATGCACGGGCTATTGAGGATATTATATTTGTTGTAACGAAAAAATGTGGTGTATCTGCAAAGGAAGTCCGCTCAGCCATCACGACAAAATGTGCAGATGAAAATAAAATGTTAAAACTAAAGGCGCTAAAGAATATTGATGCGAAAAGATCGGTTTTAATTGATATAAACAGAAAACAAAAGCCTAAAATTTAGAAGCTCTTGGATTCTAGCTGAAATGTGTAAATAAGAACTGTACAAAATTACCATATTATTTTAAGTTAAATTTAATCAAAATTTTACATCTGAGAGCTTCAGACATTTTCAAAAATGGTATCTAAAAAAATACGGATTTTGTATTGCGTAAACATTGTGTTCCATAATTTATGGCTTTTGGATCACAATTGTCTAATGCCAATCTATACACTGTTTTTGATTCTCTGTTTTTCAAAAATAAAATACAAAAATTTCATTTTATACAAAAGTAAAAATATTTTAATTTGATGCGTTCTTAGGTGTATTTAACAATAAATAACGTTTATAATTACGAATGTAATGTTTTATTTTTCGTACATTATGTTGTAACTGTTTCCACTTCCGACGAATCAGGTTCATCATCTGCACCTATGAATATAAAAATAATGATGGATAGTTTGATTTCATTTTTCAAAATTATTGATTTATAATGTTTTGAAATGATGTACAAAAAATTATCAAAACTTGAGAATCTTGATAATCCTGTGTTCATAGTATTGCGGTTCTATGTAATTCTTAAAAAAAAATGATGGAATTCATAATCCATTAAATTAAACATTAAAGTTTGTTAATTTTAATTTGCGTCAGAACATCTACTAATAACTGAAAACTCACTTGGAAAAATTAAATCCCATATAAAATTAAATATTCCGAATAAAAAGTCCCAAACCATGTTTCTTTAAGCTATGACTAATTTTAACTAAATTAAACATTCATTTGTGAAGTACGAAAAACCATTCAAATTATTAAAATAGTTGATGCATGAAAATGGACGATTATAACCAATTCTATTTTTTAAATATCGGAGTACACAATATGTACATACATATATGTTTTAGTTAATACTCATTTTGGATGTTTGGATTTGTAAGCCTATGTATTGTACATGATACTTTACAATATGTACATATATTTTTGATACGCAATTAAATAAAAATAAATAATTACGTTATTAATTGAATGAATCGAAGCATTGAAGTTACCGATAAGCAATACTAGTTCGCGAATTATTGTTTAGTAATTACCTAAGTTGATTATGCTGAATGGTTACAGCATTTACATTTTGTATGTACTATGGAATTAATAATGTATCAGCGATTTGGTTTTTTCAACTTATTTTCAAAATGATTGATGATATGTAAGTGACAAATATGGGAAACCTGAAAACGGCTTATTCAAATACCGTAGGGAAGATATTTTGGTCATATAAATAAAAGTGACAATAAGAGATTTGGATAAGTCTTGATTTCGGTTTTAAATTGTTGATCGGTTAATGAATTTTACGACTGTTGAGTTATTAATTATTCCTATTTGTCTTTGACGTTTTTTCAATATATATCACGTATTTTAATCCTGCATTCAGTCACTTAAAAATAACTTATGGATTCAGCTATGAAAATCCATCACTTTCTTAAGTAACACTGGGATTAGCTAACTTTGGTTTATCTTATCACTTAAAAAATTGGGCCTAATTCAACTTTGTACTATTGTGTTATCTCTTTAACTGCAACATTTCACAACACAAATTTTAATGACAATAACATACAAAAATGGACTGACCGACACAAAATAAAAACTCCGAAGTAATAACCTTCAATGTGTACAGAGACTACTTGTTCCAAAGAATTTTCTATTCTACACACATATTTCTTATTTTTTAAATCATTACGTTTCACTTTATTTCAACATTCACAATTTTTGAACTGTACGTAACGTACTACATAAAAATGTCATTTGACCAAGAGGTTAAAGCATCTGAATATGAGCGCAGCAAGAGCATATTTTTGCATCATATCGATGATTTTGAAACCAATGAAATAAGAAAACATTTGATTGAGCATAACATCGAAAAAGATTGTTTGAAATATGAAATCTTTGGATGCTTAAATCAACAGGAGAATCTTTCCAAGGTTATGCATGAAAAACATCCGTTGGAAATTTTCAATTCTGCAAATGACAACTACATTCGGAAGATACTGAGCTGTGATATAATTGTCTTTAATTCAAATTCAACGAATTTCGAAAAGGTGTGTTCTGAGATGCGTTGTGTTATGAAAGGACTCGAAGAATTGCATAAGGGACAAGATAAAACGATCCAAAATATGCGCAAGTATTTAGTACTTATTTCCACACCCATGACATGGGCCCTAACAACACCTATTGTTACGATCAATGAAGAAGATAATGACTCGAATGATGTACTCTTGGAAGATGACTATAGGCGGCGTAAAGCACATAAGAATTACTGCAAGCATAAACTTTTAGAACGTGATGTTATATGGCTACAGAAAAAATGCAAACATTTTATCAAAACATTAGTCGTATGTCCTGGAATAACATACGGATCAGAAAACTTTGTATTTCATTACATTTTTAAACTCGCATTCTATAACCAAGTGGTTCCAATAGTCAATTCGGGAATCCAACATCTACCAATGATCTACATTAAGGACTTTGTTCGGTTAGTAAAATCTTTTTGAAGAAAACTAAGATTTAATTAAGTTTGTCGTTGCAGTATAATGATGAATATTTTTGATAATTTCCCCGAATCGAAAATTCGGTATGTCTTTGCCGTTCAACCTACTTCTATTACTCTCAAAAATTTTTCTTACAACATATGTAAGGCATTCAATGAAGATTGTAGTAAAGTACGTTTTCTTCATGTTGTAGAGTTATTGTTGTTCGAAAAAGACCTATTTCCGGTAAAACTATTACATAATTCTAGAAAAATTATAATCTATATTCAGTAAGCTTACAGGTTACGGTCGTAGATTTACTATCTATCAATCTTAAAATGGGCCTTACATTCTTAAAGGATTTTCAATTTCATGAAATAACCAAAGAATTTTGGTGTACATTAGCAGAAGAATTCCGCACTTCTAGAAATTTGCATCCAATAAAAATTGTTTTGGAGGGTCCACCCTTGGTAGGAAAAACTGAACATGCTCAGAAACTCTTGGAATACTATCAAATTCCATGTATTGATACGTGTGAAGTTATCAATATTTACATAAAATTTTTGGTGAGATTTCATAAAATTTACGCCTTAACTTTCAAACGAGTTTTGTGAGAATAACGTGGATTAGATATTTATAGGAGGAGAAAATCAATGACAGCACTATTGTTTTAGAAAGTCTTCAGAATAGGTCAAATATTGGGGAAGATTCTGCAGAAATGGATGAAGAAGATAAAGTCTTAATAGATGATCTTACAACAAACATGAAAGACTGCTCAAAAGAATTGTTTGACCTTAAAGTTTACATTGCTTCACACAAAAATTTTGAAGACCAAGACTTTGAACATGTATCGCGGTTAGAACACTTCTTACAATTTATTCTTTAATATATATTCTTATATCTATTTAGCTGTCTGATTGGACTTATCTCAACGAAGCAATACAACGTTAACCAGGGATATATACTTGACAACTTTCCTTTTTCCTATGATCAAGCCAATAAAATCTTCTATAATACCTTTCAGCCAGACGCACAAAACGAACTAATACCACCATTACGTCCTACCCACGCTGTTCTTTTTGATGCTCCAGATGAACTTCTCTGTAAACATGCCATGAATTTAACCGAAACGGATGCAATAAATCGTCGATGTCTACGACATCAAATGCTTCCTCGATTGGATGAGTATAGAGAAAGAAATGAAGGATCACAGTGTTTAGCCAACATTTTCTATGATAATGATTTGATTCCGATATGTATAAATTTGGATCAAGATACTCAAGTAATAGATACTCTTCAAATCATAAAAAAAGAAATTGGTTTGCCTTTTACATATCCATTGTCAAGTGCGGAACAAAAAGCTTTGAATGACAATATTGTCGAAAAACGACTTAAAGAAAAAGAACAACAAATTAAAAAACAGGATGAATTGCTTAAATCACTGACTGAGGAACGGGAAAGAAAGCTTTTAGAATGGGTATGTACTATTTATCAAGCATTAGTGAGAATGGGATGGTGAGAATGTAATTGTTTTGAGAGAAAAATATTCTTACAGATATTTTTTTTTATTATTGATTTTTATAATTTTTACTAAGAGTTCCCAATAGTATCTGATTCGTTACGTTATTTTTTCACATAGATCAACTCCCATACATTTTTGCCCATCCCCTTTTTACAAAGTTTTTTTTTTTTAACGGAGTAAAAAAATCCATAATATTATATTTTTTTGTTATTTTTTTAAGACAAAGAACTACGAAAAAATTCGAGAGTATGAAGATGAGTTGCATGATGTGAAAACATTACCGCTAAGACAATATTTAGACAAATATGTTTTGCCGACACTTACTGAAGGTATTTTAAAAGTTGCAGAGTTGCAACCCGAAGATCCTGTGGACTTTTTAGCTGAATATTTATTCAAGTGCAACCCAGAGGGACAACAGGTTCCCCCATTCTGTACTGCTGAACAGCGACAGAGATTCGAAAGCACGTTTTACGAAGATATTCTAAGCAGCAGTTCAAGTAGTTTTCTTGAATTATCAAAATTTGGACCGAAATGTGATTAATGTCATAAAAAATAATTAATTAACATCTTAATTCTTTTCTTAAATAAACTAGGAAAGTAAAATGTTAATGCGTTTGATATTATCAGTATAATAATCAATAAGGCTGGTATTAAAAGCGTCTCAACTCAAAAGATTTTTTCTCATTAGGTCTTAAAAATTTTCTTTTTATGTGCTAATGAGAACTGATATTTTGAGTTATATAATTCGCTCTTAAACTTAAGAGATTTCGGTGAATACCGACCTAAGAGGCATTTTCTCAATGCTCAGTTAAGACTCTGATGCTATCCAATCGCTTCAGGTCCAGTTGCACAATCATTATTTGGCAGGTTAGTTAATGTTTAGGTCGGAAATTCATTACGTTAAAAAAGAAAGCGGAAAAATAGTTTGCCTTTCTGTCGGTTTCTGTTTCTGTCTATATCTTGGCCTACATTCTAAGCTGCCGTAGTTATCTTCGTCCGAAAATAACGGTTCCTATATAACCGTTAAGATAAAACATATTTATCTCTATAAACAGCTTCAACGATTTTCATGATTTCTTTAAAAGTATTTTTAAAAACGTGCATATCAAAAAATCCCCCATCATTAGGTCATCCTAATGATTTATGAGTTAAATTGGGCGCATTCACTAATCTAGTGGCTACGTAGTCAAGCGATTCTGATTGGCTAATTCTAACTACAAAAGTAGTTGAAATTTCCCCTTCGACGCACGTAGTGTAAAATTTTCAGCTAAAAAGTTAGTTGGCACTGATTTTGACATTTCACAATCAGCTGTTGAAAAAATTTACAAAAGATTCAAACAAATTGACCACAATTAAACTATTTTACATACCTATGACTTCATATTCTTCCAAATCGCTCATATATATCTATTTTTTTTTAATTTGTTTTTATTTAATTTAAAATATTGTTTAAAATTCTAAAAACTTTCTCAAATGTTTCCGATTTTGCGTTTGTTTGATTTTGCATCTGTCATTAATATGACAGCTCAGGATTGACTAGCTTTGTAATGAAGTTTTGCATTCACAAACCTAGTTGAATTTCGACTACGTAGCCACTAGCTTTGTGAATGCGCCCAATGAGAAAGGATTTTTTGAGTTATGAGCGTTTAATAAAATCTTATAAATGTGGCACTGAACATGGCCATCATTTTTGTGTCGGTAATGTTGTTTGAATTTTTTTCAAATTAGTTTTTGACCTTAGTGTACCAAATACTGTACTATCAAAATTGCATCCCACAGCTGACTAGTGAACACAACTTGACATAAAATAAAGTGACGAAAGTGGGGAAAAACAACGCTGCAGTTTAGAAAATTTGCATTAGGTTCCCTAGTTTTGTCCAAAAAAAAAAAAATGTAAACTTAAATTTACAACCCTAAAAAAAAAACAATAATTTATCGTAATGGTCTATTACCTTAATTAAATATTTTAAAAACTATTAGAAAATAAATAACTTAAAACCCTATTAAATGTATATTAATACAAAAAAGTGAAAGCAATTTCTGCACATCGACAAAGAAAAATTACCAAATACCTAAAAACTGTTTAGTTTTTTTTTTTAAATACTGAAATTATTTCTAAAATTTGGACAAGAATGTCTTTCCTAAGGGGGTCGCTTAATTATGTTTGGTGCACAACAAGTGTACTTGGAAAAGGAGCAACTGGATCAGTTTTTCAGGCGAGTCCCTACTACTTACCCATTAAAAAAATAGCTAGTCTTTGTTTTGTGAATTTGTGTGTCTATTAGTCACAAAAATAATTCGCTTGATTCTTCTTTTGCTTTTCTCTTATCATATCTTTATCTTTCCATAAATAAAAAAAGACCATCAGTGTAACGTTTAGTTTTTATTCTATCTACAGGGTGTTAACAAGAACACTGGAGAATCGGTAGCAGTAAAGACATTCAATCCCTATAGCCATATGAGGCCACAGGAAGTACAAATGCGGGAATTTGAAGTTCTAAAAAAAGTTAACCATGAAAACATTGTAAAATTATTGGCAATTGAAGATGACCAAGAGGGAAGAGGTAAAGTTATCGTTATGGAACTCTGCACAGGCGGAAGTTTATTTAACATCTTAGATGACCCTGAAAACGCATACGGTCTACCAGAGAAAGAGTTCCTTTTGGTGCTAGAGCATCTGTGTGCAGGCATGAAGCACTTGCGTGACAACAATTTAGTGCATCGTGACTTGAAGCCAGGAAACATTATGAAATTTATGTCTGAAGATGGTCAGACGATATACAAGCTAACAGACTTTGGCGCTGCCAGAGAATTGGAAGAAAATCAACCGTTCGCCTCATTATATGGCACCGAAGAGTATCTGCATCCTGATTTGTATGAAAGGGCAGTTCTTCGTCGATCAGTAAACCGATCATTTACTGCAAATGTAGATCTTTGGTCAATTGGAGTTACACTCTACCATGTGGCCACTGGAAATTTACCATTCCGTCCGTTCGGTGGTAGAAAAAATCGTGAAACTATGCATCAAATTACGACTAGAAAAGCATCAGGTGTTATATCAGGCACACAGTTGTCAGAGAATGGTCAAATTGAATGGTCTACAACTCTTCCGCAACACTGCCACTTAACTGCTGGTTTGAAAACACTTGTTACTCCTCTACTTGCTGGTCTACTTGAAGAAGACCGCTCTAAAACTTGGTCATTTGATACATTCTTTCAGCAGGTGACGTTGGTTCTGAGGAAGAAAGTCTTCCATGTCTTTTTTATCAATCGCACAGATAGCATCGAAGTCTTCCTCGAGCCCGAAGATCAAATTGAAGAGTTCAAAGATCACTTATTCATTCAGACTGAAGTACCGTGTGAAAAGCAAATTCTATTGTATTGTAATGAGCATTTGGAATCAAGACTTGGTACTTTGTGTGGTAAGTTGTTTCTTTAATTACTACTTTCGTTAAATTAATGAGCCAATTTTTGTTACAGCTAGTGCATTCCCATCGACTGATCGAGAAAATCCAATTTTCTTATATAGCAATGAAGATAATAATGTTCAGCTGCCAATTCAAATGGAACTTCCAAAGTTTCCGATTTTTCCAAGCAATGTTTCGGTTGAAAATGATGCCAGTTTAGCAAAGGTGAGCTTTAAAAGAACATTTTTTTTTGTGACATTAGCTCCCATTCTACCTTTAGATAAAAATCAAAAGAACAATAAGAATGCGACGAAGTATAAATGTTCTTCAATAATAAGTTCTTGCTGAATTTCTTATAGATCAACAAGAAAGAATTTGTGTAAATTCAATTCAGTTGCTTACTCTTTCATAATACATATACTTGGCTGGAATGCTTTGTATTTTTATCTTACTATACACCCCCAAATAAGAGAATTTAAGGGTAGACTTTTTGTTTTGTTTATTTAGAAATGTTTTTTCTTCCATAATAATTCTGTTGGTTGAATTACAGTTCGAAAAAATGCTCTTCTGTCTGATAACTCTTTTGAATCCGCGAAGCTTGCGAGACCAATTTTAATACGAAAAAAAAACTACATTGGCGTCTGCCTGCCATTGGAGCATTTCCTAAGTGGAGCAGCGGAAATGCTTGAGTGGAGCGAGCCCTAAAAAAAGCTAAAATTTTTTGAACCAGTGAAGCAATCCAGGCACGCTGCTTTTATTTTAAAAATAACAGCTTTTATAAATTGAGCTGAGAATCTTTAGTTTTACTGGTAAATTCTTGAATGTTTGTATTTCGGGATGTTTCAAGAACAAGTCATGTGAAAATATTTCTGGTGAAATCGAATTTTATTTTTCGTTTGCTTTATGTTAAATTTTATGTAGATTATTTATCTTCTCACATTACTCACCCGATTCTAACTGGTCGTTGTTCGTTCACACAGAAAAAACAATAATACAGCTTAGAAGGTTCAAGTCGGTTTACCGCTGTTGCATAAACACCCCAACATATTTGCACACTTAAGTATTAAGTTATTAACATTTTTCTTTTTTAATTTTAGGCTGCGTGTAGTGTCGGTCATGAATGCAAACGTCGTGTTGAGACTCTCACATCCATAGATATACTTATAAAAAAATCTGTCCACCAGTTTATTGAAACACTTACAACAACTTTGAAGCTTTTACAAAAGTAATGCTTTATTACATATTTTATTTTATTTATGAACAATTTAATATTTTTGCGTTTTGCAGAAAAACTAAAAGTTTTGACGAATTATTATCCACTGTGATCGAATATGCCGAAGTTGTTTCATATGCAAATAAAGCCGTAAGATTCTTTTATTGTGAATATTTTTAATAAATATTTTAAAAAACATAATCTTAGGCAAAACCTGAAGATGATCCAAAAGTTCTTGAAGACGTTAAAGCCAATTTTGATCGAGCTGCTGACGTTATTTCACAGCTGTATAAACACTTTGTCGAAGAAGATACCCTAAGGTAAAATTTTAGACCTTTTAAAACAATAAGTTAAGGTTATGTTTGTAGCCATTGTTTAAACATTCAAAGATTAGACTTGTAGTCACCATAAGAACAAAAAATTACATCAATAGATTGATTTATTTGCAGTGACGAATGGCGTTCATCGATGCATGGTAAAATATGTGCATGCAAAGCACGTTCTAGTGCAAAAGCAAAATATCTAATAGACCGCTTAAGAGACTCATGGCAGCATTTACTGAGAGATAGAGCAACCAGAACTCTTACTTACAACGACGAACAGTTTCATGCATTGGAGAAGATAAAAGTAAATATATGTACACATAAGCCCTGTTTTGGTGAGAGAGAATAGCCAATCAGCAACATTTTTAAACGAAAACCATAACAATTGCATTTATTTTCACTTTTTGTTTTGCTTACAAACAATAAAAAAGTTTTTATAATAATTTTTTTTTATTAATACGCAAGGTGGAAGTGATTAAAAATTCCAACGAAACGTTGACAGGATTATTTTTAATCACTTTATTGTTTTTGGCTTTAATCTCACCTAAAAAGAGGACTATAATAATTACATATTGTAAATTTTCAAACTATTTAAGGTTGACCGAAATGGGAAACGAATTAAAGCCCTTCTTTTAGACGATGTAAAACCGTCTGTTGCACACATGGCGGAATGTCTTGCCGATTGGTATAAATTAGCACAAACAGTTTATCTGAAGTCACAAATTCTCGAAAAAGACGTTCGAGATTGTGATAGAAAACTACAATCGATTCGTGGAAATCTCAATGAAGTAAGGTGTAACTTAAAAATACAACAAAAAGAAGACAAGGATAACGATGAAATAAATAAGTTATCCAAAAATGAACAAAAGAATTTTATGAAAGTAGGTTTGATAAATAATATTTGGTGTCATCAAAACTAAATATTCTTTTTTGTTTTTCAGTTTATTCAAGAACAACAAAAGGAAGTAGTAGTTATTCTGCGACAAAATCGAAAATTAATATCTATGCTCCAAGATATCGGCTTAAGCCCAAATGAAATAAGTTCCTCAATTCAAATCAAACAATAAAAATCAAATGTGGTCTCTCCAAAAAAGGAAATATGGTATGAAAAAATGTGCGCAAGTGAGTTTAAAGTTTAGTTTTATTGCAAAACAAAGACTTGTGTGGCAAGTATTAATATAGTTATATTATTACTCAATGTTTATTTTAATGTGTTGAGCTTTATTGTTAGTACGTAGTATAAATATAAATAGCTCCGCAAATCTTATTACTTCTATTTTTGTATGTATTAAATAAAATGTATGAAATCCCTTTGGTATATTCAATTTTAAATTGTAGTTTTACATCGGAATACACAAAAACCAAAATACAAATTTTTCGAAATTACCCTCCATTTGAGATAAAACAAAAGTTTGTCAGTCTAACTGCAAGTGTGTAATCAGACAAAAATAGCTTTTAAATTTTAAAAGAAGCATCTTCAATCACAAAAATCATTTTAAATTATTTGTCATTTCCATTCATTTTGAATTAATAAGAAAAAAAAAGCCAAATTTAAATAAAACTAAAATTTATTTTGCTTGAATACCAACAACAAACAATCAACCTTCAACTAAACATCATAACCATACATTGGACCTTCCAAGTACGCTTTGTGTTGATCGGCAGAATTTCTTCTTATTCTCCTACCAATAGGTTCCAGGTCTGCATAGCACTTAGGGAAGACACGTTCAACAGCTGCAGTAGCTTCTTCTGGAGTTGTGTTGCGCACAGCCAATACTGAGTGTAATGCTTTAGTCTTTACGCATTTCTACGAAATTATTAATTTAAAAATTTAAAAGTATTGCAAAATATTTTAAAGAACTAACCTTGTGTGCTTCTTTGATATCAAATGGTGATGCATCGCCTTGAAACATAGCACTCAAAAACGAACAATGAGCCAAATTAGCCGCCCGAATCTCCGTACAAGCTAAATGATCTATGTTTTTGAAATCTAGGTCGTTGTTGCAATAGTCAAACATATGAATCATTTCATGTGTAAGTACTCCCTGAACCATGCCCTCTTTTCTAGCCATATTTTGACACACAACAATTTGATTCATAACCGGGTCGTAACCACCAGTTACTGAAGGATCACAAACCTCGCATGAAATATGCCGGCGAATATCAATTGGACATCCTGATGATTTTAAGGCGCCCATCATCAGTTTGACTAGAGGACTATTCTTAATACACCAATAGACATTACGTTCGCATTTTACCTTGTCCATATTCTCCGTTCCTTCCATGCCCATGAGAATTCTGGACCATTTCGGTTTGTAAGTTTCACCCCTTCGCTCGGGATACAAGTCGTAACCCCATTCTTTGGGACCTTTTCCCTGAGCCGATTCAGTGTTTACATTTTCTTTATCATTTGTTTGAATTGGTTTTGATTCGGCATGGACAACCATAATGAGTTTTTTTTACTATATATTTTTCATTAAGTTTAACATACAAAAATGCATAGATTAGCTAACCAAAACTGAAAAATTTGAAAGGTCTATTTTGTAATACAAAAAATTTAATGATGAAATGTCAAAAACAGCTGATGAATGTACAGTAATGGTAGAAATTTTTGTTATACATTCTTATCGACATGGCAGTGAAAAGCCAGATGCAGGGTGTGGGATATTTTTCTAAAGTTAAACCGGAAGTTGAATATACAGTGAAATACTTCAACACTTTTATTTCATGTCTTTGGGCAAATTCCTAAACACAAAACTTCGCAAATTATGCTGAGCAAACAGTTCCAAAATGCAAACGTACAGTTTATTTTCATGCGCAAATGCAAATGTATCTGTGCAAATGTCAAAATTATCTTGCTCACTCCATTTGCTTTTGACATTTCAACCGCATTCTTCATTTGCTTTGCATGTGTTTTGCTTTGCAAATGTTGTGTTTAGGAATTTGCATTTTTATGCTGAAAGAGATAATAATTTTATTTTCATCATCTCTATATATTATGGAACACCCAAACCAACTCGAAACTCTTTCTGACGACGACGAAACAACAACGTGTTGTTGTTAGGTCCAGTTGCATAAATATTTTAACAGTAAAGGCTTAACTACATTCACTTACTTTTCGTTTAAAGGTGATAAAAAGTGAAAAACAAAACGATCTCTGATATGATCAATTAAACAAAATTTTCGACAACTTTATCGAATATTTGACAAAAAGTAGGTAGATGCGGAAAATGGTACTTCAAACTTACTGAAATATTTGTGCTTGTGTTACTGGAAGCTTCTTGGAGGAGGTTTTCATATCAAATTAATTTGTTAATAAAGTTTTTATATCAAAGTTCCACTCTAAAAAAAATTATATAATTTTTTTGTAAACAAATCATAACTAGCTGAATGCAACCAACAAACTACAACCAACTTCAGCTCAATACAAAATTCCCCAGTGTGAATTGAAAAAAATTCCCTCAATCGCTGTTTCAACTTCCTTCAAATGTTTCGCTCTTTTCCTTTCCATCAATATGGCCGATCAGGTAAGCCGCGATTTTGTCGACTAAATTTTACAAATAAATTGAAAATAATTTAATTTTTGAAGTTAATTGTGGTTAAAATACTTAGTAAAATGAATATACTTTTGATTGATTAAAAAAATGTGTTGAAATAATTTCTATTTATGGTCGAAATTTATGAAAATTCGGAATTTGATAATTTGCACGCGTGTTGAGAAATATGTCTCGCGAGCCAAAAGTGACTTATGGGAGAAAAAAAAATTAATATTTAATTTTATTCAATGTAATGTTGTAATGTAAAATTTTCAATATATTTTTTTTTTGTTCAGCAAACTGAACGTTCGTATAGCAAGCAATTCACGATTCCTGTTGTACGCAGGAAATCTGTGATGAGCAAACGTAAGCTACGTTTTTATAGGAGCATTGGTCTTGGATTTAAGACTCCAACCGAGGTAAAAACTTCACGAGCACCATTCTAATGGTTTTTCTTTGTTTCTTTGCATGGTTTTGTCCCCCATTTCCTACCTTGTTCTCTGTGTGCGCCATAAAACACAATACAACACTTCCTACACAAAACAAAATCCAATCAAACACACAAAAATGGTAACAGAACGAGAAAGCCTTCCAAAAACAGTTTGGTATCAACCTAAACCGTAAAAACAAGCCTGGCTTGGCCAAGAAGAAGTCTCTTCGTCGCTGCCGAGAAATTGGCTTGGGCTTCAAGACCCCACGTGAGGTAAGTAAGCATCAACCTTAGTAAATACCAACAATAAAAACTTCTCGTTGATCCCCAATTCATTGCATGAGATTTGAATTGATTCAAGAATTTGTTTCATAACATAACATTTTAATGATAAAATATTTGTTGTGCAACACACCATTGTTTAGGCTATCGATGGAACTTACATTGACAAGAAATGCCCATTCACCGGCAACGTAAGAATTCGTGGACGTATCCTAACTGGAGTTGTCCGCAAGTGCAAAATGCAAAGGACCATCGTTATCCGTAGGGACTATCTGCACTTTGTTCGCAAATACAGTCGTTTCGAGAAGCGTCACAGGAACATGAGCGTCCACTGCTCACCAGCTTTCAGGTAAGATTTATAATTTTTTGCTAAAACACTTGTTTCCAAAATTCATTATGATGATAAAATCATGACGGTCTTCATAAACATAATTGCTGATAGCTCTGATAACTAAACAATATATCTGAATTCTACAAAAAAAAAAAAACAATTTCTTTACATTATGCAAGAATCAAGCTTAACAATATTTCATATTTTTAGGGATGTTGAAGCCGGAGATATTGTTACCATTGGTGAATGCCGGCCATTGTCGAAGACTGTGCGTTTCAACGTGCTTAAATGCTCGAAGGGACAAGGAGCCAAGAAGAGCTTTAAGAAATTTTAAAAACCTAACAACTTTTTGAATTAAAAAAATAAAAGAAAAACTTTTTTAAATTATTTGTATATTGTTTTTGTTTGCTGGAATTTTCTCTAGGACAGCATTCATTTTTCACATCAAAGGTAAGATGAATTTATTTATTTACATTTTGCAATATTTTAACACAGTTTTTCTTGTGTTCTTTTTAGTTTTGTGGCGGTTATGATTTCTGTACATCTTTTGTCTCCTTTTTTTTTAGGTAAGTTAAGAAAATTTTTATTACAAATTTGGTTAGTTTATATTTCTGAAAACTTGCACTAAGCGATATATCAGAAAAATAAATTATCCTTCTGTGATGAAAAAATCATGACGGTCTTCATAAACATAATTGCTGATACCTTCATTATCTAAACACTTTTAATCTGATAAAATAATAAGCTATTTTATTTGATACCCATTATATAGCAAATTTTCTTATATATATTTCTCTACTTCATTTCAGGTGCTTCTCAGACAGGTTTATGCAGTTTGAATTATAGCTGAACACCAAAAATTCATAGAAATTGATAAACAAGTTTCAAAATGTCTGGGAAAATAATAAAATTTATATATCATGATCAATTGCATACGTTTTTTGGTTTTTTTTTTTTTGAAAAATGTATTATAAGGTTTTACTGAAACTTATTTTCAATTATTGTCATTGATCCTTCTGGAACCGTATAGTTTTTCTGACTTTTTATTTCAACTCTCAGAACAGAATACGACGAAGCTTGAATTATAAATGTTAAAAATGTCGGAAAGTTAAAAATTATACATTCGGGCCTATCGAGGTAACCGTCGGAGCGGAAGTTTCTCCGCAACGCATCCTCCGTCGGAGATTCTATTTCGTCTCGAAGGAGCTGATCGGAGAACTACCTCAAAGCAAAATGTCTACGATTCGTAGAATTTCAAAGAGAATTCTACCTCGATAGGGCCGATTTATTCCATGTGGAGCATTCGAACGTAAATTTGAATCGCGATCCAATGGTTTAAGCTGTTGATCGAGGTAAAGACAGAATTGCAGCACCCAATCCTTTTGCGTTCTTTATAATCGTAGAAAGTAAAGTCTATCGGAATATTCTTGTTGAAAAAAATTGGAGGAACAAGAACTGGGTTTTTATTTTGATAGTTTCATGGGAAAAATTGCGAGGGAATTTTCTTCTTCATGATAGTCCTAATATCTAGAGTTCAATAATTGTCTACAAATCCCAAACATACGCCTATACTTCTTATAAGCGCAAATAAAAATCGTATGTAAATTTTAAAAAATCGAATCGTTATTTTTCAGAAAAATAGTTCTTTAGACTAGGCAACAACACATCTAAAGTGAAAAATTCTAGTTACAACCAGCATAAAACTAAAAACTAGAAATGTTAAGTTAATTATATTCGTTAATTAATGTTGTTCGTTTAAATACCACAGACAATAGCCAACCGGAAGTTTCAGTTAGCAGTTGTAAATTTAATTAATTAATTTTTTCAGAAGTAGTTAAATGCGCTAGATTGCAGATATTGGAACAATCTTTTCCTTCGGAATAGTAGAAAAAAATGCTGAATGTATGAACAGCCGTTAATTTGTAGTTGAATTATTTTAATTTTAGCGAACTCGCCGAATTATTTATAAAAGATAAATGACACAGTTTAATGAATGAGGATTATGATTATTTCGTGTATGGGTGAAAAAATTAATTAATTAGGTACTGTCTATCGGCTAAGGATTTTTGATAAGACTTTATCTCAATTAAAGTGAGTTTAGATCAGTAAAAATAGCGTTTTTGTATGATTTTATTTTTATTATATTAAATAACTCTATTAAAAATAAATAAACAATAAAATGTTCCCGACAAAGCAAGAACTTAAATTATATTACTAAATGCACACTAGGTTATGAAACGAAAACAAAACTCCGCAGTGATAAAAATTGTGAGAATCATATAATACCTACACACTTTGGCAAATTATAAATACATAAACCCACAGTACAGCGGGTGTCAAGAAAAACTAGCTGACGAAAAAACTTATTTCTACACAAATAACGCTGTCTTTTCTACATTGAACTCGATTCAACTTTTAATTTGTTTTCTTATCGGCAACCTTAGACTGCTTAATAGGATTTTCAACGCAGGTCTTGTACAAATCGTTCATACCCAAGGCAGCGCGAATATTATCTTTGGAAAAGTAGAATTTCTGGAGTTTTCCTTTTGAATCAACGGTCGGGCGACGATCAACTTCTTTTCCGTTTTTGAAAAGAATCACCGACGGCAGCTGTCGCGAAAAACTACTGTCAGAAATGTGGAACTTTGCGGCAGCATCTGGGAACCGACCAACATCAATCTTTCCAAAGCGTAAATTATCCAAATGGTATTCAGCAGAGAGTTCTGAGAAAATTGGGGCAAAGTTAACACACGACGGATTCCAAACGGTGTAAAAGCAGACAGCCCATACGATGCGTTTGTCCTTATTGAGTTCTTCTTCAAAAGTTTGTGCACTGCGAAAATAGGTAACGTGCTCGGGTCCTTTGTACGTCGGTTCTGGGCATACTAAACCAACAAGAACAAATATCAATAGGTAAACGATGCCGTAGCGGAAATCACCATACGCCCACAATATCAAATTAGCCACTTTAGTGTAGATGAATGATGAAGTCAAGTAATTGATCATTGTTACACTTCCAGTTTTTCGTGACCGAATCATCACCACAATTACGAGAAAGAATAAAATTTCAACCTCACGACCATCTAGTTCGCAAGTTTCTTCCTTGTGTTTGAATAGATAATTACACACGAATGGCATTCGTTTTCCGATTAAATAAGAGAAACTTAAGAGGATGTTCACCCAATAATAGGGTTTAATAAGAATTCTTAGGTCTTTCTTGAACGCCATTATAGTTTTTGATTATTTCTTTACTGGTTTTAATTTAAAGTTGCAGCATAACAATTTTTTTTTCTTTGAGCAAATATTTTACTTTTTCTCGGAAGACAGGGCGGACGAATGACAGTAATTGACAAATATATTTGTTGTGTGTAGCTGTTGGCGATACTGATGGACGTGTTCGTATAGAAACGTCATTAAGTCGGAAACATAATTGATTTGTGCTTATTTTGTAATCCAATAAAGCCTTGTTCGCAGATCGCGCTTAAATTTAACTTTCAAACGAATTTCCTCCAAAAATACATTTTAGCTAGGATTTTTACCCTCGAAGTACGTTCATAACGTGCAAGACTTAAATTTATTGTAAAATATTTGTTGACAGATAAATTTTGAGTAAAGCCTTTTAACTATATTCAAGTTCACATTTGTGAAACAAATTGTGTCTTTCTTAAACCCTCTACAAAATTCAAATTGAACATAAATTACGGAGGTGGTACAAATTAAGCTCAATTTTTATTGTTTTTTTGAACTAGATGTAACTAACTAGTATATACGGGTATATACGGGAAAAGTAAGTTTAATGTAGTTAAGCCTTAATACTACATTCTCATTACAGCCGAATCGGTGCAGTTTCGCAAATTACGAAAAAGCGTTTACATCACTAATGATGTAATTTCATTTGACAGATCGATATTGTTTACTTTTTCTGTCTAAAAGAAATTTCAATAGAATCCAAATTCATGTTTGACTAAATGGGATGATTTAGTCGAAATTTGGTTGAAACTTTGGGAGATAAGATAATTATGAAGCTTATTTGGAAATTATGAACGAAATTACTTGATTTGACCTAGTGAAAACAGGCTATAAATGTTGTTTAAATTGGATTGCGTACCAGTCTCATACTTTTTGAATTTTTCTATGGGACAGAAATAGAAAAAGACAGTGAGCTGTTAAACTAAATTACGTAATTTGTAAAGTGATCGCTTTTTCGTTTTTTTTTCTGATTATCTCATTTCAGAGATTTTCAAGAAGATTAAAAAACCTAGAAGAATCACTTTAGACATTTATAACAATTAAAAGGTCTGTTTGGTTACACAAAATTCGTACAACGTCGTACGACGTCGCACAACGTTTCACAAATTCCTGTTTGTTAACTCAAGAAAGTTGCAACAAGAGAGCACAATGAGAGAGTAAAAAATTTCCCCTCCATGAAAAAACTTGCAACTTTCTGCTACAAGAATTTCCGAGTGCAAGGAGTTTAATAACTGTCACTGCCTTTGTGGATTTTTGAGATTTGAAAATTTGAAATTTAAAAATGGAAAGTGAAGGTAGTTTTGATGCAATTTCTTTTTGAACTGCTTCCTTGCATTGCCTCGTCTATTACAAATGAATCCACGGCTGAATTATCCATCATTTTCAAAATTTACTCGGTTATTATTGAATCATTTCCTGATTCACTGGATGTCGACGAATTCAAAATTTCCGACAACACGATTAAAATACTTTCAAGACATTTCGGTTTTATAAATAAATCAAAATTTCACTAAAAAGATTCATACTGAGATATCATACTGACGTTCATGAACAAAGTGAAACAAAAGCGTTTGGTTACTTTGCGACAAGTTGTACACTCTCTGAGAGAATTTTCCCCTCTTTTCAAGAATTTGACAGATTAAACACTTCGTGCTACAAAAGTAACCAAACAGACTTAAAAGTAACTGGATACGTTCACTTTAAAAGACATTTTGACACGTCTCAAATTGCAGCCGTACCAACTTGAAAACACTAAACAAAAAATTATGTACTTTTTGACTTAAAACAACACGACTTTTCATTCCCTCTTATCGTAGCGATTTTGAGTGCGTGTCAATTTCTGTTGATGTCCACTCAGAAACTGCATTAAATACTGTAATAAATTTTATATTAAGAATAAGTTTGTCAAATTTGTGAAAACAAATCCCTGTTATTATGTCGGCACAAGTGGAAGAAATAGTCGAGACCGTAACCGAAGCCGTTATCGAAACTGTTGAAAATGTTACCGAAACTATCACAAATGCCAAAACGCCATCGACTCCTGAAGGCATGGCCGTTGCATACGGAAGCCTCGTCATAATGGCTATTTTACCAATTGTATTCGGTTCCATTAGATCAGTGAAACATCAAAAAATGAAGAAAGTAAGCTATAAAACTTTTATTTCCCCTTATAGGACACGTCTTTCTATCCATATTCCAACTTCATAATAGTCATCACCGGGTTTTTTTACGCCTTAATGCGGTAGAAGTGAAATCTTAAGAGTTTTAATAGATTCAGGCCTCTTTCTTGTTTTTACTGCTATGCGCCACACTTGATATCACATGACTAATATTCTATTTTCTTTATTATTGGAACACCACGTATACTATTTTTATTTAAGCGTGAAAATTATTCGTCTCGGTTGAAAATAATTTAACAAGACCAGATTTTCTAGTTTCATTCGCAAAATCATGGAAATGAAATTGGAGAAATTACAAAATTATAACTAACAACTCATTTTATGTTTTCAGGATTTGGGTGAAAAAGCCGACACAATGACGAATCGCGATGCCATGTTCTTCCCCATCATTGCTTCCTGCACACTGTTTGGACTGTATTTGTTCTTCAAAATTTTCTCAAAGGGTCGTATCAACATGCTTATAACTGCATACTTCTTTTTCCTTGGTGTCGTAGCTTTAGCTCATCTTCTCAGTCCCATTGTTGGCTCACTGATACCAACATCTATTCCAAAAATTCCGTTCCACATTCTTTTCACGAAAGGTGAAGGCAAAAAGAAGGAAGACATTGTCAACTATAAGTTCTCCACCCATGACATCGTCTGCTTGCTTATATCCTCCGTTATCGGGGTGTGGTACCTTTTGCAAAAGCACTGGATTGCCAATAATCTCTTTGGTCTTGCATTCGCTGTGAATGGTGTGGAATTGCTTCATTTGAACAACATTGTAACCGGATGCATTCTCCTGAGTGGCCTCTTCTTGTATGACATTTTCTGGGTATTTGGAACCAACGTTATGGTTACCGTGGCCAAGAGCTTCGAAGCTCCCATCAAACTAGTATTTCCCCAAGATCTCATTACAAACGGTCTGAGTGCCTCGAATTTTGCAATGCTCGGTTTAGGAGACATTGTTATTCCCGGAATATTCATTGCATTGTTGCTGCGTTTCGATCACAGTTTGAAGAGGAAGAGTCGTATCTATTTCTATTCGACTTTGGCTGCATATTTCATGGGACTGATGGCAACTATTTTCGTCATGCATGTTTTCAAACACGCACAACCAGCTTTATTGTATCTTGTCCCAGCATGCATGGGAACTCCATTGTTGGTGGCTTTAATTCGAGGAGAAATCAAGCCTTTGTTTGCGTAAGTTTTGAAAAATCTAAATTCAATTAAACATAATCAAAGTATTTATTTTCACAGATATGAAGATCATCCAGAGGAAAAGGAGAATGAGAAGAAAGAACTTAAAGATAGCAAGAAAAAAGATTCAAAGAAATCCAAATAATTTTTTTTTTGCCACAACAAACAAATAATAAGCTATTTACTGTATATACTATACATACGCTAAAATCTTTTTTAATATAAAATTTATTATTGGTTTAAAGACAAAAATGCACACAGAACTTATGAATAGTTTAAAATAAGGAAAAAAGCTTTTGCTGATGTTCACTAACAACTTTTTATTTTGCATTTTTTCTTCTACAATTTAAATTCAATAATGCACGTAACGTGCATTTAAACAAAAATATTTAATTAGTCAGATAAAAAGAAGAAATTAAAAAAATCGCAACACCAATTCAATTTATTTATTCTCCAATGCATTTTTTAAATGGAGAATCAAAATAAACAAATTTTTTCTTAATAAATATGCGTTTGAATTGTTGTAAATGGATGTATTTTGTGGAATTGGATTTGTCTCCTTGAGTCAAATTCAACCTGATTGGAAATAGCGGAAGGATTCTTTTGAATTTGGATCACAAAAATGCAGACCTCAAAGGCTATTGACTTTAAATTGATAAAAAATTTGTTAATTAATAAAATAGAATGCACGTAGGGCAAATTCTTAAACGCAACATTTGCAAAGCAAACCACATGCAAAGCAAATGAAGAATGCAGTTGAAAAGGCAAAGCAAGTGAAGTGCGCAAGATATTTTTGACATTTGCCGAAATACATTTGCATTTGCGCATGAAAATAAAGTCTACTACATTTATGGACAATCTGCTTAGCAGGGATGTTTACGTTTGCATTTTGGAATTGTTTGCTTAGCATAATTTGCGCAAGTTTTGCGTTTAAGAATTTGCCCTGTAGATTAAATGGGTTAGACCTTTAGAGACATTTCACATAAACTAGAATGGCCCTAGGCATTTAACTACAGTATAAGACAGATAATCAAAAATTTCCAACAGACTGTCTCCTCAAGTTTTAACTGAGATGTTTTTGAAAGCTTCCTTCATCTTTTATGGCGCTAAGAACTCGAACCTAGGACAACAAAAGTTTAAAACTGCAAGTCGAATATTTTATACCCACATACTTTTCCCTCCGACCAAGAGAAATTTAGTCTAGGAAGAGAATGTCAGACGTGCAAATTAATAATCAATTCACGAAATTAGTTAAAAGGGTGTTGTTTTTTGAGAGGAAATGAATGTTCGGGTTACCATAACCGTTTTCATTAAAATGATACAATCATAAAAAAATAAAAAATATTTTTCGGTTTTGATAGAGCGTTAAATTGTACCATAAAATAACACAGGTCATTTTTTTTATTTCTGGGCTCTTGATGATTTTCTATTACTCCAATATTACTTACTAATTATTAAAAAAAAACCTTTACCTGAAAAAGTTTGTTTTTATAGCAAAGCATAAAATACCAGATTGAGAAAATCGCATTTAAACATGAAAACCTGTGTTATCAAAGTAATAGTTCAATCATTTGAATAATTAAGGCCGTAAAGTCATCATTTTCAAAAATTGATAACCATAATTATTAAGGTTGAAGTTTCATTCAGAATTTGTTGGTATCCCAAAGGAACTGGGCTTCAATTTATTTTTGTGTGATTTGTGAAATTCGTGTTCCCAATAAACCTTATTAAATTTCGTTCCATGGGAAAGGCTGGGTCAAAATTAGTTCTTTCTTTAGCTATTAATAATCTGCCCTAGCGAGGTCTCCGTCGGAGCGGAAAAATTTTCGCAAAGCATACTCCCTCGGAGGTTCAAATTACGTTCGAGGTGTCCGTCGTCGGGAAAGAATAGTAAAAAAAAAAAACTAAATCATAAACTCAATTCAAGTGTAAGAAACAAAATGTTTAAAAATAAGGGCCACTTGATTTTTTTATTTTTTGCTAAACTAATATACGCTATGCATAATGCATCAACAAAACTCATTTTGAATTGTATATGTATACTTGCTATACATTTATTTTTTTAAATAAAAATCTTAAAATATATTTTATTTTCAGAAAACTTCTAGCTGTTCAATCGGTAGCCACTTGGAGCTTTCCAAAGCATCATACAAATTCCGGTCGTTATCTAAAGCTTCACGATTCATTTTATCTATATCAAGATTGAACTTGTGGTCTACCAGAGCCAAATCATCATCGTGCTCTTGTTGCTGCTGGACATGTTGTTGCTGTTCATAGTTTATACTATTGCGCTGGGCACTCCAGGCTTCAGCATGCTGAGCTAGAGTTTGTGGATCAGCGTGCGATGACTGTTGCTGCTGTATTGCTTGTTGATAATAAGCAGTTGCATCTGTTGTTGCAGTCTGTTGATCGTAATAACCCTGCCAGGCATTGTATCCTTGCCAGTAAGTAGAGGGATCATAATATTGTGAGTAGTTGGTAGGAGTAGTGGGTGCAGTAGTGGAGGTCGAAGATGTTGTACTGTAGCTAGAAGGCATATATTCTGTAGTTGGTGTATCTGATTTGGGTTTTGGTACAGCATTACAAATCTTCAATGGCTTACATCCAAGACCAATGTAGCCATTCATTTCGTAGAGGGCAGATTTTTGTTCGTCTTCAATGCCAAAGCGAACAAATCCATAACCCTTAGAGAACCCAGAACTATCCAAAATAACTTTGGCTGTCTTAATGGAGGTGTATTTAGAGGAGAATACTTTATACAATGAATAATCGTCTACATCAGAACTGAGATCGCCAACCCAAACACTAAATTCCCGATCATTGCCAGGCATTTTATACGAATTACTAGCGCTGTTCAAACGAAATCTAACAATTGGATTTGTTCCTGGAATAGGCTTACCATTCAACTTGTGCATTGCATCCATGGCGAGGTCATCAGTGGCAAAATTTACAAAACAATATCCAGCTGGTTCACCTGTGTATTTATTTCTCATAAGTCGAACAGTAGTAGGATCTTCACCCATCTTACGAAAAGCTGCAATAACGAAATTCTCAGTCATATAGTTTTCAAGCTGAAAAATAAATTTGTTGAAAACCCCAATTACATTAATACAGAAAGTTGAAATTCATATAAACTTACACTTCCCATCCATAATTGACAATGAACTGCTGATGCCATTTTTATAATTTTAAAAAGTGTTCGTATTTTACGTTAATCTTAAAAAATGATCGAGCGTTTTTTTCTCGAATTTTTGTGAAAATGCCTGTTTCTGTTTTGACTCGGGAAGTAAATTTTTGACATACAAAATAATGGCCGGCAAAATTTTGTTTATATTTTGACGGTCGGTAATAAGTGCTACAAATTATTAAGGGTATCCCACACTTGCTCGAATGTGAGTGGCAGACCGATAGGTATCAGAGATAAGGATTAAATAAATTCACTTAATTTTCGCTAAATGTGGCAAAAAGTTGAAAAAGTGAAAAACAAAAATATGCAATAGAAATCTGGGTACAGAAAAGTGATTTGAGGTATTGAATCAATCCTAAATGATCAATTAACCGCAATTTGTCAATTATTTTTCACACAGAAAACTCTATCGCATATTTAGTTTTTCGCTTTAGCACTTTTTGCTACTTTTGGTGGAAAGTAAATAGGTAAATCTATAGTTTCCACAGGTACATGAAGAAATGTCGGATAGGTATATAAATTCAAAAATGTTTCGGATACCTATGTATGTACCCAGCAGCAAATTAACAAAATTTCGCAAACAAAATACTGGCTGATAATGAATGACGTTTATCGAGTTATCAAATACACAAGAACAAACTTTATTATGGCGTATTTTTGTGCAGTTAAACGTGATAGCCATTTAAACACATTTTAAATAGATTTCAAAAGGTGTCAAATCCATACATATTAAAGTGTTTCGTGCAACCGGCCATAATAACGTTCCGGAATTAAAAATACTTTTTCGAAGTCAAATTGTACTATAGTACTATCATGGCGAGTTTTTTTTAGGGTTGCAGAGGTCCTGGTGGTGGCGCTGCAAAATGTGAGGTGTAAAATTCGATTTGGGGAGTCTTTAAGCGTCGAAAATTGGTGGTAGGGGCAAGAGTAGACTATTTTTTGGATTATTGCATCAAAAAAATATCAATAAATATCATTTAAAACCTCCATAAGCTCTCCGCAAAAAAAAAGAGTAAGGGTTGCATAGGTAAACTAGATGTCGCCCCATTCGACTTCCACCATGATAGTACTATACTAACCACCTTGCCGACTTCAACAAAACACAACTAACTTCACATCCAAAAACGACAGACAACATTTTGCACGACTCGATTCTTGATTTGTCATTCTCCAGCAGCCTAGTTGTATTTGCTATTTTTTAAATAATACTTTAAAAACCTAAATACTTGAAAAAATGGAAACTATTCTAGGAATTAGAGGACCCGATTTTGTAATGGTTGCAGCCGACACAACACACGCTCGTTCTGTAATTGTCATGAAAGATGGTAAGTTCCAAACTATGTATATAACCTTTGACGAAAATTTGCCGACAAAGAAGAAAGCTTCCTCAAAGACAAAAGTTTCAGATTATGGATTAATTGTTTTTATTTCTTAAACAGATCAGAATAAAATCCACAAAATTAATGATAAACTTATGATCGCAACTATTGGAGAATCCGGTGATACAGTTCAATTTACCGAGTTCATCTCGAAGAATATTGCCTTGTATAAGATGAGAAATGGCTATGACCTGTCACCCAAATCGGCTGCCCATTTCACTCGTAAAAACCTCGCCGATTATCTGAGAAGTCGTACACCTTACCAAGTTAATATGTTTGTTGCTGGGTAAACGTAGACAATAATTGAATATTATTCCCAACTAAAAGATAATATTCTTCTATTGCAGGTTCGACGACAAAGATGGCCCAGAACTTCATTACATTGACTATTTGGCCAATGCCAAAGATGTCAAATACGGTGGACAAGGATATGGTGGTTTGTTTTGCGCCAGTATTTTCGATCGGTACCATCATGCAAATATAACCCAAGAGGAAGCCTATGATGTGATGAAGAAATGCGTTCTTGAAATTCAGAAACGTTTGATTGTAAATCTGCCCGCATTTAATATTGCTGTAGTCGATAAGAATGGCATTCGAAATCTCGATCAAATTACTGCCACTAGTCTAATCGGCTATGCAGCCTAAACTGAATTCAATGTAAAAAATGTTTTGTAAACATAAAAAATTAATAGCTTAATCAAGTTGGTATTTGGCAAAAATGAATAAATAAAAAAACATAATTTTTTACTCGATATTTTTGTCATTTAACATAAGATGAAATGAAATTTTAATTCTTGTCACTTCATTGATTTCTAATTAAGATCTTAAAAATCAATGCAATCTCCATTTGCATTTAACTGATTGCAGTTCTTTTCGTTTAGTAGAAGTCGATTGACCATTTGGGAATCGGTTTATAACGAACACCAAAGAACAAAATCCTGTGTAACGAAAACCGGCAGGATTTTATTTAGTTTTGAGTGAGCCCCATTTCAGTGAGCGAAACCGAACAAATGATTTCGATTTGGCGATAGCTGCCTCTTGTTTTCTCTACAGATAATAGAGAGACCGATCGTCAGAGAGATATCGTATGATCGCTGTTTGGAACAAGCCACCAGAACTTTGGTTCGAGTCCCGCAGAAGGCAAAATTACATTTTTTTTGGGGTTAAATTGAGTTCATAATGGAGTGCAAGAAGGTAAGATATTTTATAAGTTAGAATTTATAGTTGGAGGGTTCATAGCTACACCGATCTAAGTTAAAAAAAAACAGGATTCGGAGATATTAAGAGTTGAAGTAAACAAAATTCCATTAAAAGCCCAAGTAACTGGTGTTTATGTATTAACTTTGGTGTGGAATTTTGCGCAGTATAGTACAGTTTTTAAAATATGAATTTTTTTTTTTAATTTTCGAAAATAACCCCTCCTAATAAATGTATATTTTCAAACATTATGTCCTTAGTTTTATTGAATGTTTTTTTAAGATAATAGATTAGAAAGTTTAGAACAAACCTTTTATTCTAAATATAAAAAAAAATACCCCTTATATAAAACACAAACAATAGCCCCTTCCTTATTCCTCAATATTATTATCTGTGGCCAACTTACCTAATCAGCCCCACAATTTTTTTATATTGAGATATGATTCTGGGGGGTTTCAATTTTTTGAAGTCTCTTGACTATCTAAAGAAATTTAGATTTTTTAATAACTGTTGTACCTATGAAGAGTTTTTATAAATAATTTTTTAAAGTAATTAAAATTAGTTCTAAATTTTCTTTATTTTCTACACAAAATAAAAGTCAACTTAAAATATACTGCAATAGGAAGAGAACCAAACAAAACTATGTTCCAACTGAACCCAGAATCTTCATTTCACTATCATTTATATTTCTATTGTCAATATTTTCTGGCCAATCTAAATCGATTCCAACTACATCTAACGCAATTATGTCTATTGGTTGTTCAATTATTGAAGCAAAGCTTGGAGTAGTTCGTCCAAAATCTCCATGCACAAGCTCTTTGATGTATGTCCCTGCTTGACTGATTATGTCTATAATTAAAATCTTTGGATTTTTCTTGTCCACCCATGCTTTGGTGCTGTATATTGTTCTAGGTCTTGGATGCAAGGGTCTGCGATGTAACACTCTAATCGGCGTTATCTGTTCGATTTCGAATCCATTGGGCATGTCCAGTTTTTTAAGCACTTCCAGAGTGATTGGTCGTTCGAGTACACACAGAGCTCGATAGAATTTCTTCTTTTTCTCTTCTCCAGTCTTAATGTGAACTAAATCCTCACGTGTCACCATTTGCAAATTCTTTACAGATATTTTTGCTGATTTTTCAATTTCCAACTCCATGTTACGGGCTAGACTAATTGGCAAGGTTATTCTTTTAGAATTAGGTATTTCCAAAACAAAGGGACGCCCACGGCCTAGGCATCGCACGTCCACATCTTCGCGGCCACTGGACGAGAAAATAATTTTGTCCTCATCGACTCCATAGTGTGGAGCAATAGTCCGAATGATGATTTCTTGTATACTATCGTCCATGACACGTTTGCCTTGCAGCACCCACGGGGAGTGTGATAATTTTCGTGACAATTTTCTGTATCGTCCTGCCACAAACACACAAGGACCGGACAGTGTTACTTCTTTCAGAGTTAAAGAGGAACTTGGAATCGGGCAGGGGATTTCAAATTGTTTTGCAAATGTATCGGCCGACAATTTTTTTGGAATAAACATTTTTTCCATATAGGCTCTGGTAATGAACTGTTTCTTACCTTTAGCATTTTTCATTGAAAATACTGCTTCATTTACTTTGAGTAGTCTGGCTACATCGTCAATTTCGTCAGGATGATCTAAGAAAACATTAATAAGTATACCCTCACTATTGTATGTCTTATTAAGCTTTTGGCATATAATCGGATTTAGAATAAGTTTGGCGGCTTCTTTCAAAGGAACATCTGGTGATCTTTCTTCGTCAATTATGCTTCCAAACTTTTTTATCAATGCAAACCACATTGATAGTTGTCGAATTTGCAACAGCATTGGCATTGAGAGCGCAATACCAATTGTTTGGCATTCGAATTGATCAATATTACAGCTAGTGATTTTCTCAATAATTTCCTGTTGAAATTCTTCCGAGAAGAGACCAAGGCATGTTGAACACGGATTAAGACGTGACTTCTTTGGCGATTGTAAATCTTCTTCATCTTCGGTGATTGCAAGTTTAACATTAAGCTGGAATAAAAAAAAATATTGACGTATTTTGTTTATGCAGTAAATTTATTTAGCTAGGCCATACCTTTTGGAAGGATTCCTTCATGTCTTTATATTCAGAACCTCTAGCTTTTAAATAGCGTAGCTGACAAACTTGACAAACACCGCATTCTTTGAGATAGTCAATTATTTCTTGATTGTTCATCTTTAATTGATGAAGCCGACTTCAAATTAAAAACTTCTCTAAAAGTAAAAAGAAAGGAAAATAAAGAAAACGCGTGTTAAGCTTGTCGGACACTTGGGAGAGACTTTTTTTTAAATAAAAAATTCAAAACAAAAATATTGCAGTTTGCAGACAAAGCTGCAAAATTTTTTGACAGTTGCTTTTGATAAGCTGGAAGCACAATTTTATTTTGAGTTTTCAAATAAGATTTTCCATTGGGTAAACAAATTAAATTATTTTTTATTAGGATCTGCCAATTCACCGATATTGAAAATTGGAACATTCTATTTTGCAAATGCTCTAATTTTTGAAATTAAATTAAAATCTTACATTATATTCCCGCCTGGACTAATAGTTTAAAGTCATCAGAATCTAAGGTAGAGGACGAAGGACAGCTTCCAAACAATAAATTGACGACTGGCGGTGTACTCTGTCATTTTACATACTCCGTTCACACACTACGTTGCTTTTCGTCAAAAAGTGGAAAAGTGAAAATCCAAAACATGCGCTAGAGATCTTTGGGTGTGGAAAAGTTGTTTGAGCTGTTCAAACAATCTGAAATTATCAATTAAACAAGCATCTCTATCGCTTATTTAGTATTTCACTCTTGCACTTTTTGCCACTTTTCAGTTCCACCCATTGTATTTCTACCTTTTCATCTTTAATACAAAATCCAAAAAAGGAAGAAACATTTTAAAACACCAAGCTCTTTTCTATGCGACATGTTGAAAAATAATAATGACCAATGACAATGGCCTCGTTCACAAAGTTATCCTAAAGCAATCCAGATTGGTTTGTGTTGTTGTAAGTCTTGAGAAAAAACAGCTGATTATAAACAGCGGCTGTTTTTTCTCAAGAGATTACAACAACACAAACCAATCTGGATTGCTTTAGGATAACTTTGTGAACGAGGCCAATAATAAAAGGCTATACTGACCCTTAATACAGAATTCCGCATGCTTTCATTTATTTGACATCATAAAGTTGACTGACTGCAAAGTGACACTTCTTGTCAAATAAAAAAATCAAATTGGTTAAAAAATAATTTTTAATTTGTACAGATTTGGCTAAAATACTCTTCACAGGTAGGATAATTTAAAAAAAATCCATAATATTGCTTAAAAACAATAAAACTTAAAAGAATAAATAATATTTAGTATGCAAAAATAAACCATACACAAAACAAATGGTCTTAAATCCAAACGATTGTTACGTCATGCGAATGGATGTTCTTGCTTGCCTTTTAAAATTGAATTTTACAAATATAATTATTCTATTCTGAAAATCTTTTCCTATCTTTTTAGAATGTCTCTTGGGCCAGGTTTCCGTTCCCCATTCACTGATTTAACAGGTTGTCTGATTAACCATCAGCACTATGATAAATGCGGAGAATTAGAAATGAGTATGATGGACTGTTTGGAAGCATACGGTGTGGAAAAGGGTACTAAAGTATGTTCTGACTTGATTGCCGACTTTCAAGAGTGCGTTGGCATGAACAAACAGTTACTTCGATTCCATGTAAAAAAATAAAACCCCAGATAAAATAGTGTATTTTTCGTATTAAATTAAATTGTATTTTGATTACAGGCAATGAGAACTGAACGCTGGAAGCAATACTTGCGTGGAGAACGTACAAAAGAAGAAATGTATGCCAAAGGTCCAAGGGTTGATGCTTATTAAAATTTAAGTATTATACAATGAAAAACATTTCTGAAAATTCTGGAATAAACGAAGTTGTATTAAAAATAATTTTACTATCAATCAAAGAGTTTGAGAAAAATATAATATCGATATTAAAGATATCCCTGTGATCTTAAACGAAGGTTTGTGTTAAGAAATTCCATTGAAATATTTTGAATTAACATCGACGCCAAATTGCTCTGAATTGAAAGCATAATAGTTGCACTTTTGAGTTTTGAGTGAAACGAAAAAAGTAGTAAGTCTATTTTATAGCCATAATGAAAAGGTTATAAAGGGCTGTGCTAAAATGATACGGTGAAGATTGCTGTTAACAAAGTATAATACAGTCAAACAGTATTATTACCAATGCAAGGATTTTACTATAAATGCATTTTTTGCTTATTTAAACATTGGTCTATAATTTTAGTGCAAATCTAAAAACATTTACTTCAAATTCAATAAATAAATAGTTTAGACCCACCAATCGACCAAATATGTGTTTAAAAAAAAAAAACATAAAAACCAATGCTCTGTATTACTAAAGCATATCCAAAAAAACTTGGAGACTACGCCTGCGTTTGAATGAACGCCGGAAAGCTACATATCTAAAATCCAAAAATTTTTCAGATAATTTTGAGTTGTTGGTGCCTTTTTTAACAGCCGCTGACTGTTGAATTCGTAAGGAAAGCTATCTGAAGTGCTATTTTGGTCTTTTATTCAAACGCGACTTAAATCTAGCTAAAATCATAATATTGAATGTACATAATTTTAGTTTAAGGGAGATGAATCTCGAGCAACTGTATTTCACTAAGTTAAGTAAATTCTGTTCATTTAAAATAAGAACTTTGTCGAATATCTTTAAATGTTCAGAACTTCAATTTAACACCAAAACAATATTTAAAATTTTTGCATACTAAATTCAACTTTTAAATTTTATTCAAACGTATTTTTATATTATAGCATAAACTTTCTGATTCTTAGCGCATATTTTCACAATTTTAAAGTATCTTTTCTTCTTGAAACATTTTCTTTCATCTTGCATGGTTTGAACGTTGGAATGTCCAATAATCACCGCTGCAGAAGAAATTCATGAGTTCCTAAGGTAAAATTACGTAATTTTATCGCTAGCGTTTTCGAAATATGTATGTATAACGGTTTTAAATTTTTTTTTCTTTGACTGGCTCCAACTGACTCCGAGCTTCCACAAATTATAAAAATTCTTTTTTATTTCATGAACATTTTTTGACAGTCTCTTCTCAGGAGCCGTTTGTGGATAGGGCTAGCTAAAAAGACTACAATTCATAAAAAAACATCGTATCCCGAATATTAAGCTAGAATAAGAAAACTGATCCTTTACTTTTGACATCCTGTATATAAAATAAAAAAAAATTAATGCGACAACATAATATTGTTCATTTTTCAAGTAACGCTTTTCAGATGGTATATAAAGATCTTTGGCCTAACTTAGTGACGTGTAATGATTTGATTATTTGCCAAGCTTTCACACGTCTTCAAGTTCAGATATACATTAATGTACATATGTACGTATGTATATGGGTGAGTATTTAAAAATATTAATTTTCTGAGTTCTATGATTTTTCACAATCAATGAAAATGAATGCTTTTGACGTACTTAGGTGAATGGCTCACATAAAAAATTCTTTCTGACACAATTAAAAGAAAATATATCCTCTCTCATTGCGGTTATTTCAATTTAAACAGCTAAAACGGTTACGTGTCCCTAGCCTTATTTCCTTACGTCAATGGACCAAAAAAAAAGAAGTTTGTGACGATATAATAAATCTTATGATTCAATCTGATAGACAATAAACAATAAACGGATTTTTAGTTTAGTATGTTAATAAACCTAATAGCTGTTTTGTGAGTGTCTCCAATAAAACCATACTTTCTAAACGAGAAGTAAAAAATGATTTGCGCGCGCAAAAAAAATCACTGCAATTTTGAAAAAGGAAAAATAATTCATATTTATTATTTAGAAACAGAATGTGTATGAAAAAAAGCAAGAACTAGTTACGCTATTAGGTACCAATATTTTATATAAAATATAAATATGTATGTAAACAAAGGCTCAAATAAAATATATTTTAAATTACCAAATAAGAAAACGTTGAGCAATGAAATGACACCCAACTTGAAACCTTTAAGAAATTCTTGTATGTATGTTCTTAGATCCATATAAATTAACAATATTAATCTTACACAATTATTTTTCAAGAATGTGTTTGAAAACTTCCGGGTTAAATAATAGATTTCTTGTCATTTAATATCCATGATTAAATAAGCTTTTATAATGCTGTGCTTGATTAACTTTTGAAGTGCAACTAATTGCTAGCTTTTTTTTTCTAAAGTGAAGTGAAAAGTTATTTAAATAATCTAGTCGAAGCTTCTTTTCTATATCGTAAGACTCTCTTGCTCAATCATTAGAGAAGGTTGAATGCTCATTTCAGTACTTGACGCTTCAAAGAGAGCAGAAAACTACTACACAAATAGGATATTTTGACCTACTTTCCAATCTCCCACACAGAAAGAATTACTCAAAGCTCTCGCATGGGAAATAACATCGCACGCATCTTTAGCTTTTAATGCCAAACTCAATTTGGCACATGGCCCGCTCGCTCACTATACTAGCTCCTCACTGTATAAGAATTCAATATCCTTTCTCGTGTAAAAACGCTCACGAACGACACATAACAAATTAATTACGTATACGTATTCAGAGCCGCTGTGCAAGAAAATTAATAATTAACGTGAACGAACTTTAAATTTTTTTTTTAAATTAAAATATTCTTTCACATCACATTGTCGTTGTCGTTGTTGTGAGCATTAAAGTTTCGCGAATCCTTCGCCTCGTCCTTTGGGTGAAGTGCAGAGTGTGCTACGGGGGAAGTTCATCCCTTTTTGTGCTTCGTTTTCTTTTTGGTGATATTGAATGTTGTTGGACTGCCGTGTTAGTCGTTGGTCGGTTGTTGGTTGGTAGAGAGTCACTTGTTCGTTGGGAATAACTCTTTGCTAGCCCTCAGTTTGCTCCTGCAGTGGTAGTGCTCTCGCGAAGACAGAGTTATTGCACCAAAAGGGAGAAGTATTTTTTGAGAAATAAATTCCTTCCAAATTTAAAGGATTAACGTGTGTAACGTGTTTTCACTGCCTAAAATATAGTGTAGATTTAACAAAAAATTGAAGAAAAAAAATTGTGAAAAAAATTGAATAATAATAAATACAATAAAATTAGAAAACATGGCGTCCACGTCGTCTTCGTCGGAATCCTCGTCCTCGTCGTCCAATTCAAAACCTAACAAAAATTAAATCCTTTTCTTTGTTGTTATAAAATTAAATTAATTCATATTATGAATAAAATAAGTGAAAGTTTTGTGTGAATCTTAATTTAAAAAATAAAAAAATAAAATTCAATGAAAAAAGTAGCAGACTCACTAATGGCTACTGACTACTGTTAAAAGCAAAATCTATTCCTTCCACCACCCCCTCACACGGCACTGTGAGTTTTTGAGTGGGTGCTGCTTCTGCACACATTATACATATATACATAAATTGTATATAAATTTTCGTTCATAGTTGAAAATCGTCCAAAAAGGTTGGTTACTTTTTTTTTTATTTCTGTAGGTAGGTACAAATGAAATGCATTTTTTTTGTAAATTCCTGTGTTCAAAATATCCTCGTTTCTGTGATGAGTATCTTAAAATATTTAAGTATCCAAAAATCCACGACGGTTTATCTATGTAAGTATCTATTTTCCGTCCTTATTAGAATGAGAGAAATATTTTAGTTTTTTGTATAGCTTCGCATATACTTTGGCAAATGGCAATGAGTAGGAAGTAAATGTCCTTTTGAATTTGATGGGAAAAAGCCCATTTAAGCAAAAAAGCTCGTACAGGTATATTTTTTTTATTTTGGGAGTTTGTATATTCCAAAAATAATATTATACTTTGTTTTTGTATTGCAACGCAGATAGAGATAAAAGAGAGTATAGATTTATTTCAGAGAGACATAAAATGATTAAAGAAGAGTGTTTGTTGTATTCATGATGTTCATATGGATTTTAGAGGGATGAGAAATGTAATTGCATCCCCATAATATTATAAGCTATCATGTCTGTGTCATGTTGTTAATTTTTATCATAATCTTCATCACTATCATCATCCACCTCCATCCACTTCACCCACATTTATATTTTATTTAAGAAAACAACAAAATGGGTAAAACCATCAGTCAACCCTCTTAGTGTGTTGTTCTTGTTGTGTCTTGTGTGTACCTTTTTCCACTTTTCCACTTTTCTTAATTTCTTTTTCTCTATTTACGGGCAGCAACGACAACAACAAAAGAAAAAGAAATTGTGTCAATGTGTAAAATCAGTAAAAAGTGAGTGAAGAAGATGTGAAGCAGAGCTAAGGGTGAGTGACAGAGTAGGGCAAAAAGCCCTCTTCTCAAAAGTATAAAACATTAAAAATATACACAAACACACATGGTACTCCTTTGCTATAGAAAGAAGTGTTGCCAGAGCTAATTCTTCTTGAGGAGGAATCGTTTAATTTTGATTTAAAGTGGCAGTTGTTATCAGGTTGTTATCAGTAACAATGGTGATTAATCATAGATAAAATTAATATTCAACTTCACTCGGGCGCCACTTAGTATGATGCTTAAACAAGTTCGATTGAACAATATAAAAGAATTGAGTTCAAGAAAGAGTATTTTGCATATCATGCAACAAAAAGGTACAGCAATTTGGGGTCAGTTGAAACATGTACAAAATCGTTTACATAACTGGAGGATTTTTTTAACTTTAGGCGGGAAGAACAATCTAAAAAAAACAATGACATAACAATTTTCAACAATCCATTCTTTGATTATAAGGTAAAAATAATTTTTAAACTCAAAGTACTTTCAATTCGCTTTTTTCAAGTAACTCATAGGAAGTAAATGGTTTTGTCTAAGCAGCCCAGATAAAGTGCCCCTTGATTTTCTTCTACTAAAGAATCTTTTTAAAACAAACAACATATTATGGTATAATTAATAAGACAAGAAAAATTGCGTCAGAAATTGTTGCTGGTACCAATGATCTGGAGTTTTGCATTCGATAAAAAAAATTATAGGAACATAAATTGTATAAAAATGTAAGAATAATTAAATAGGGATATCTTTTAATTTAATCTTGGCTCAAACTATTAATGGAAACTACTTGATTTATAAATATCATAAAAGACTGGATTTCTAGCGTAGCTAAAAATGTTGCGCTTTGTATAAAACTATTATATAACTTTCCGTTTGTAAAACATTTCTTTCCCTTTTGAAAAAGAATTTAGTTTTTTCTTCGCCGAAAATATTAAATACTGGATTCAATTCACTGAATATAATCCATGATAAATTAAATCTTAATTAAAGTACATAAGTCATTGAATAAACTCTCAGTTCTTATGAAAAGGGGCGATATTTTTGCTTAATACAAAGTGCAACTTCTATTCAAGAACTACTCATTATTATGGTTATTCTAATAATTAGTATTTTTTTTTTTGTAAAAGTGGATATTCTGGTAATTTGAAATTAAGTTTTTTTTTTCTAGAATTATTAATTTTTGAAGTAATATTATAGTAATATATAATCTGTAATATTGACGCATAAAAAACT